>CM050326.1:93070352-93601422 GCA_027475135.1 Bactrocera correcta
CTCATAGACTTTATAAAATGTATATACAAATGATTAACATGAATGGCTTAGTCAGCTTAGCCATGCCTCTGTGTCCATCTGTATATATACCAACTAGTTCCTCAGTTTTTGAGATATCCATCAGAAATTTTGCACACGTCCTTTTCTCTTGGAGGAGCTGTTAATTTGTCTGAATGGCCGAAATCGGACTACTATAGCATACAGCTGCTATACAAACTGAATAATCGGAAGCAAATGCTTGTTTGGAAAACTTTTCCATTTAGCGAGATATCCTCACAAAATTTGGCATTGGTTATTACCTAACTGTTTACTGCAATCTCCATAAAAATTTTGCGGACTACCATTTTTCCGCTAGAGACATTATTCCATCAGAAAGCTTTCATCAAAATTTCGAAACTTTCGGAACAGAAGCGAGCGAACAATTGTTGTGCTACACGAACTGATACAGCATCGTCTCCGTACACTTTACAAATTACATTGGTGGCTTGCGTGGCATTCTTCTCTTTTTTATACAAAAATTTCAAAATATAGCGAATTTATTCATTATTTTCACTCATATTTGAACTTTTTTTAAACTTCTCCGAATTTTATTTTGATTTTACTTTAGTTAAATAAACCTTAAGATCTCACCTTTCCAATATTATATGGTATGACACAATGTGATTGGCAGCACTGGAGATATATGACTGCAACGACATCTATTGACAAAATACGAAACGACTTTTACGACTACCCTACATGTAGTTTATTTTCGTAGCAGATGAGTAATTTTTGATATTAATTTAATATTTTTTAATTTTTTAAAATTAATATAGAATATTTGCAAAAATTGTAAAATTATTACAGAACATTTAATATCTGTAATGATCTTGAGATTTGTAGCTCCGTAGGTGAGCAACAGCATTGTTGCTTGTGTGGGATGAAGCTTCAAAGACATGCCTATAGAGATAGAGACAGATAGCTTATTTGTTGAGTCTTTCTTTTTCCCACTCAGTAGACGCTCGAGTAATAGGCGAATCATTTATTTTACAAGTTTTCAATTATTTTTCAAAGCCAGGAAAGCCAAAGCAGCCCACGGCAAACTCACTTATTTTTAAATTTTTTTTTTTTTTTGGTAGTCAAATTCAGGCATTTGTTTATGAAGTATCGATGAGTACTCGCAAAAGGTCTATATTTTTATTAGAAATAATTTAAAAAAGCCAGAAACTTTGAAACCTTCCTAGATCTCCGCTATTTTACGTTGACAAGAGCAAACAAAAATTATAAAATATAAATAAGGTAGAAATATTAAAATCATTAAACTTATCGAAAGTTGAACTAAATATCATTTTATATTCTTCTTATTGATTGCTTCGATAACTAAATAATCGTTTACATAAATCCGAATCCATTAAAGTTATGTGAAACTAAATAAATTCTGTGCACTTTTGTGTATATGATTGAACCTTGAACTATGCTGCAGCCATATTTTTGTATTGAATTCTATTATTCATTTATTGTAAGCTACTATTGCTACTGTCATGTCACGGCTTTAAAAATCGCACGCCTATGTATTTTGTTGCAAGTGGCATGAACAGCTTAACCTTTTCAAAAAACCTTTCATTGTGACATATAAAACGTGACCAGAAACTTGTTTTGACAATTCGAAAGGTAATCTAATAAAGTGCACAAAGCAAATAGAATAAAATAAACAAAGTAATTGTGCGCCTAAAGAGGTCTTACAACTTTTTACGCTGGCTTAGTAGACGGTGCAAAAAATTCAGAAATTCTGCGTGAATAATAGTCATAAGAAATTGATAAATAATTATTTAGTAGGCAAAATGCGTAAGATATTATGTTCCAAAGTGAAATAATTTTGTTACAAAGACAAAAATTGTAAATATACATAACAGAACTTAGTAAAAAACAAGAAAAAACGTTAACTTCGGTTGCACCGATGCTAAATACCCTTCACAGGTGCATTTCTATTAGTAACTATGTGTCCAGTTTGTATGGAAGCTATATGTTATAGTTAACCGATCTGAACAAATTCTTCAGAGATTACATATTTGCCTTAGAAAATAATATATTCCAAATTTCGTGAATATATCTTGTCAAATGTGAAAGTTGTCCAACAATATCTTGATTCCGATTGTTCAGTTTGTATGGCAGCTATATGCTATAGTTAACCGATCTGAACAAATTCTTCAGAGATTACATATTTGCCTTAGAAAATAATATATACCAAATTTCGTGAATATATCTTGTCAAATGTGAAAGTTGTCCATACAAGAACTTGATTCCGATCGTTCAGTTTGTATGGCAGCTATATGCTATAGTTAACCGATCTGAACAAATTCTTCAGAGATTACATATTTGCCTTAGAAAATAATATATACCAAATTTCGTGAATATATCTTGTCAAATGTGAAAGTTGTCCATACAAGAACTTGATTCCGATCGTTCAGTTTGTATGGCAGCTATATGTTATAGTTAACCGATCTGAACAATTTTCTCGGATATTACATTTTTGCCCTAGAAAATAATCTATACCAAATTTGGTGATGATACATTGTAAAATGCGAAAGTTTTCCATATGAGAACTTGATTCCGATCGTTCAGTTTGTATGGCAGCTATATGTTATAGTTAACCGATCTGAACAAATTCTTCAGAGATTACATTGTTGCCTTAGAAAATAATATATACCAAATTTCGTGAATATATCTTGTCAAATGTGAAAGTTGTCCATACAAGAACTTGATTCCGATCGTTCAGTTTGTATGGCAGCTATATGCTATAGTTAACCGATCTGAACAAATTCTTCAGAGATTACATATTTGCCTTAGAAAATAATATATACCAAATTTCGTGAATATATCTTGTCAAATGTGAAAGTTGTCCATACAAGAACTTGATTCCGATCGTTCAGTTTGTATGGCAGCTATATGCTATAGTTAACCGATCTGAACAAATTCTTCAGAGATTACATATTTGCCTTAGAAAATAATATATACCAAATTTCGTGAATATATCTTGTCAAATGTGAAAGTTGTCCATACAAGAACTTGATTCCGATCGTTCAGTTTGTATGGCAGCTATATGCTATAGTTAACCGATCTGAACAAATTCTTCAGAGATTACATATTTGCCTTAGAAAATAATATATACCAAATTTCGTGAATATATCTTGTCAAATGTGAAAGTTGTCCATACAAGAACTTGATTCCGATCGTTCAGTTTGTATGGCAGCTATATGCTATAGTTAACCGATCTGAACAAATTCTTCAGAGATTACATATTTGCCTTAGAAAATAATATATACCAAATTTCGTGAATATATCTTGTCAAATGTGAAAGTTGTCCATACAAGAACTTGATTCCGATCGTTCAGTTTGTATGGCAGCTATATGCTATAGTTAACCGATCTGAACAAATTCTTCAGAGATTACATATTTGCCTTAGAAAATAATATATACCAAATTTCGTGAATATATCTTGTCAAATGTGAAAGTTGTCCATACAAGAACTTGATTCCGATCGTTCAGTTTGTATGGCAGCTATATGCTATAGTTAACCGATCTGAACAAATTCTTCAGAGATTACATATTTGCCTTAGAAAATAATATATACCAAATTTCGTGAATATATCTTGTCAAATGTGAAAGTTGTCCATACAAGAACTTGATTCCGATCGTTCAGTTTGTATGGCAGCTATATGCTATAGTTAACCGATCTGAACAAATTCTTCAGAGATTACATATTTGCCTTAGAAAATAATATATACCAAATTTCGTGAATATATCTTGTCAAATGTGAAAGTTGTCCATACAAGAACTTGATTCCGATCGTTCAGTTTGTATGGCAGCTATATGCTATAGTTAACCGATCTGAACAAATTCTTCAGAGATTACATATTTGCCTTAGAAAATAATATATACCAAATTTCGTGAATATATCTTGTCAAATGTGAAAGTTGTCCAACAATATCTTGATTCCGATTGTTCAGTTTGTATGGCAGCTATATGCTATAGTTAACCGATCTGAACAAATTCTTCAGAGATTACATATTTGCCTTAGAAAATAATATATACCAAATTTCGTGAATATATCTTGTCAAATGTGAAAGTTGTCCATACAAGAACTTGATTCCGATCGTTCAGTTTGTATGGCAGCTATATGCTATAGTTAACCGATCTGAACAAATTCTTCAGAGATTACATATTTGCCTTAGAAAATAATATATACCAAATTTCGTGAATATATCTTGTCAAATGCGAAAGTTTTCCATATGAGAACTTGATTCCGATCGTTCAGTTTGTATGGCAGCTATATGTTATAGTTAACCGATCTGAACAATTTTCTCGGATATTACATTTTTGCCCTAGAAAATAATCTATACCAAATTTGGTGATGATACATTGTAAAATGCGAAAGTTTTCCATATGAGAACTTGATTCCGATCGTTCAGTTTGTATGGCAGCTATATGTTATAGTTAACCGATCTGAACAAATTCTTCAGAGATTACATTGTTGCCTTAGAAAATAATATATACCAAATTTCGTGAATATATCTTGTCAAATGTGAAAGTTGTCCATACAAGAACTTGATTCCGATCGTTCAGTTTGTATGGCAGCTATATGCTATAGTTAACCGATCTGAACAAATTCTTCAGAGATTACATATTTGCCTTAGAAAATAATATATACCAAATTTCGTGAATATATCTTGTCAAATGTGAAAGTTGTCCATACAAGAACTTGATTCCGATCGTTCAGTTTGTATGGCAGCTATATGCTATAGTTAACCGATCTGAACAAATTCTTCAGAGATTACATATTTGCCTTAGAAAATAATATATACCAAATTTCGTGAATATATCTTGTCAAATGTGAAAGTTGTCCATACAAGAACTTGATTCCGATCGTTCAGTTTGTATGGCAGCTATATGTTATAGTTAACCGATCTGAACAATTTTCTCGGATATTACATTTTTGCCCTAGAAAATAATCTATACCAAATTTGGTGATGATACATTGTAAAATGCGAAAGTTTTCCATATGAGAACTTGATTCCGATCGTTCAGTTTATATGGCAGCTATATGTTATAGTGGTCCGATATCGGCCGTTCCGACAAATGAGCAGCTTCTTGAAGAGAAAATGACGTTTGCAAAATTTCAAAAGGATATCTTAAAAACTGAGGGACTAGTTCGTATATATACAGACAGACGGACAGACGGACAGACAGACGGACATGGCTAAATCGACTCAGCTCAACATACTGATCATTTATATATATACTTTATAGGGTCTCCGACGCTTCCTTCTGGGTGTTACAAACATCGTGACAAAGTTAATATACCCTGTTCAGGGTATAATAAGTTAGAAGTCAGAAATTGAAGACTGCTTTCGAAGCGATTCAGAGGCATGAGAAGAAACAAAGCCTAATTTGTGAGCAATTATGTCCAATGAGGACCGTAAAATAGCGAAATGTATTGCTAACCTCAATGAGCTTATGTTGAGCCCTTCTACAAAGACAGTATTGAATAAAACTGTGATTAGATGCATTGGCAACTGCAAAAGACTTGCAAAAAAGCACTGAATGGATTTTTTAAAATTAAAAACAAACAGATTCAGTTTCAAGTTCATCAATATTTTTTAGAAGTTATATAGTATATATATCTCTATATATGTATATATATGTTTTTATTAATTAAAATCAAAAATCCACTGCAAATCAGCAAATATTGCTCACTAGCTGAACTACATTTAACATCAAAGACCTTCCCTTCAAGACACGGAAATTACACATATTTGTTCCCCAAAAAATCATAACTAAAAATGTTAGCCTTTAAAATTTAGCTTTTAAATGTCGGTATACCTTTTGTTTGCCGTCAATTAGGTCACTGGCAAATTGCAAAAAGTAAAAACTTATAAACAAACACTCGGCAAAAAACCTGAGACGTCAGCGATAAAAACATCATTAGCTGCCATGTGCGCCTGTATGTGTGTTAGTGAAGGCCTGTGTAGGTTGACTGTGGGCAGAGCGCACGCGACAACATGGCAAAAAGGCAGGAAAATTCGCCAGCGCAAAAGTGAGTTTTCAACGCGCAAACTGGTCATCCTCGCTAAATGGCAAAACAACAGCAACGAAAAGCCAAACAAAGCAGCGCAAAAGTGGTTGGAGAAAAACTAAAATGACTGCGCCGCACGATGCACCACACAGCGTTGACTTAGCGCCGACTCAGCGCTAACTGGCTGTGGCTGGCGCGCCTGCCGGTTTGCTCTTGAACTTGAGAGTGAAATGTGCGCCTCGCGGCGGTGCAGCGCGCCAGCCGGGTGACGACAGCCAGCCACTTTTACTACTTTGAACTTGAAAACAAATTCAGCTGTGTGAAGGTTGAAATGGCGAGAGAAACCGAAATGAGGAAAAACGCTGGCTGGCCACGAGGCACAAACAAATAAGGTGCTATTGAATAATGTAAACATCATTTACAGCCAAAAGCAAATGAGCGCGCAAATGCTTATGGACATAGTTACCGTTATTTGTTGACCAAGCGCACATATTTACGATATGCCACAAAAACGCTTGCATGCTTGTGGGCATGACTGGATGCTGCGGTGGCTTGTTAAATTGGCCATTTCATCTTTTTATTGTTTGCGCAAAGTGCGCGCTGCCTGCCACACCACCAACAATCAGTGTGTTAAGTTGTTGTTGCAGGCGTCGAGCTGCTAACGACCGCAGTGCCGAAGATGCGAAGATGCTTTCTAACGCGCAAGCCAGTCCAATGCCACAGCAACAACCGCAACTGCATTAGCCTTTTTGGTTGTTGCTGATGACTGTGTGTGTATGTGCGTTTGTGCGTTAGGACGTGTGGTTGCAACACGAGCCACAGGCATGCGATCCAAGAGATTATTGCACTTTTGCATGGCCAATGTTATTGACCAACATTTTGTGGCTTTGTGTGATATTTTGTGTTGCTTTTTGCATTATTGCTTACAATTGAACTGCGGTTAAATGCGAAAATGACAAAAATATGCTATAAATAATATATATAAATATCAATAATATTATTAATTCAATGGAGTTATGGTTTCACTCACTATAAAATATTTTTAATGAACCGAATTAACATTTGCCATTCTTTGCTGAAACGAAGTGAAATCGAACCATTTCTGAAGCGAATGGTAACAGGAGACGAAAAATGGATCAAATACGACAATAATGTACAAAAAAGATCATGGACGAAGCGTGGTGAAGCTCAACAAATGGTCGCAAAGTCAGGATTGACGCCTCAAAAGGTTGTATTGATTATTTGGTGGGATTGGAATCATCCACTATGAGCTGTTCCAACCTGGTCGAACGATTGATTCTACATTTTACTGTCAACAACAGATGAGATGGAAGCCAGCAATCGAAAAAAACGGCCAGAACTGATCAACAAAAAGGGCTTCGTCTTCCTTCAAGACAACGCTAGACCACATACATTTTTGATGACTCGGTAAAAACTGGGAGAGCTAGGCTGGGAAGTTTTGATGCATCCACCATATAGCCCTGACCTTGCACCATCGTACTACCATTTTTTCCCGTCAATGCAGAGCTCCCTTAATGGTGTAAAGTTGGCTTCAAGAGAAGCCTGTAAAAATTACTTGTCGCAGAGTTTTTCGCCGAGAAACCAAAGAAGTTTTATATTGATGGAATAATGTCTCTAGGGGAAAAATGGCAAAAAATGATAGACCAAAATGGTACTTACTTGGTTCATTAAGCTTCATTATCAATATAAAAAAAAAAAATAAGTTGAAGTTTGATTACACATGCGAAAAGACTTTTTCGACTAACCAATATTTATCATGAATTTGTAAAAATGCAAATATTTAGCATATATTTAGTAATATTTTAAGTATTATTGAGTTTTCTGTTGAATTTCGCCATGAAATTAGTTGAGATCGATCAGAACAAATTTTATTGCCTACATTTCGGCGCTAGGTGAATAAGTGAGAAGTTTGGAGTGAGTGTAATCAGTCTTCTATATGTTCGAAATATAAAAAAATTATGGATTTGAAAGTTAAAAAAGGAAAATTTAAGTAATCTTTGTATATACATTAGAGTGATTCAAAAACAAATTTTTTTTCGATTGGTACTCGAAAAAATAGGTTCCTAGACATCTCTAAGAAAGCCTCTCCAAATATGAGTTTTTAATTGTAACGGGAAGGTCCTCCTACACACAGTTTTATATTTTTTCTTATTATCAGAGAGAAAAATTTATATCTCGCTTTCAACTACTTAAAAAAATATCTTGTTCCTTAGATTTTGTAGGAAATTGAATGCCCTAAACAAAGGTCTCCTATGATTTTTTCGTAAACCCAACCGTTTAAAAGATATTAAGAGTTAAAGTTTGATTATTTTTGGTAAGTTTTTTTATTTCTAATATTATGAATGATGAGTTTTAGTAATGAAGTATCTTGTCTATACCTCGTCATTAATTTCTATATATATTCATATTTCGTTGCTTAAAATTGAGTTTTGTTTTGGTTATCTTGCACTCATATTGAAAAAAATTTGAGTTTGGGTTATAAAATAGTTATATATTGGTTAGTATATCTGGCAATGATTTTTATTTTTTTTTTTTTGTTTTGATGATACGTTTTTTTGCATTTTAGGTGACGATATGTATTTCTGGCATATATACGTATATATTTATGTTAACCAAAACCACTCAATACTTCATTTCACTTCAAAAATATCCAAAGCATTTTGTATTTCACAAACACTTTATAACAACAATAATTGTTTGACAACTTTTGCTTTCCACAACTTCTTCGCTAAAGAAACACTAAACCAAACCAAAGACTTAAGCGACAAACTTGCTTCGAAACAAGAGAAATAGAATAAATTTATGCGTTCTTTGCATGCTTTGCCGTAGAAGTAAGCTCACTTAAAGTGATTGAACTAAAGTGTATTTTATTTTTATGGCTCGCTTTGTCGACATTAATTTCGACACAATGGACTGGAATTTGGGGTTCGAAGCAATATTTTCACAAATTTTAGCAAAACTTTTATGAATATTGACATGAGAAGTGCAAACTGGTATTTTATTTATAAAAAATGCTTTCGATGCAGAAATGATGTTGATAGAAAGGTTATGGGAAACAAAAGAAGAAATAGGAAACATAATTGAAACAACAAGGTGATGCATGCATATTGAATGGAAACAGCACACAGCTGACATAAAAAAATTATAAAAGAAATTCAAATTCAGAAAAATCTGAAAATGGCATCAAACATACATTTAATTCATAGTTATAACTTTTCCAGAAGCAATGATAATTTTTTAAAAAATTTTAAGCTAATGAAAAGCTAAGAAAAATAGTAAAATTTTTTGCAATTTTAGCTTCGCTGCCTACAACATCTTCGCACGTCAAATCAATTCAAGCCACACAATTAAATATTTTATTTTTAATCCAAGCCATTTCAATAAATTCAGCCATCACTACGCCTAATCCAATTCAATTGAGTGCACACTTTATGGCATTGCCAGCAAGAAAAATGTGGAAAAATAAAAAAAGGCGAGCAGACATCCCAACAATCTAAACTTATGGCTTGTATTAAGGCACAGAGGTGAGCTGCATTAGCGCCAAGCGCAGCTGCACATTAACAGCCGCCTCAACAGCCACAGCAGGACAACCAACAGCAGCAGCACGCGTCGGCTTAATGTCATTTGCTTGTTTAGCTTGGCGCTTTAAGTGGCTTCCAGTGGCGGGACAATGCCATAAATTGCGCCGATGGCTGCTTTGATTTCGCTTGGCCAAAGGAAGCAACCATCCGTTGCGGCGACAATTTGATTGCGTAGGGTAAGGGCATTGAGTTGTTATACAACTGGGTAATGAATGTTGATTGCCGCTGGGAATGTGCCGCCATGTCCTTTGGCTAAGTGTGTATGCATGTTATTCGCCGAGTGAGTTATGTTAATGCAAGTAAATTGGGCGTAAGGAAATTTATTTGCACTTGAGTGAATCTGACAGGCCGCCAGCCTGAGATGTGTCGAGCTGAAGAGGAGCTACCAGTGGAAAAAAATTGAAGGCAGAGGCAGAAAAGTGCCAAGATAAGCTTAAAAATATAAGCAAAGCGTGAGTTTTGGGTTGCTTAACTAAGATAACAAGGTCGCAATCTCTGAATAGATTAGATAGTAATATTTCTGTGAGATTTGGAATGCAAATTAAAACTATTTATTAGATTTCTTGCTAGATTTTGATAAACACCCACCTATCTACTAAGCAATCGCCAATTACTTAACAAACATTGAGAAGCCTCACAAAATCTGTATTACTAGAACAACACAGAAGCAAAATATTTTGTGTTACAAATGAGTATTCCAAAAAACTTCCATGAGCAGCTTTACGACAGTAGCAAGCAGTTCACACAGTTACACATGCGAATTGCATATGCAATTGTTGTGAGTTGTTGCAAATTCTAAGCAATTCTTGTTCGTTACGTAACCACCCACAGCGGTGAAGCCAAACAAGCGTTGCAAGTTCTAAAACCCGATCGAATATCGCAAAATCATGTACCATAACAACCATATTGCGCGGACAATTATTCACAGCCATGCATTTGTGGGGATTTTCCTACCCACATTGCTACAATTACACCAACAAGCAATGCGCAGCTTGTAAGCTATGAGAGTTTGCACCAAATGACGCAAGCAAATCTGAGAAAAAGCAAAAGTGTATTTGTGTGTAGTTTTCACAAATGGGTGGCAACCCATCACTTCTAACGCTAGAAGTTCTATTTTTAATTACCACACATAGCCATACAGTCGAGTGATCAAGCGCTTTGCTCCACACGCCACATTTAATTGATGTGGCATGCTTGTGTATGAATAAATCTGCGATTGACTAACGATTGTGAGAACATTTTTTTTTTTTTTGTGAATTAGTTGTGAGAATGCTCTATAAGAATGAGAATGCATGTAAAGCGCACATAAATCATCTGAAGCTTGTGCATTTGTATGTTTGTATTGTTGTGTCACTATTTAGAGGCAAGCCACTTGTTACAAATAAGCTCATAATTGGACTGCTTTTGGGCGTTAGCAGAATGTGAAGCTAAGAGTGATGTTTTTATGTAAATAACAAATAATATACATTTAGACGTCTCATGAAGATTTATTGCAAAAATATATGGAAATGCTGCATTTTGCATAAAAATTTTGTAGCAATAAAAACTTTTATACATTCCAAAAATAGTAAACGTCGGATACTTTATATATGGGCTTCTAAATCGGAGCAAGCACTTCCATATAGACAAGTTAGGTAATTCCCAGGACGCTGGGATTTTGGGGCGGCATTTTGATTAATTTTCTTTACATATTTGTACCGAACAGGTTGTTGAGTGAATAATCTAGTTTAGAGCCACGAATTTTATCTAATATTTGAAGTGTCTTAAATAACAGAGCATTTAATATTTTTGCTATTAATTTAAAAAAAAAGTCGATTTTTTGTTTTCAATTTCTAGAGTAGAATACCACCATAAAAGACTTAGAAAGGGCGTAAAATTTAACATTCGCCTAGGAAGGTAAATTGTCTCGGACTGACATTGCTATAAATACAAATAACCAATTTATTAATTTCTACTCTAAAAAGGTGGCAACTCTGGTTGAAATTTTTTTCTTATAAATATTATGCTGAAATGTTTTCTATTCTTAACTAAAAAATTTGGAGTTAAGTTTTTTTTAAAACAGGTGGCAACTCTGGTTGAAATTTCTTTTTTACAAATATCTTCCAAAATTGACTTCTATTCTTAATTTAAATATTGAAGTTAACATTTTTTGTGAAGTTAACATTTTTTGAAACGGGTGGCAACTCTGGTAAAAAATATTTTTCTTTGAAAAATCTTCTTGAAATGCCTTCTATTCTTAATTTAAATACTGGAGTCAACTTATTTTGAAACAGGTGGCAACTTCTTTTAAAATATCCTTCGGCTAAGAAATCGTTAAAAATGCAGGAATTCCTAGAGGAGTAGCTTCAATATATACTTTTTCTTTTGACTATCAGACTATGAAGGAAAAAATTTGCCACCCGAGAACCAGAAAGTTCCGTCGTGAGCATTTTCAAGCAGCGATACATTCGCAGGGAGGATAGTTTTGAAGAAGTTTAGGGCTGGTGCGAGTATATGTATAAGAAAAGTTATCGTGTTATAAGGATCTAGGAGGATAAAGCCACGTTTAGAAGTTCAGGCAAGTGAGAAAAGTTCGCTAAGTGCCATTATTTGGGTGTGGCCAGCAACGATTCTCTCACTTAAGAAGATGTCCACGCCAATGTATGTATGTAATAAGGAACGTGTTGTAAGGACTTCAACGCTTGTTAGGATTGCACTATTTATTCCAGATTTAGAGATAAACTAGTAATTCGGATCCTTGAAAAAAAAAAGGTTTCAATCCTTAATAAATTTGCTATAAAACACAGAAGTTTTATTTGTTACTTTTCATGCATTTTCTTCTTAAGTAAATGTTTTTTTAGCTACTCTCTTACAAGAGAACTCTTGATATCTATATTTTACATTACATTGACGCAATTTCAGCGCTACAGTCTATTTAACTGCCAGCAAGCGCCCTCTAGTATCGCTCATAATGAACTTGAACCGCACAGACGAGCAGAAAATTTATGATTGCAAAAGTGTCGAGATTCGCATTGAATTCACTTGAAGTGGAAATAAAAAAAGAAGAAAATAGCAACAGAAATAATCTGGAATTCAGTACTCTTGTAAACTGTCAACCGCGCTGTGAGTGGAATATCGAATGAACTATGAATGCGCCAATTCGAAGGAATGGCAAGAATTACGCAGATTTTGTTGTCATTACTACCATATTGTTGTTGTTGTTGCGCTGCTGATGATGATGTCGGTGTAGAGGCTGCCAGACAACATGTTTATACGCGAGATTGTGTCATATTGTCGCCGCTGCGTTGTTGCTATTATTAATGCTGCCTCCACAAATGTTGATGATAGCGAAGGCTTCGAACTCTCCGCTTGCAGACAGTTCACTGCGCTCGTGTGGAGTACAGCGAACGGCAGAAATATGCCAATAAATTCTCAACTTGGCAAGGGGCGTTAAAAGCAAAAACAACAACAACAAAAACAGTACGAAACTAATTGCAAAGAATCCAAAACGAAATGAAGCTACGCATGCGCCATCAATGCAGGCAGACAGGCGCGCTAAGCGACAGTGTTGATGGCTGCAACACAGCAATATACGTGGCTGTTGCTGCCGGTCGCCTAATAAAATATAGTTGCTTGCCGTTATTTTTTCATAGTTCTACAAGAGTTTTGTTGCTGTAAAGCATGCACATAGTCATGTAGCAAAATACATGTATTTGAATGAGTGTGTGTTTATGTGTGCGCTTAAGTGCATGCTTCACGCCAGGTTTGGCTTTCAACTCGCATTAATGCGATGCTTTTGTGCTGATTACACCACAGCACAGCACTCGTACGAGCGCAACAATAATATCTGCAAACTTTTGTGGTGTTTGTTGTTGTTGTCGCTGATTGTCTTGTGGTTGTGCTATTGTCAACCTGCGAATGTTGTTATAACAAATTGTGGCATACATGTGTTGCTGCTAATGTTTGTGTTGACAATTGTTTTTTTTTGGTATTGTTGTTGTTGCTTTCGTTACCAATCGCGCTTGCCAGCCAGTAGCTGAGGATTTTCATGCGCGTATATATGTTTATGTGTGTATGTGCAAAGACTGCCGTGGAAATTGTTCAACACCTTCCATACATATACACATATAGATGTATATAGTCCCAGGCGTTGCCACACCGCTGTTGATTAGTTTATTTGTGCACAGTAATAAATTATGTGACGTTGCCAAAAGACATGCAACAAGCAAGATGCTGCTGAAGGGCGTTGCTGTTGGTGTTGCTGCGAATTCGTGTGGGTTATCCGTCAGGCAGCGGCCATTCCTTCATTCCGATGATTTTATATCTGCGAAATTTACAATTGAATTCCTAAGCTGACTTATTCATGCTATGTTTACAGGCAATGCCTCTTCTTCTTGCATGATTTGTTTATACTTCGATGATGTTGACTGTCAAGCAAATTATGGTTCCTGAGTGTTTTTCATTGTCTTCTTGATTTATTGTTCAGGGAAGTACATTGCTCATGTTGTTGTTTAAAGAAGTTCTTGAAAATGTATATGAAGTTTGCTATCACAAGTTTACAAATATAAAAATATTAACAATTTGTCGATCTCTTATCTTCTCAATCTTGACAAATTTCAAGTCTTAGTGTGACTGAAGCTTTCGATAATAGATTATCTTGAGATCATAGCGACACCTATCGAGTTTTTCGAACTTAAGCCTCAAGTTTTCAATGTGACACTTAAGTCGCTTTAAGGCTCTTTTAATGTTTTTTTCGTAAGCACACGATGGATTGCAATGATTAAGGGGTTACAAAATGGGTAAAAACAGTCTTTTTCAAATTTTTTTTCTCATATAAAATATAAAATATTTTATTAGAATTTTTTATTGTTACAAACATACACTATTAGCAGAGAAATTCTGAAATTTTTGGAAAGAATAACATAACCTGTCTTTTAAGATACTAAAATCCATTAGTTCAACGAAAACTTAGCAAGCGACGGCATAACTGCATTAAATGTTGAACAGTTATATGCAAAATTTCACTTCAAGTGGTCAACCGGATAACTTGGTAACTGTGTAACAGCTTTTTTCATTTTTTTCTTAAACACTTAGATATTGCGGTTCCTCAGCATTTCAGTGATTCAGTATGCACAAGTCCCAAAAACACCACACAAACGCATACAAAAGAGCATAAAACATATCAGCAAGCAGCACAGTAAATTTCCAATTGGATTTCTGGCACACTTGCCGTTACTTTCATTGATTTTTGTACGAAATTCGAAAATTAAAAATTCCGTATATAATTTATGAGCCGCACACTCAACACCGTTACGGTATTTCGGTTAATTTGTCTGCATGCAAGTGTATGTGTGCCTGAATGTAACACATGTACATTTGTGTGAAAATTAATATGCACAATTACATAACGAATGATAACAAAAATTAATGAATGAAAATTTGCACCGAATGAATGAGGTTTGCGCCAACCAGTTATGTAGCTGGTAATTAATGCACAAAATTATGAGTTTTTAATTAAAAAGTTAAGTGTCTCCATTTGCAGTGGTGCAGGGTGTTGCATTATCAATTCTATTTGTGGGGCATGAGGAAGTTTAGGTGGCTCTGGGATGGCGTGGTGAGCAATGGTGCATACATACATATGTGTATGTATTTGGCTAGGGATTGCAAAGGAAAGACATTCTCTATCACTATTTGAAAAAAATTTGTGTACAGTTGATTTTCATTTGATTCATATGAGCAAAAAATATTGGACCTAAAATTTTTTGGAAAATTGTTTGAATTGAAAATATTTTTTTGCTAATTTTTAATAATTTTTATTTTCAATTTTTTTGCATATAAAATATTTAAATTTAAATTTTCAAAACGAATCGGTACGAAAATATGTTTTTTTTTACAAATTTTTTGATAATTTTAAAATTTTTCTTGTATAGAAAATATTTAACTTTCGATTTTGGGAATTAATGGCATCGAAAAATTTGTTTAAATTTAAATTTAAATTTTTTAAAAAATTTTTTTCGTGTAGCAAATTTTAATTTTGAAAATTAATGAAATCGAAAATTTTGTAAATATTGTTTATTTTTAGTTTTTGAAAATATTTTAATTTCAAAAATGAATCGAATCGAAAATATGATTTATAAAATTTTTTTAAACACTTCTCTAAACATTTTTTTTTGTATCGAAAAACTTTTTTTAATTGTTTTTTTATTATAATTTTTTTTTATTATTATTTTTATATATAGTTTTTTATAAAAATTTAAAAACCATTTTTTTTTTAATTTTTTTTATAAATATAAATAAATTTAACATTTTTGTAAAAATTAATTAAGTTTCCATATTTGTGTCTTAAGCTGTTAATACCTTATTCTATCTAATCCTAGAAACTCATAAACTTAGACTTTGATAGCAATAGCGTTATTGAAGAAAATAATAATTTTTATGCCTTTCGCTGCGAGTAACACCAAGCTTGTTGTATCTTCTTTGTGTTTTTTGTGTTTGTGCCATGAATTTTCATAGACGCTCACAACGCCTCATCTTTCAATTTTAATGGCTGATATTACAATTGGTTGTTTATCTTTTGCTGCTTTTTCTTTTGTTTCTGATTATTTGTTTTCTTTTGTTTTTTGTTTTTGCAATAGTCATTTGAGCGTTTTATTGTGTCAAACAGCGGCTAGAAACATAGTTTTTGTTGTTGTTACTTACGATGTTTTTGTTGTCATCACCGATTGTTCATTTAGTTTATTGGCAATAATATGGCATCAGCCAAAACACCTGTTTTATCTTGAAAAGACAACGACGTGAAAAGATAGCCAGCAGACAGACGAAGCAAACGCACAGCTTGGCGGAGCCTCAAAGCTGACAGCAAGCGAAACATTACAAAGACTCTCTCGTGTGGTTTTTGTCTGCCACTTCATGTGTCTGTATTTTGATAATTATTTGATTTTTAATTTGTGAAAAGATATGCGTTGGTTTCTACTATCTTTCCACATATTAGCGGAAACATGTGTCTTCAATTCAAAAAACTCAAACCGCTTGCAATTCGATTGCTTTTACAGGTAAAAATGATTGCTCAACTTGCGGTCAGGCAAAGCAAAGTCAAGGTTGCGCCAACTGTAATTAACAATAAAGTTTGACAACAACATCAAAAGCTCAGCAGCGAGCGGTTAAATTGATTTATCATTGTGAATTGTCATTTCACTTGTAACAAAAATGACATAACCTAAAAGTACACAGTGAAAACCACTCACCTGAGACTGACACCCAACCTTTGCCTTTTCAATGTCTCTGCTTTCAAATGGAATTTCTGTAGCTTAAGCACCTTCACGCGTTTCACGCTGCTATCACTCGATCAATCACTTAAGCTGTCAATAAGCCGGATTTAAGAACAAATCTGCCACATGAGCTGCCTTGAGGCTCAAGCGGATTGTTCGAAACACTTAAGTGTGTTTACAAAGTACTTTTTATGTTTTGTTTTTTTTTTTTTTTGCTGTTGTTATAACACACTGTTTCGGCTGCTATCAATTCACGCTCAATTGCATGTGACATGACAACTTGCGCTTAGCCGAAATTCAGCTTGGATTTATGTATCTTGTAGCGCTTGACACTTTCAACTACTTCCGTGGCTATAAATTTGCTCGTACTGCTTGGGAATTAGGCCAAGATTGTGTTTTTAGTTATTTAAAATTTAGGAAGATAATAAATTTTTTCTTGATTTTTTATGTCTACGATAACTTTTGCTTGCAGAAATATTTCTATAGTCTTAAGCTGTAATAGTAATTGAATGCATTCTCCTTAAAATAATAGAATTATATGGCTTTTATATAGCCTCTTCAGGCTTATGGGCTCCTAAAGCTTTTCGCATTCTTCCCGCCAAGCATGGTTTGAATAATTCTAACTAGTTATTCAGGGTATACTTTCCACTCTTACTATCATACAAGGCATATCTGGGACCTAAACTGACATAATTCTTACCGAAACTAAGAATGGAAGTCATATTCAGTTTTGGATCGTGCATGTCTCAGACTGAGGACTATTCAATGAACCTGTTATTTTTGTGGTTAAATAAATTGGTAGTACTGGGATCTTCGACTACCCAATATATCGGACCAAAACTGACATATATTCAACTTTACCGAAAATAATTAAGAAAGGTAAATTTGGTTTATGATGGAAGCTTTGCTGCACTTAAATATTTACAACTCGGACTGAGCTTAGCCTTTAGTAATGTTTTCATACAAACAAGAAATAATTCAGATCCAATAATAATTCAAATCCTCAATAACAGATCTTCAGTGACTTCATCGAATCGCCATACGAAAGTGAATCTCTTGAAAAACCCCACAAAATGCGGATATTATGACTCACACACCTTTGTTGTTGTCATAGTGTGCTTCAGACAGTTATTTATAGTTAGGTGAATCTGTAGTTTAGCCCTCATTGCTGCTGCCTTCGAGATTTATATACAAAATTTGCATATGAAAGCATTAAATTTATGCAAAACACACACAAACAAACACAAGCAAAAAATAGCAGCAAAAATAAACAAATTAAATACTAGTAAAAATTAAAAAAAAAAAAATTAAAATAAAAACTAGCTGCTGATCACTGAACAGGTTTGTTGTTTTGTGAAAACTAATGCGCTAAAGACTGGAAATTTAACGCGTAATTAACCTTCGCTCATTATGAGCCGCCGCTTGAGCAATTGTTTGCATTTGTACGGCCCAAACATAATTTGTCCCATTATACAAACTAATGTGTATATGAAAAATGAAGATTTTTAAATATTGTTATTTTTTTAATACTAGTACAAAGCACAGCTATCAATCTAAAATTAAAAAAAAATAAACTTGAATGCAGTGTTACCAGACAGGGAGCTGTAAGCGAGCCAAAACAGTTTTAGGTTTCATTGACCATGTGAATATGTTGAGATTATTGTAATTTTTGTGAAAGACATAGTAGTTGAGTTAGGTCACCGGGCTAAATCGAAGGTTCGCTTAGACTACTGAGGGCTCCTACTCTTTCTGATGCCAGTAGCTCCTAAATAAGCATCAAATTACAATCATATATCGAAGAAGCTCAAGCTGTTGTTTCAGGGTAATATTTATAAGATTACGGTACAAAAAACTCTGCAGAAATAGCTGTCAAATTAGCAGTCAAAGTAAATATAACTCGTGGAAACATGATTTCATTCTGAAAAATTTTTGGTTGCCAAATCATTATCAGAAAATGCACTAGTCAAAGGCAATGCAAGTGAAATGATTTGAATCCGTCATACTACCTTTTGTAGTGTTAAGTCAGCATGACTATGATTATCTTCATGAGATGGTGTTTCGGTAATAAAACAACCCAAATTTTATTAAAATATTGAATGCGTATAAAATTCAGCAACTAAAAAATTCAAAATATTTATTTTTTGATTATTTTTGCCGCATTTCTCAATATACTACTCATAAAAGTTCTGATACATTATCACATAACCATTATAAAAGGACTAATGCATCAAATAAATTACTGGGAAACAATTTGTGACAAAATTCTGTTAAAAATTTACAAAAGACCATAAAAAATTACAAAAAAATAGCAAAGCATATCTCGAACTTACGTCACTCACACTCGCGATCAATTATCGTCGAAAGGCGCACTTAAACAAAACTGCAGCGTATAAACGTGCCAGCTGTTCAAGTGTGTGTGTATGTGTGTGTTTGAGCAATGTAATGTGTTAATTTACTGCATTAAGTGCAAAGTGACTAATTTTCTATTTACTTTTTGCAAGTTTTCCCAAACAACATTTCCACTGCCAATTTCACAAGCATTTTTCCAACACCCACCAGAGCTAGTTTGCTTTGTTCGAACTCGAACTAGGTTTGGCGTTGCCACTTACAATTTTCCAAAAAACAAAACAAATAACAACAATAGCAGCATGCAACACACACACCACTGCACATAAACTGCATTATTTTATATTTTATACGCAATTTCAATTTAAATTTATTTATGGAAACCTGTCGCACTGCCACTTCACCACTTTGCCACAACAACGCAACGCCGTTGGGGCATGGCAGTTTTGTTGTCAACGCAGTTTTAGCGCTGCAAGTTCGACAAGTTCGCGCTTATCGCTGCTAGCGGCTGTTAGCCTCTTGCGTTGACATTGAAATTGAAATATTTGGCGTGCTTTTCTTTTATATTTAGACGTGAAATAAAAATACCGGATTTCGTAAATAACTGTTGTTGTTGTAGCCAAAAAACTAATAGCCGTTTATTTTTGTGCTTCAATGAAGTAATTTTTCCGCTTTTTCCAGTGCCATATTTGCAGCGCGTCATTTCTGCTATTAATTGACATTTCATGCGAGCGACGCGGACACAAACGGCGCCTGCGCGGCAGCGAAAAGCTGTAATACTTTATTGGAAGACAAATATTGGTAAAGTTAAATTTATCATTGCATTAAATTACCATCAAAAATTAAGTGATTTAGTAATTATTTGTGAAGCTTTTAAAGGAGTCCGGAACAAAAGACTTTTGCAGCGAACTTGACTGGTGAATTTCAGAAGCAAAGCGGATTTAGGTGTAAATAATACTATTTATTTTATTTAATGAGAAAATATTTTGTACCAGAGAGGTTATAAAACTTGTTCTAAATATTCTTTAAATATTTTAATAAATATTATTTATCTTTTGAGAAGTTTTATTGATATTTAAGTGTAATAATTCCCTTTCTATGACACTAAGAACTTTGGCAAAGGGTAAGTTTGGAAAAGAAAAGGGACTCGTCAGTTTTACCAGAGTGAGACTGTAGCAGAGAAAATTTAACGTTAAAATGTTAAAGATTATAGAGTATGACAAAATTTCTTTCAATGTCTATTTTTTTTTTTTTTTTTCAAACTCTTTCCAAAGTAAGAGCTGTCAAAATTCGTAATTTTGAAACTTTTTACCAGAGCACCCTCTGGCGGCTAACTTTGTTATGAATAAAATTGAAATTTAAGATTTAAAGATATGCAAAGGGGGCTTAAGTAGGCTTCAGCTGTAACCAGCTGGTCTATAAACATCCTAGTGGATTTCCAAGCGACAATTAAGGCCATTCTTAGCGTCAATACTAAGTCTCATTGCTTTGAGAAATGCAAGCAGGCAATAAGTAGACTTTTATTAAGCAACTTGGTTAATATCAGCTGGATACACGATCATATACGAATAGAAGAAAATGAAAAGTCAGCCGAGCTGACCCGCTCAGAGGTAGCTGGAGACACAGCCTCCTCTAAACTGCTCCAGGCCATTCAACTACTTCGAGAGTTGTTTGATGTAATGTATCCCAGATAAACAGCTCAGGTTCTTCGAACACAAACAAAACTACTTTGAAGTAGTACTTCCTACTTCTAGGCAAAAGGGAGCTTAGTAGCAATGTGGGGTTCATCACAGGCCACCTAACCATAAGATCCTACCTTTTATTTAACGGTTATTATGAAAAATTGTACAGATTTTGAAAATAACAATCGAATTATCGATTATAGTAAATTATCGACTGCTAAATAATTATTAAATATCGATTGCTATAAATTATCGATTATTAAAATTGATTGTACATATACCAAACATAATACACATATATCGATTATTTTTACTATCGATAATTATTAAATATCGATTATTATTAATTATCGATTGCTATAAATTATCGATTATGTATAATAAATGTTTGTACAAATACTAAAAAATAAACGAATTATTGATTATTTTTGTTATCGACTATCGAATATTTTTATTTCCGACAATTATTAACTTATTATCGATTATGTATAATAAATGATTGTAAAAATACTTAAAATAATAAATATCGATTATTATTGATTATCGATTGTTATTAATTGGAAAAAGTGGTGTCGGCGGGATGCAAAGCACGGGTGATGATGAGATATGTACATTATCTACGTGAATGACCAGCCTTCAACAGAATAAGAGGCGACATATTTCACGGTCCCCGAAACTCCAGGCATTGGACAGCTGGGGTGGAAAAGAATCACGGAGTTGCTGGAAAAAACTTAAATTGGTTCCCTCCTGGGAGCATAAAGGACTTAATGATGTCCAAAGTCCCACCTACGGTTCGGTCTTATGCGCCTCCTTTTTCAGCCAATCAACCGAGGTTTACCGTCCGAGTATTTATTTACATTATTTCGCTCTGAAGAAACTTTGTGGGCTTTTGTCAATAGAAAAAATCGCAGAATTTAAACAGCGGCTTCAAAATATTTTAGTTCGAAGTTTGTTCTGAAGCTTTAACTAATATTTATTCAATGAAAAATCAACAAATAAACCTTTTTTCAAGTAATGCAATCGAAATTAGGTCGTCCAAAACCTGCCGAAGTAGTTGATCAGGCGCCACCAATAAAAAAATCATTTAAAATTTAATAGTTATAATTATCGCACGCTGCGTTCAATGAAAAAAATCAACTAATTGCGTGTTACTTAAGTGTATTAGCAAACGCATGCGCGCAAGCTTCCCCAAAACGCCTCATTATGCTGTCAGTTGCTTGTCTAGTTGACTTGGCACATGAAATTGCTGAAATTAGACACAGTTTGTTTTACGCAGAAAATTATGAAAATATCGGCGAAACAGCCATTAATCATGCAACGGTTCGTATTGCGCATGCGCAGATGAGCGGCACAAGGCGCAATTGCAGCGCGGCGCGGCAGCGAGTGATGCGCGTGTCTTCGCAGATATGACACTCTGGCTCATAACAGCAACAGGTGCTTGCGTAACATATACAAACTAACGGTGCTGCATTGCAGCCACGCAGCCGCAGCGCAGAATGTCAACCATTAAATTTTCACGCACATTTCCGCTTTTTGCAGGCGCCGCACACAATTAAATGCGTTGTTGTTGCTGTACGTATTTGAAAGCAATTTACGCTGGCGCCCAATTGCGGCATTGTTGTTGCTTTTCATAAACGGTAAGTGTTCGTGTTTCGGCCAAGCATGCGCAGTGGTTTAGTTTGCGCACGACTCTTGCGGTTTTCGGCTAATAAAGCAATGAAATTTCTAACAACAACAAGAAAAACTTAACACCAGCATTACATGATAGAAATAATCGGGAGAAGTGGCAAGAAAAAAGTCGCCTTGATTGCAAAAATCTGGCTAATGGAAAGTGAAAGGTTAAAAGCGTCATTGCCGCATGCCACGCGTGTTGTCACTGATGATATGCTGCCAGCAGCATGCCGAGCAGTCAGCTGACTGTGGCAGCAAATTATTGAAATTTATTTACTTTTAGTTTTGGACGCAAATTTTCCAGACACTTCCTGTTAACGCAGCAAGAAGCGTGAATTTACTGCGCTGACGGCACTTTCACTGTCACAAATCAAAAATGTCAAATTTAACAAAATACATATGTCTGTATGTGTGTGTGTGTGTGTGTGTTTGGCAGAATTATATGATTTAGTTATGAAATCGCCAACACAAGCGATTGCAAAACAGATGCGCGAAAGTTATTGGAATGGCTGTTGCGTGGATTTAACTGCAGCCTTACAAGAGCTGGTGGAGGTCACTTCATGAGAATATGTTTTTTTTTTTTGTTTTTTTTTTTTTTTTGAAGAAGACAGTGGGGTCAAAGAGCAATCTGCAATAATATTAAGAGTTAAATTATGCGAGAAGACGTGTGAAGACTTATCCCTCTGTAAAGATAATCATTTTCATGAAGTCACACAGCTTGTGAATATTACTGGCAAGTTGGCCACATGAAAAGCAGGAGCCCTCATTGACTGGCATCCACCGCAATCTCTTTTGAATCCCTCTAGAATGTTTGAGACATTTTTTTCTTGCTAACAAGAAACGTTTCCTGAGCACATTTACAAAGAGTTTATATTGAGAGAAGAGAGATTGTCTTTCACAACTCATCTTCTGCTTTTCACCCTGAAAACACAATGCGATTTCAATGATCTTCTGGATAAATAAAGTGCTTCTATGGCGCACGATTTATGTTCTTTTGCTACATATACGAGCCTTTCCTACTGTTTGAAGTTAAATTTTCGTAAGCTGTGTACACCATATCGTCCCCTAAAAAAGGTGATGTGATATCTTTTTATAAGGTTACAGGCGGTGGAAAAACAATATAATGAAACTAGTTGAGTTGTGGTTATAAAATGGTTATATATAACTTATATATTGGTTATCTATTGGTTATACATAAGCTATATATCGGTTGTATCTGATAGCGTCAGCTGAAAATTTTATGTAATATTATATACTGAATTGAAAGCAATAAAAAATTCAATTTAAATTTTTTTGATGATACGTTTTTTGAATTTTAGGTAACGATATGGATGAACTACAACGACGACAGCCCCATATAAACAGACGAGAAGTTGCCTCTATAGTGCTGAATTCCTACTGTTAATTCTCTTACATTTGCTATTTTGAGTTTAGCATGAAACTGCTCAGATTTCCACTCTACCAGTTTTCTTAAATATAGACGAAGTGGTCCATAAGGAAACCAAAAATTTTTATAAACATTTTTAAACTCAAAATACAACGAACTGATATAATTATAATTGAAAAAGAAAAATAAAATCAATTAAATCACCTCACCGTAAACTGCCAGCGACCTACGAATGTGTATATGTGCCTGCGTGTTTTTGGAAAAATTCCGAAATCGAATCGAAAATACCGGCTGTAAACGATGCCAGTTCCGCTTGCTACGCCTCTAGGTAACTCCACAAGCATATACAGCCGCTAGAGTCAACAACAATCGCCTGCAGCAGCCAGCAATCAGCACACAGACGCACGCCAAGGTCGTTCGAACGCGCGCGAAAAGTGAGCGCAAAAACAAAAGGGCACACAGTGGTGCAACGAAAGGCAGAAAACTTAAAAAAATCAGCGCATTATATTACACTACCGCTACCGCTGCAACTACCGTTACCGGTTACCGCAACAAGGCACAACATGCAACACACGGCAGCAAAAACCAAAACAAGCTGCTGAGAAAATATTTATAAAAAGGCAAAAACAACTAAAAGTCAACCTCAAGATGCACTTTTACTTTCATTCTTACTCGCGCATTGCCACACAGCCGACAACAATGACAGCAACAACAACGCAAAACAACTGCGCTGCACCAGCGACAAGCTGTTCGAGTGCGCGCGCTGGTGACAGGGAAGGAAGCAACATGGAACGCTGTGTGGCATTGATGTCAGCGACACGCCATCCGATTGTTGCTGTTTACTCAATGTATTGTTGCTGCGTGTTTTCGTTTTTGTTGCTGGGTTTTTGTTTTTGTTGTTGGTTAGGGAGGTCTGCTCCCAGTTGCGGTGGTATTCCTTGGCAGTGCGCGCTGATTTTGCTGTTGGTGTTGAGCTCTGTCATATTGTGTCATGATGCGTGACTGATTGCGACACAAACAAGCGAGTAGGCGAGTAACGGTGGAAGAAGAGGAAGAGTTATTTGATTGCAATTTTAGCCAGTTGTGACTGACAATAATGAGCTTAAGTGCTTGATTACAGGTAAATAAGTGCTTTAGTGAAATAAATATGAAAATTTGGTTATTGAATATTAAAGACCTTGAAAATGCGGTAATTGAAATAACTTTTCATTTCACTGAAATTTTAAGCTTTTTGTAAAAATGTCTGCCAAAAATCCAATTTTCAGTTTTTTTTATTCGTCAAAGTTCTAAGTTAAGATTTGAACTAAAACAAGTTTTTTTCACTTTAGATGATCCCGCCAACACATCTTTTTTCCGAAGAGTCACCGGAAGGGGTCACAATAGCCGCGTTAAAAATTTTTTTTTTTCAAAAATTTCAGAATTTTTTTGTTAAAAGTGTAGGCTTGTCACAATAAAAAATTCTAATAAAATATTTAATTTTTTATATGAGAAAAAAATGATGAAAAAATGCTGTTTTTTATCCAAATAAACTCATGGAACCCCTTAAGTCAACTTAAATTTTTTTATTAAGAGAAATAAACTAGAGTTAGCGGCTTAACTTTAAAACCATACTTATGATTATATAATTGGATCGAAAATTGTTAGCTACAAGCCACCACCAATCGCTAACCTCACTAATCCGACTCACCCTTCAACAAATTGGATAGATAAAACCTTCAATTTTTCAAAATTTACAGTTACTTTTATATCACCCAAGCAAAATCAGCGCACAGGAAATTACATTGAGCCCAATTTAAGATAGCTGATCTCTTTATCACTAAATCGAGTTAGCACGCAACAACGCAACAACCAACAAGCAGCTTGAAATTGCAGATAACCAAATAATAAATCACTTTTATCGCATGCGAGTTTTGGGCAAATTGCACGCGCCGAAAAAAACATTGAGGCGTACATGTGTTAAGTGGATTTACAACACCGTGGCGGCGTTGTCGATTGGTATCAGTTGAAAAGTAACAATTATTATAAATGCCTTGCTGACCCTTTTTAGTGTGATGATTGTGTTGTTGCTGTTTAAAGCTGACCGACCTTGCAGCATAGCTGTTTTTATGCATTCCCAATCATACAACAATTTTCTGCTGCAGCAAACAAGCGGCAAGAGCAACATCGCCATTCACCGCGTAACTGACCTTCGGAAAAATATACGCGATTTTTTCTTTTTTTTTTTGATAAAGAAATTCAAAATATGAAAGCAAGCGACAGAGGAATGGGAATGCCGGGAATGAAGACACCTTTCATTGTTTTTAATGGTGGCAGGTTTGTTATTTCCGACTGTTGTTGAAAAGTATGTAATCTCGAATACCACATTTGTAGATTTCAATTAAATTAATCGTAATAATCGAGGGAAATGAGAGATTATATCGACCCGCTCAGGCTTTAATCGCTTGCTACACTTTTAGTAATTAAATACTACCTTTGATGATGCCGATTAATGTGCATCTACTGAGTGATCAGTCGACAGTTTTACGCAACTCTCGAATTGAAATTTAAGTGCAACAACTGCCTACCATTTAGATAGGTTACTACACGACCAAAACAAGTTTGAGCAAAATATTTGCTGGCGGACGCCGATTGCACCCTATATAAGGGTAAATGTAAGCTCATCATTGGTACCGATTTTTGCAGTTCATCAGTAGTACCTAATAAAGAATAATTCATAATAATCGATAATTAATAATAATCGATAGTTAATAATTGTCGATATTTTTTTAGAAAATCGATAATTAATAATAATTGATAATAATCGGTAGTTAATAATTATATAATAATAATAATAAACAAATCGATAATTCATAGCAATCGATAACTGATAATAATAAATAGTTTTTAATGATCAATAATTTTAAATAATCAATAATTCTTAGATATCGATAATTGATAGCAATCGATTTTTAATAGAA
Organism: Bactrocera correcta; assembly: GCA_027475135.1. Classification (NCBI taxonomy): domain Eukaryota; kingdom Metazoa; phylum Arthropoda; class Insecta; order Diptera; family Tephritidae; genus Bactrocera; species Bactrocera correcta. Next base: position 93,097,297 of record CM050326.1, read on the forward strand.
TTCCATAATTAATACTGATCTATACTAAACATAATCGATAATTTGATTATTGTTTTTAGTATGTGTACAATCTTTTTGAATAATCGATTATTTATATCAATCAATAAAAATAATCGATATTTAATAAAATTTGATGATTCATTGCAATCGATAATTGATAATAATCGATAGTTATAAATTATCGATAATCAAAAATAATCTATAATTTCATTAATATGCTTAATCATAAATCGATAATAACTAATAACTGCAGTGCTATTGTTCCGAAGGCTAAATTTCATAGAAATAATTTCCTAATCGTGATTTCATGACTGATAGCTTTCCTTTTTCTTTACATAGTACATGAATGCCTTTGCAATATAAATTCCAACGCACCTATGTAAATATTCAAATTTATCTGAAATCGTACACAAAATCCTTTCGCCCAAAAAAATTTCATTACATTTTTACCAATTTGAAATTCCTTTGCCACACAAATTGCATAAGTCAAGTTCGTGGGAATCAATTTGCCACACATTCACTTGGCCCAGTTACTTAACAGGGCTCAAATGTTTGTTCGCCGACCACCATTTAACACATTTATTTTTTTTTTTCAACTACCGAGTTGAGTTGCGTTGCCAACGGGTAAGTGCTTTTTGCGCTAATTTTACTGTTACGATTTGTACTCTAATTTTGTTGTTGTCTTTTTGGAGGCGTGCATACTCCGACAATTGTTACTTGCACTGTTATTTAGTAACCATTTGAAGTACTGTTATTATTTAATTTGCCCAACACCATCTTTACTTTCTGACGCTTATATCACTATACGGACAATTGTTATTTGTATGTGTACGAGCAAAAATAATAATAACAGCAATGTACATGTTTCACATATGCTCTCGATTTGACCCAGTTTTTTATAGGAAAATTATGGCTTTCATTAATTTGGAGTTCAACATTTCTTCATTCAGTAAAAATAATAATTTTTTGTGTGTTGCCTTGAAAAGTTGTGGTTGGTTTTTGTGCGTTGTAATTTTCCTAAACTTTTAATAAGTAACTCGAAATTCAGGTGAACAATTTCAGGCTAAAAATGTTACATATGAAAATTATTATTATTAATAAATTACAACAGAAATGTTCAAAGGAAATTTCGTACACTGATATGGTATATTCTTTATTATTAATCGGTAAATACTTTTTTAAAACTTTGCTTAAGAATGCAATCGTTTTATGTATCCATCCTCCATCCTTTTATTCCAAAGATATATAGTATTTTACAAAGATTTTGGGAAATTTGCAAAGGAAAAATATTATTCGGATCAACTGAAGAATTTACGACAATTTTCCAGAGATGTTATAGAACTAGGTAGCTAGAGTAGCTGTCTCAAGACGCACATAGACATTTAGTAGGCCCATTGTCATACCATCGAAACTAAAAGTCTCCTTCTGCTCCCTTTCTTCTTTGAACCACTCCGTGCATCTGGTAAAGTTTATCAGTCCTAATCTTAACTCAAAGCTTCACAAAATCAAAAATATATTTAGAGACTTTTCAGATGAATGCAAATAGCAACTAGTAGTCAAGCAGTTAAATAATTCTTCAAAAATATTGCAAAATTCATTTTGGTTCTAGTTTAAGCCTTCATCATTTGTAGTTTTATCAGAATGGCTCAATAGAGAATAATAAATTAATAATTGATAAAAAAAAAATTACAACGAAAACGGTATAAAGGCAAACTGGCTTGAAAAGATTTTTGAGGAAAATCGGAATCTTTCTTTCTTTGTACTCTATATATTCTATACTTTTATATATCTATAACAAAAGGACCACGATTTTCCCCAAATCATAATTTGATAATAGATCAGACTTCTTAAATCTAATATAATATTAAACACTTCAAAAGAAGAACGGGCAGCAGCTGCAGGAGAGGAAAGTCATATCGCTCAATCTTTTGTTGTGATTTTAGACTTTTTATTGAATTTTAGTTTTTAATGTAACTTCGAACAAAATTCATTACTGATACTATTATAAACTCACTGTACTGTAAGAAATCATTAAATGGCATCGCTGGTTGGTCATTTTAACTCGTCTCCAAGTTATATTTTATTATTATTTATTTATTGGCTTAATGCTAGATTTTCATATATTAAATACGATTTTTCAAATAAGTAAAAATCAATTTAAACAATGAGAAAATCATGAAAAATATAATATTACTTAATTTCAATACAAAATAATCAAAAAATTTACTGAATAAATAACTTCAAATTCCCTTGGAACAGATATTAACCAACGCAGCTTCAGATAATCTTTAACAGCCATTTATCATTAAAAATAGCATTTAAATTTACTTCTTGTTATTTTTGTCAAGCTACATACTTTACATTCCCCCCAAAGTCATTTATTTTGGCGCTTTCATAGCATTTTCATTCGCATTTAATTTTGCCTACAACTTTATTGCATAGTTTACCGCTTTATGCACCATCATCAAATCGCGCAGACCCACAATTAGCTAAACAACGTAAGAAACTAAAAAAAAACAAGCACTAACAACACCAAAAACAAACACAAAGTGACGGCACGCGGCAACGAGTGCTGTGAGTGTGTGTGTTTGTGGCCAAGTAATAAATTACAATGAATTGCGGAGATGGTCTAGTTGAGCGCACAATTTTTCGCGCTGCCTCCAAACACACACACACACAAATGTAAAGCATAAAAGTGTACGCCAACAACAACTACCGCGAGCAGACACGAAAAATTGCGCAAAAAGCCATGTGAGCCAGTTTCATTGCCCGCGCTGCCCTGGCGCTGCTTTCTACGGCCAAGGCGCATAGCGGCGACTCAGTGGCCAGCCTGGCCGCGCGGCTAATTTTATTTCTAACATTTCTAACACAGTAATTGTAAGTGCTTTCGGCTTAGCTTACCTCTTGGCGTCTTACGTTTTTGCAATTTTTTCGGTTTTTTTTTGTCATGTTTTATGCTTTGTTTTTGTTTGAGTGGTCGGTTATGGCTCGTTGCCACTTTTTAACTCAATTTGGCAATTGATTAGGGGCGCACGTACCCAAAGCCGATACACAGCGTCGCGTATTCTTACCTGCAATGGAAATGGAAAGGCAAAAAATTAACGAAAATGAAAACAAATTCAGCGGCAATTGAAAGTAAAAGTTAGTGGGTGTTATATAAAATGTGGTTGTTGTTGTTGTTATTATTGTTTTTGGTGTAACATTATGTTTTTGCATGAAATATTGCAAAATTTGGCGCATATTTTTAACTGGATTTGTTATTGTTGTTACTAGTGTGCTACATTTATGACACTGTGACGAATTTATTTAAGAGCTTGCTTCGGCTAATCGCTTTGGGTGAAATATATGGCGAATTTCCTAACACTGACTGAACGGTTTAACGACGCATATATTTGTATGCGAGTATTGGTATTTATAAGCCGCTGTTAAAGTGTGTGTGTCGATGCAAAGTAAAGAAATGAAAGGTAGTTTGTGTTTGTGGAAATTGACGGAAATCTTTCCCAAAGAACTCCCATAAATATAAAAGAAAATATTCTTTCATATAAGGAAGAGCGTTTAGAGGTATAGAAAGATAAGACGGGCTGGTGTTAATACATATATTCGTACGCATACAGTAGCGAAAAAATTCTGCATTATTTTTCGCGTTTCAGAGTCATTCATTATATGTACATCGTCACATAAAATGCAGAATAACGTAACATCACTTTTCATAAGATTAGATCTGAAGAAAAAACGTTATAACAGAAACCACTCACATTGAAACAAAATTTGACAAAAATTGAGTTTTTGTTATAAAATGGTTATATATTGATTAAATATAACTTATATATTGGTTATATATTATTTATAATATTGGTTACATTTAAGTTATATATTGGTTATATCTAACTGCGGAAGCTGAAAAACAAGCAAGCAACACTCACTTTCGATTTTGGTATGATGCGTTGTTTTGCATTTTAGGCGACGATATTCGTATATAAATAATAGAAGCTTTATTTTCAAATTTAAAAATAATTTCACCTCCAGTCAATAGTAAAATGTCGAAAAAAATTGGCAGCTTCTTAAGTTAGGTTATGTTAGTCTGTTAAAGCAAAGTAGTCACTCATAGATCAGGTACTTTTCGATACCAGATGGTATTCCATTACGAAGCCCATGAGGTTAGTAGTCATCTCTTAGGATTCCTGCGCTCAGCGCGAATTTCAGTATACTCTGTGGCCTTTAGCCACTGTCTTGTTACGTGTGGTCCTCTAATGCTCAAACTTTCAAAATAGGTACTGTCAATATGGTACAAGGACCTAAGAGATACCCATTTCTAATGTCTTCTCAATCTGTCACACCCATTCTGCAGGTTTTTGACAGACTCTGACCAGTGAGTACTCCAATCATGTGCCTACAGTCCTTCTATCGAGTGCTGGTGGGAATGTTGTATATTTTCTGTATACTGTTTTGCATACGACATTTGCTGTTTTGCTCCTAAGAAGATCCTACCATCACATTGTGATTTCCCTTGCCATGCTTCTATTTAGATCGTTGTATGAACAATGCATAATTTTTCCAATGTTGGTCATGTTTTCAGTTGACAGCCGTATATTACTCTTGGCAATCTTATCCACAATCTCATTGCAATCGATGCCTTTAAAGCCTGACACCCAGTAGGAGTGAAGGCTCTTGCTTCGGGCAATGCTTAGCACGTTCTTAGCACAGATCAAAATGCCGTATAGAAAAGTTCTCTGTTAACTCTTATAAAGTTCTGTATACTAATTTGCTGCACTAACATCTTTTTGGGGTCACTGATACACCAGTGATAGCTCTCAAGCCTAAAACTCCTACATATGTACGCCAAATATCTACTACATTCACCAAAAACCACCAAGTTGAGGCCTTTACAAGCGATTACTAATCACCAGCAATACGATTGCAACCAACAAATTAACCGAAGAATTGTTAACACCTTGAAGAATTCCCACTGCAATAACAAATAACAGCAATGCACTTAAAAACTAACCGAAACAATACAAGCATTAAGTTAGTCATTCAGCAAACGCTTCAATAAACGAAAAACAACAACAAAAACATTAAATATTAATTTGAGAAACCAGCACAGCAGGTCCATATAAATATTTGGAATTTCGTTGAATGCAAACGGCATCAGAAGATGAAGACGAAGAGGAAGCAGAAGTAGACCCACACAGTAAACCAAATGTGAATGGTAAATGAGAAACAACAACAAAACAATGCGCTATATTATAATGAAGACGAGCAAGAGGAAGCCACAGACAATAGGCACACTGTGCACAGTGGGAAATTTGCATATCGCCGCTGCTAGTTGCGTGTGAGAAGCAATACAAACAACAAGCATACTGCGCTTGAAAAGTGAAGTGTTCGATTGACCGTTATGACTGCTGAGATGGCATCAGCTATTTATTTGCACCCACAGCGGCGGCGGCAGACACAAAAGCACGCAACAACAGCAAAAACTACAACTGTAACAGTGGAGATTAGTGAATGTTTGAGGGCGTCGCGATTACGCGCGCAAACGATTGAGCTGAACATTTCGCTGCGTGCGGACGAAGATGAATGCATAAACATGAGTTTCTGCAGATTTCGAGAAAAAAAAAATGCGTTTGCTGATCTCCAAGCGGCGATTTTAGCACATCATAATTTATTTACAAAAATACAAGCGGAAACTCAAAACAAAACACGCAAAAAGTTTGCAGGGCATTAAGTTCACCAACAACAAGACAGCGGTCCGTTAAGTTTTGCATGTATTTATGCATTCGATGCTATTTATATTCAAATTTGACTTCCTGTCGCCGCGCTTCCAAAGCAGATTCATGAAATAGACGACGAAAAGAAGGAAAACACACCGAGCGCAGCCAAACCGCAGCGAAAAATGATAACAAAGAGGTGTCGCCGTTGATGGGAAACGGTGCGTGAAACACGCACACATACGAAAAGATATATATGAGACAAACATATACAGGTGCGCATTAAAATATGCCATCTATCAGGTTATGCTAAGTTGACGGGCGTCCAGTGAGCGCGCGCTGACGCCGAGTGACAACATCATTATCCACGACAGCAGTCAGCGACAGCGTACAACAACAACAGGTGGTGGCGAATGTTTGGCATGCAGCTATGGCATTACAATGATGTTGCAAGATACGTTGGAAAGGTAGTAAGTGCAAATAAGCCAGTGATAACTTCATTTGAGCGCCCCGCTGGCGGAAGCTGCTGCAGAATCGGTGTCAGTCTGCCCGTGTTGCATGTGCTAATACATATGTGAATATTTCATTACAGCGTCATTGTTTCAAACTTCGTTAAAGCAAAATATGCCAAACGAAAAATATATCATTAAAATTTTAATTAAAAATTGATTTTTTTTTTGTTTTTGCAAGCAAAATTTTTAATCAAATTTTTAGCAAGCCACATTTTTGTTATTTTAATTATGTGAAAGTGACTACAAATTGAATTTTTTGTAAAGGTTTCGCTTTGTATTTTTCTGGCTCTAACTGAATGAGTTTTATATATTTTTTCATTGAAAACAAATTTTTTTAAGAAAAAATAAAAATTAGTTTATGGTTCAGTAAAAATCGCTTCGGCAGCCAACAAGCACAATTTTTTATGAAATTCTTGAAAAGGTGGAATATATTTCGATATTTTTATTTCAAAATTTATAGAACTTATTTTTTGTAATTTTTTTAAAATATTTTCAAAAACTTTAAAAATGGAAACTTTTGAAATCTTTTTTTTAAATATTAGTACTCTTTTATAAAAATAGCCTTTTCATTTTTTCCAATACATATTTTTTTTTTATAAAAAGGGTCTAAATATATGTCTGCATATGAAATTACACAAACATTCGTTTAAAATAATAAATTTGTTTGTTTGTTATTTTTCCTCATCGTTGATACTTTTTCTGGTTTTGTCTTGATACACACCCTCCTAAAATATTTGTTGTTAAAAATAGTTAATTCGCAAACATTTATCTCCCTAAAGCCGCATTATATGACAATCAATTTGAATTGCTAATAGTTGCTTAGCAGTCATAAGCGATTTTTCAAATTAGTCACTAGTAACTGAGGAAAAAAACGTAAAAAAGCTACAAACAGCAAGCAAAACAAGAAAAAACGTTAACTTCGGTTGCACCGAAGCTAAATACCCTTCACAGGTGCATTTCTGTTAGTAACTATGTGTCCAGTTTGTATAGAAGCTATATGCTATAGTAACTCGTTCTGAACAATTTCTTGGGAGATTACATTGTTACTTTAAAAAATAATCTATACCAAATTTCGTGAATATATCTTGTCAAATGTTAAAGTTGTCCATACAAGGACTTGATTCCGATCGTTCAGTTTGTATGGCAGCTATATGCTATAGTTAACCGATCTGAACAATTTGTTCGGAGACTACATTTTTGCCTTAGAAAATATTATATACCAAATTTCGTGAATATATCTTGTCAAATGTGAAAGTTTTCCATACAAGGACTTGATTCCGATCGTTCAGTTTGTATGGCAGCTATATGTTATAGTTAACCGATCTGGACAATTTTCTCGGATATTACATTTTTTCCCTAGAAAATAATCCATACCAAATTTGGTGATGATACATTGTCAAATGCGAAAGTTTTCCATATGAGAACTTGATTCCGATTGTTCAGTTTATATGGCAGCTATATGCTATAGTGGTCCGATATCGGCCGTTCCGACAAATGAGCAGCTTCTTGAAGAGAAAATGACGTTTGCAAAATTTCAAAAGGATATCTTAAAAACTGAGGGACTAGTTCGTATATATACAGACAGACGGACAGACGGACAGACGGACAGACGGACAGACAGACGGACATGGCTAAATCGACTCAGCTCAACATCCTGATCATTCATATATATACTTTATAGGGTCTCCGACGCTTCCTTCTGGGTGTTACAAACGTCGTGACAAAGTTAATATACCCTGTTCAGGGTATAAAAAAAGTATGACAACAAAAAACACATTACAACAACAAAAAGTAAGCATCACTGCCGACAGTGATAAACATGATAGTTAAACCGAGGGCTGATTAGATATGCCGCAACCAAAAATCGAAGCTAAAACATAAAGCTGGTATGACAACACAACCGAAACACAGCCAAATTAAAGTTATGTAAAGCTGTTTGACAGCAGCACAATGCAAGAACAACATAAAAGACTAAATATGACAGCATGAGCATAAAACATAAGAACATTTGAGCGCAAAAATCAACAGCTGACAGTGTCATCACCCCTTAAAATCACCAAAAAATGCTAGACACACATATGTACTATTAAATTTGCAGCCAAAAAGTGCAGACAGCCACATTTTGGCGACATTACACTGCCACTTTATGTAAATGCCACGCAAATTGGCATCCATCACCCACACACAACCGCCGCTGAGCTGATTTTTGTGCGCCAAGCAAGAAACTTCTATCCAAAATGGCATAGGCGAGTGCATAAATACTACAAAAAACGCCGTAAATTGACACAATATGGATTCACCAATAATTTAGCATTGTAAAATACTGTATTTTGTGTGCTTAAATGCTTAAACTGCGCACGCTGAGTGCCGCGCTGTCATAAATAAGCAGTTTGCCTACAAAAAAAGCAGAAATTCAATGCGCATGCGCAGCCACTTAGCTCACGTATATTCAACCTGCTGCACTGGCATTTGAATTCTGTTACTTTTTGTTTGCTGTTTTTTGGAACCTGCTGCTGTTTGTCATGAACCGGTGTAATTAATGATTTGCATATTTTTGAATAGTAATAATTCGTTAAATGAGCATGATAGCAACGATTGATGTCAGAATGCAGCAGCATTTACATATGCACACATAATAATACATTCATATGAGCATGTGCAGTTGGCTGCTTGTTGAACAATTTGAGCGTCATTAGTTAGTCTATTCAAGTTTAGTGGCATCAATTTTATTTGTAAACTATTCGAAAATATTTAGTAGCAGTAAAAAAATACAGAAAAAGAAAAAAATACAATTTGCGCTAAAGACAACAGTGCAATTATACATATTTGCTTACGTATAGAAAAGATAAGGCAAAAACTTGCAGCGAAGCTTTAATAATCTTCAAAAATACAAAATATTTCTTAGAGTAACTGGATTTTGATCGGTAAGTTTGTATGGCAGCCATATAATTTAGTGCTCCGATTTAAACAATTTCTGCGGATATTACACAGTTGCTGCTGACAATAGTCTCTGCCAAATTTCTTGAAGATATCTTGTCAAATACAAAAGTTTTCCATACAAGGTCTTGATTCCGACCGTTCAGTTTGTATGGCAGCTATATGATATAGTGATCCGATATGAGCACTTTTGACAAATGAGCAGCTTCTTGGGGAGAATTAGATGTGTGCAAAATTTCAGATCGATATCTCAAAAACTGAGTGCTTGTTTGCGTATATACAGACAAACACGGCTACCCAAATCGACAAAGCTCGCCATGCTGCTGCTTTATATATATTTTATAGGGTATCCGATATTTTTTGTTGAAAGTTCAAAAGTGTAATGAGTACATTTTTTCGTTTTATGAATTTTTTTTACTGGTCGAAATAATGCCTCATATGTAGTACTGCTGAACATTTTTAAAAATATTTTACTTGGGCTGCCCTTAAATGTTAAATATATTTTTTAATAAGAACTATCTATTAACTGTCACTTAAATGAAAATTCTATTCATTTCAAATTTTTTATTTGCTAATAAATTATTTATTACAGTGCCTTGTTACAGGCGGTGCGTATACGCAACCTATCAAGACACCTATCAGAACACTTCATTTAAATCAATTAATTCTACACCAGCCAGAAAAGAGTTAAAAACTGCTGCTTTGAAATTAAAAAAAAACAAGAAAAAACGTTAACTTCGGTTGCACCGAAGCTAAATACCCTTCACAGGTGCATTTCTGTTAGTAACTATGTGTCCAGTTTGTATAGAAGCTATATGCTATAGTAACTCGTTCTGAACAATTTCTTGGGAGATTACATTGTTACTTTAAAAAATAATCTATACCAAATTTCGTGAATATATCTTGTCAAATGTTAAAGTTGTCCATACAAGGACTTGATTCCGATCGTTCAGTTTGTATGGCAGCTATATGCTATAGTTAACCGATCTGAACAATTTCTTCGGATATTACATTGTTGCCTTAGAAAATAATATATACCAAATTTCGTGAATATATCTTGTCAAATGTGAAAGTTTTCCATACAAGGACTTGATTCCGATCGTTCAGTTTGTATGGCAGCTATATGTTATAGTTAACCGATCTGAACAATTTTTTCGGATATTACATTTTTTCCCTAGAAAATAATCCATACCAAATTTGGTGATGATACATTGTCAAATGCGAAAGTTTTCCATACAAGAACTTGATTCCGATCGTTCAGTTTGTATGGCAGCTATATGCTATAGTTAACCAATCTGAACAATTTGTTCGGAGACTACATTTTTGCCTTAGAAAATATTATATACCAAATTTCGTGAATATATCTTGTCAAATGTGAAAGTTTTCCATACAAGGACTTGATTCCGATCGTTCAGTTTGTATGGCAGCTATATGTTATAGTTAACCGATCTGAACAATTTTTTCGGATATTACATTTTTTCCCTAGAAAATAATCCATACCAAATTTGGTGATGATACATTGTCAAATGTGAAAGTTTTCCATACAAGAACTTGATTCCGATCGTTCAGTTTGTATGGCAGCTATATGCTATAGTTAACCAATCTGAACAATTTGTTCGGAGACTACATTTTTGCCTTAGAAAATATTATATACCAAATTTCGTGAATATATCTTGTCAAATGTGAAAGTTTTCCATACAAGGACTTGATTCCGATCGTTCAGTTTGTATGGCAGCTATATGTTATAGTTAACCGATCTGGACAATTTTCTCGGATATTACATTTTTTCCCTAGAAAATAATCCATATCAAATTTGGTGATGATACATTGTCAAATGCGAAAGTTTTCCATATGAGAACTTGATTCCGATTGTTCAGTTTATATGGCAGCTATATGCTATAGTGGTCCGATATCGGCCGTTCCGACAAATGAGCAGCTTCTTGAAGAGAAAATGACGTTTGCAAAATTTCAAAAGGATATCTTAAAAACTGAGGGACTAGTTCGTATATATACAGACAGACGGACAGACGGACAGACGGACAGACAGACGGACATGGCTAAATCGACTCAGCTCAACATCCTGATCATTCATATATATACTTTATAGGGTCTCCGACGCTTCCTTCTGGGTGTTACAAACGTCGTGACAAAGTTAATATACCCTGTTCAGGGTATAAAAATATTTAAGCTTTGAATTTTTTCCTTTGTTGGCAAGTAAGGCATGTTTTGCATACTTTAGTACTAGTAAATTAATTAGTTAGGCGAAGCTTGATTAATGTGTTTGCTAAAAAATTTCGAATAACAGAAAAACAAACATTTAAATGTTATATTTCAATTCATATAGAAAAATAAATTTCCAAGCGATTATAAGCCTTCCTGTGAGAAGTTTTCAGAGCATTTTTCTAGCAGAAGTCTTTGCTATAAGTCGCAACGCAACGCAACTATCGCAACGACATTAAAGGCCTTTTCAATAGGACACTACAAAAATAGACCGATAGGGATAGCAAAAGATGCCATATTATTCCCGCTCTTTTGACATTTCTCTGCGGTATAGTTTTCAATTTCATCGCAGAAAGATATACGATCCAATGACGAGTCGAAATTATTACAATTTATTACCGAAATTCAAAGTCAGTGATCCCAACTTTAAGAGCTATAACCATACTTAGCTACAGTCAAGCGGCACTTAAAACAATCTCTGCCCATGACATCAAGTCGGTACTGGTGCAGCAGTGTAGAGACCGGCTAAACAGTCTAGCGGAACGTAATCAAGAGCACCTAATCTGGGTGCCCGGTCACAAAGTTATAGCCGGGAATGAATTAGCTGTTGAGCCCGCCTGCATCCACTAACATGGTAAGACCTGAACCTTTCAACCTGGTGGGTTTTCAAACCATAAAGGAGTTGCTGAGCAAGGAAGAAGGAGTAGGCAGTGAGAGGTATGTGCAACAACGCCAAGGCATGCGCCATTCTAAGTTGCTAATGGCGGTTACAACATCAGCAGGTTTAAATATGTAATCAACCTGCCTAGTGACTACTTGTCGATTCTACACTGGTCACTGTAAGCTGAGGACTCATGAACCTAGCTTCTTGTGCAAATTGACTGTTTTGCGAGAGGCAGCCTGATACTTCAGAACACTTACTTATGGATTTCATAGCAGGCTGCAGACGCAGTATAAAGGCTCTTGGATTTATGTTTCCAAATAGAGATCGGATCGCCTCTCTAGAACCTAGCAGTATGCTGGAAATTACCAATATGCTATGGTTGGGTGGATCGTTGTGACTTAGGAGGGGGCACAAAGGACCTAAATTCGCGGTGCAATCCTAACATATTTATCTATTATTGATTATAAACCTAATTTTTCAATAAAAATTTTTTATGAGATATTTGTCTAATATATTTTATAACTTTTGTTAAGTGCCTTGATCAATTTTTCTTACGAAAGTAACTATTTTAAAGTTAAGTTAATATTATAAAAAAATGAAGAGCAAACTTTTTCTTTTCTAATTATTTTTCGCAAATTGCATTAATTTCTTTAAATTTTTGTCTATCTGAACCCGTTATAGCGCTTTAACTACTCATCAATTTATTTATTTTCTTCTCTTTCGCAACAAAAACCAATTAAGTGTTTTTCTACGATATAATAATGCTTTAAACATATATTAGCATTAACAAAAGTAAATATATGTGTAATTAGCCATTGCACAAAATTCCATTAATATAAGTGATTTGCTTGCTGAAGTGCCAAATGCCAATTTAGATAATTTCAAAATTAATTTGCCAAAAATTAGCTCTGTTTTATGGCAATTCACTTTCTAGTTATTCTTCAACTTCTTATACAAAACTCAAAATTTTTTATATGAAAAGTCAAATAACGTGACATTTTTATTTGCACAGTTTAAATTTACTTCAAGCCACTATGATTTAAAAAATATTCCAAGAAATTAGCAACCCTTTCCGTCATATCAGGAAAGGGAGCTGACACCTCTCACGCATTTCTGCATAATTTCATTGATATGTTGCCTCGAATGACTTATCTTGCTTTAGAAAGTGTTTGCAGTCTCCAACGGTGGCTTGGGTGTACTGTTATGACATAAATGGCGCAAAAATTATCACCAGCGGCGCAGGGCGAAATTCTCATAAATCTTTCATGTTAATTGTCTTTCGTTACGCCACTTCAATCAGCGCCTGCGCCAACCAAACACTCGTACACGCGCAGCCGATTTTGCGTGATTGATGATCGAGTCTCGCAAAAGCATGTAGGGTCTCAAGAGAGCTGTCGGTGGACGGCTGCTGCCAGCGATACGCATGTTGCGCGACGGTGGCAAGTTGAATATGCAAAAATGCTCGCGCACATATTCATTCATATATGTTTGTTTGTGCGAGAGGAAAAGGCTGCTTATCTTAAAGTATGCATCCTAATGAGCGGCTGAGTGGCAGGAAGCTTGAGCTATTCCACTTTTTTTGTTTTTGCATTGAAATGCTTAAGATTATATTTTGCACATTAATATTTATCATTGACATTATTGATGCATATATGCCCATAGTAATTATTATCTGCCGTCGCAAGCAATTTGCATAACGCACACACACAAACGCAGAAGTGTTGTACCCAACTCTTATTAACAAGATGAAGTATAGCACACACTCACACACACACACACACCAACTTAATAACCGCTTAGTTTGCTTTTTTCCGCGCTATTCTATGCAAAGGCCGTTTTCCTTCACAGCCAGTCTGCTGCTTGTAGAATATGTAGAAAAAAAGCAACAACAACACGCCTTCGTAAATTATGCGCCACTTGATTAGAGCAACTTTCACGCCAATGAAACCGAAAGTGCCCAGCCACAATGCAAATGAACCGGCGGACTACATACATATCCACATATTTACATGTGATTGTGCATTATAATACAAAAACAACAATGCAGGCAAAGCATAATGCAATGCCAATCAGGAGTTTCGTAATGAAAAACGCGAGCAATGAATAGACTAATTAAAAGTGGAGCGCAAGCGGCATTGTTGGGTGTTGCACTCAGGAAGTGCATGCAACAAGGTGTTGTATGACGTCAATTAAAGCGTTATGTGTTTTTTCTGTGTTTTTTAACGTAATGTGTGCATGTTTACATGTAAGGAGGTTGTAAAATTATGATGCTTGAACTCAAGGGCGGATGCAAAGTCATATATGCGGGTTTTAGAACTGGTTTACCGACAGGTGGCGCAGTAGTAAATTTTTTTCTAAAATTTGTTTTGATGAAAAGATGATTTTCTTAATTAAATATAACCCGTAAAAAATCAGTTGAAAAATTGGCAATTAGAAAAATAAGTCGAGCGGCAGGTGGCGCTATTGTCAATATATATGTATTTATACCTTGAGTAGCGTATATTAAGTTAGCCAACATGTTTTTAATATCCTAAAAGAAAACCTCGAAAATCCTATAAAGTGTATTTATAAATAATCCTCGTGACGAGCTGAGTTGTTTTAGTAGTGGCTGCTGGAAATAAAAATTTCAGGACGAAATAAACTGAACGACTGAGCGATTAGAGCTTTTGAGAAATTGTTCTGAAATTTCTCAAATGTGCTTTTCTCAGCAAGATGCTACTTATTTGTCGAAAACGCCGATTTTGGACCATTTTAGCATATAGCTGCCATATAAACCGAACGATCGGGATCAAGTTATTGCAAGGAAACATGTTTAATGTGACGAGATATCTTCATGAAATTTGACACAAATTACTCCTCAAACCATTGCTATAATATTCGCAGAAATTATTTAGATCGAACCATTATATGAGTATTTATGCTAAAGCTTCCATACAAGCTGACCAAGGCAACTCAAATCCTCGTATGGAAAACTTTTTTATTTGACAAGATATCTACACGAAATTTGGCACGAATTATTAAATAAGGCATCGCTATAATATCTGAAAAAACTAAACCGATCGGATAACAATAGCATATAGCTGCCATACAAACTGGCCGATCAAAATCAAGGTAAATTTCTTGTTATACGCTTTAATGCATATGCGAAAAGTATTATAGCTTCACTGCAACCGAAGTTGAAACTTTTTCTTTTTTTTTTAATTAATACCCAGCCCACCGTAAATTTATAATAAAAGTTGCTATCATATCATAGGAGGAGAGTGAAATTTCTTCATAAATCATCAATTTCAGGTGATAAATTGGTTAAGTCATAACTAATAATTTTTTCCTAGATTAGTGTTTTTAATGAAGAAAGGTTCATAGACTTAAGTAACTAAAAAAATAATTATTTTGTAACAAAATACTTTAGAATGTATTGAAAACTCTGCAGCATTAAGTCAAAGTCATTTTGATGATTCGAAAACCGTACCTTATGCCCAAATATATATTAATTAAAAAGCACCTAATTGGCTAAGTCTGTTTAAACGGTCCAAATTGTTACGAAAGTCTAAGTTGAAGTTTGAAATAAAAAAACTTGTGAAATAAAAATTCAGAAACTTAAGCTGTTGTTGTCTAGAAAAGTCAACGAAAAGGTTAAAAATGAACAGCGGAGCTAAAGTTAACTTAACACATACAAAAACGGTAACTATTAAGAGTCTGAGAACCATAGGTGGAGTGACTCACTTGTCAGTGAGTTTCCACAACTTCATATCCGTCCTTCTCTCATCGATTACTTAAACACCCAATTAGTAAAACTGAGCACTGGATGGTGTTAAGTATCCGCCATATAGAACTTTTGAGAACCTTCTTGAGTAAACCGAAAGCAAGCAGTACGAATTTTGACCTCCATGCTGTTGCTCGTCACATCTACTAATTTCTGGCAGACAGTAGAATAACTCGTGCAACTATATAGATCTTTCTCTCGTCAAACATGAATTATGGTAAAAGCCGCTGTGCATACTGTTGATACAATAGATCTCTTAGCTTAAGCTCCTAGCTTGAGAGAAACTACGATGGGTGTAACCAAGTGAAGCCAAACCAAAGCAGCAGACAAAGCCTCGACCGCTTTCAAGGCACACCATGAGCTTCCTGCTCCCATTGATTTGCGCAATCGCTATCAATAGGCAACTGCATGTATGTGGATAATTAAAGGCATACCAACCAATGGAAACAAAAATAAGAAAACAATCGATTTCAAAACCTCAATGCAAACAAATAAAGCAATTGCGGCTTAAATATATAGAAGTGGACTATAACACACTGCAACAGACACGCGCACACATACCAGCACACATTTGAATAATAGCACGACACTGCGCGGCTTTGGCTGCCAGCCAGCAACTTAGCTGTCGGCTGTCGGGGCTTAAAAAAAATGAAAGTGGAACAATGTGGCGCGATTTTATGCTGTGCTTATTTGCTTTTCCCTGCCGCGCGCGGACGCAGACAGCGAAGGTTTTAAACTGTTTAAACGTGCGCGTAATAGCAAATTATAAGTAATTGATTAAGAGCGCATGTGTGCATGGGTGTGTGTGTGTGCGAGCGCCATGCGGCTATGCAAAATGGGCTGCACGCGGCTAAACTTTCTTCGCGGCTGGCACAGCGCTGAGGGGTGCAGAGCGCATGCGCGCTACATTATTTGCATTGTGGTAGAATTTTGTAATATTTATTGTTGGCCAGAAAAGGCTTGCAGCGGAAAGTAAAAGTGGTAAGCGCGTGTGCAGACGGCGCGCTTGCATTTTCCACAATTATTTGTCTTACACAACTTGCTTGCGTTTCAATTGCGCAATTCTTTGTTGAAGTTTTCTGTTAAACTTTCATTTTTAATGCGTTTAATGTTTTTTGAGCAAACTTTTCGCTGCATTTTACTGCACTGCGCGCTCAACGGATCTTCAAGAAAAGTGCGTGTGTGTCGTAAGTCTTTCGTTTGTGCGTCAACGCTGGCCGGCGCTGTGGGAAAGTCGGGAAAGCACAGCACTTATGCCGCAAATTAATGAAAACAAAAATGCTTATGCGTAAAGAAATTTTATCGCTGCATTTTCGCCGGCAGGTTTGTGTCTTAAGTCGACAAAAGACGCACACGTCTTGTTCACACGTCTCTATATGAACCCCCTGACAACTCTGACTGCTAAACCCACGCTTACGCTCGTTATTTAATGAAAACAAATGGTCCGTCAGCCCTTACCACTTGGCGCTCACTTACACTAGCATTAACACCTTGTTAACAAAATAGCTTGCCGCACTCGCCAGCTGCCGCAAATGAAGAAATTACCGTTACATATGCGCAAACTAACACGCGTACCTGTCTGCCATGCATTTCCCTTCCAGAAACCAGCAAACGGGCAGCGCTTAAGTGAAACAACCGCCGTGTTTGAGCTAAATTATTGCTGACCGCTGACAGGTAATGCCCAGCGCCGCCCATTAGACTAGGCTTTACTTGCTGGTAGTTGATTTTTTTTCATATTTTTCACCAAGCAACAGCACACAGACAACAAAAAACAACTCAACAAAAAACAGCTATAACACCACGCAGCAACAACGCGTAGTAATGCATGTGCCCCAACAGTCAGCGGTTAGCTCACAGCTTAATGAATGGAAAAGCATCAACAACAACTACCGTGCAGTGACTTCAGTCGTCTGTGGCCGGTAGCTTGTGTTGACTGCTGGTCGCAGTGTGGTGTGGTGTGGTGTCTGAACTTTCAGCTTGAGCACACCAAATCATACGTTTTGCATTTTGATGATGTCAATAAAATGAGGCACCACCAGTGAGACACAAAAGTCACCTTGTGCGTATAACGGCCATGTCAATGGTAATCGCCGGCGTTTGTGTTGTTAGTAACGGCGTTGCGGTGAGAGTGTGCGCGCAGGTGTTGGGCTGGAAAGCTTAAAACGCTTGAAAAAGAAAGCGTTTTGCTTAAAGTGTGGGACAAGTGAAATACTAAATAGTAAGTGATTCCATAAAATGCAGTTATAAGCAATTGTTTTTTGAACTTTTATTGTTAATTTGATAATAAAGTTTTTTTTCTATAAAAAGTTGGTTTTAAAAATTATGAAAATTTTTTTAAAAAAGCCAGGGAAACGTTCTATTATATATCGTCACCCAAAATAACGTAACATCGCAAAGTTTACAGGCAAAGGAAAAACGATATAATAGAGACGATGAAATTTAGACAAAATTTGAGTTTCGGTTATAAAATACCGATATATAGGTTATTATACACTCATATCGGTTATATATCGGTTATCATATACTCATTTTGAAACAAAATCTGTTAGAAAATGGTTATATATTGGTTATTACATCGGAAAACGATTTTCAATTTTTTTTATGTTACGTTGTTTTGCATTTTAGGTGACGATATAAACAATAAAGAATGCTTTTTAATTATTTGTATACATATATATGTATACAATTTTTAGGAACTAAGGAACGAAAGAAAAAGACTTTGCAGATTTAAGAAGGCCCTATGAAAAGCTAAGTCTTAATTTAGGAGCCAGTTTAGTTTTTAAACTAAAAATACTCAGCTTTGTGTTCAATTTATGTGTTAAAAATTTGTGCCTGCATTTCAACTTTCAAGTTTGTATCCTAAGTATTTTGTTTCCTTAAAATCATTTACGAACGTGCCCTAATATTTTCGGCTTTATTTAGAAGCCGTTGGAAGAAATATGGACGTAAAGACCAGAGGCTCAACTATGAGGAACACCAATTTTTCCAGTATTATTATAAGAATTAGGCACTGTCTCAACGCACTTAGAAGTGCAGGCATAATTGGTTACATAATCATATAAAATAATATATGAATACATAATCATACAAGGAAGGTAAAAAGAGCCATAAGTCATAAGAGTTAAGGTCTCAATATGACAAATGAAATACCCACGCCGTCCAATCCAATTAACATTTATATTTTAAACCCTCTGCCAGTAATCAGATTACAAAACCAAAAGAGCATGTCACACTAACTTTCAACTTGGCTTTCCATCACGCACTCAAACACGATTTAATTCACGGCTGTCTTCCTTACAACTTCAATAAAATTTCGAAATATTTACGTGTTCATATCGCCCAGCTAATGAATTTCATTTGCACTCAAAACAGAAATTAGTTAATTAGTCACATATGCAAGAAAGCAAAAGCACACTGCTGGCGCACAACAACATACATACATACAAATAAAAAAAAATATACTTAGAAACAACAACATACATACATACAAATAAAAAAATATACATACAAACGGCATATAAAAATAAAAAAAAAAATATTTCACATTTTGTCACATCGCTAGTGAAATGTTATTAATTTTGTCAAACCAAACACGCATTGTGTGGCAAGTGCAGGTGAAATGGAAAGTATATATTTTATGGTGTGAACTCGTGACATATGACAGCTGACAGATGACATTGCGTAAAACTAGTGGATGTGTAGTGCGTTGCTTCAACTAGTCGGTGGTTTAATGAGGAGTTGTTTTGATGTGCAGAAGTAGCTGGGATTTGGTATTTATTTGATTATGTTATGGTGCTTGTTAAGTACAAACTATTATTTATAAAGAATAGCATAACTAAAATTGTAGTCAAAATCAATTTAAATTCAATTACTTTTCAAAATTCTAAGAAAAACATAAAAAAAGCTCTAATACCTTCCACAGTTGCCTTCTATTTAGCATAATGTACCATAAAACTATCTTTATTTTTATTTTTGCCGGTCAATTTATATGGCAGCTATATACTACAGTAGTTCGATTCTAATCATTTCTTTGAATATTATAGCTATGCATTGACTAATTATCTATGTAAAATTGTTAAAATATTTTGTCAAATGACAAAGTTTTCCATACAAGCACTTCATTTCGAACGTTCAGTTTGTATGACAGCTATATGCTATAGACATCCAATCTCAACAATTTCTTTGGTGATTGAATCATTGTCTTAGGCAATATCACAACGTTTTCCATACACACACTTGATTTCGATCGTTCGGTTTGTATGGCAGCAATGTGCTCTAGTGGTAAAATATCGACCGTTTCGACAAATGAGCAGCTACTTGGTAAGGCAAGAAGGTGTGTAAAATTTCAGATCAATATCTCAAAAACTGAAGGACTCATTCGTATATATACACCAGACCGATGAACGGAAGTACAGACGAATATGGCTAAATCGACTCCACTCGTCACGCTGATCCTTTGCATATATATATTATATGGTCTCTGACGTTTCCTTTTGAGTGTTGAAAGCTTTATAACAAACTGTTCAGGGTATAAAAACTTCTAAAAAGAGTGGTTTGACTTCACATGATAACTGAAACTAAAACTGGCATTACTTGAAAGTTATAAATTGCTTCCTTCAAACTGTATTTGCAGAAAAAATCAATGTAGCTACTAAAGCAAGAAACTGATTGCTTATAATATCAAAAACAAAAAACAACTTAATTTAAAGCAATTTGGACTATCCAAAAATATATACAATGAACAATAAGAAATAGTTTAGAGATTAGTATTAAATTCATTTTACTTTTAAGAAAATTATTTCCATTTCATAGTCCTAAAAATGCAATTTTTAAATAATTTTTGTTGGAAATGCATCATTCTATACTTTGAAGTAACATTATTTTCTCGAAAGGAGAGTTAGTAGGCACAAAGCAGTCTAAGCTTTGGCAGAACTTTAGCATTTAGCTCACCACTGAGCAATGCAATGTCAGACCAAATAAGAAAAAGTCAACGCACAGCGCCGAAAAAGCAGATAACAACAAGATTTAGTAGGTGATTTTAATTTCGTTTTATTTTTTTTTTACTTTTATTTTTTTTAATTTTTTGTTTCTTTTTTTTTGTTTTTTTTTTTATTTATTTATTTTTTTTTTTTTTCATTTATAAGTCTATTTCTGTCTGTTTATTTCATTATGCGCTTCATCGCTGCTTTTGCTGTGTTTGGTGAATTAATTACTATGCCGGTGCACGCTAAAGGCGACGATTTTTATAAATATACATGATATGGCAACCAAAAAAATTGGAAAAAAAACTTAAAAAAAGTAAAAAACTAAAACGAAATAAAAGAGTAAAAAAGAAAAAATAAAAACCAAAAAAGAAGATTTGTGTAAATAAAAACCAAAAATAAACAACAAAAAGCTGCATAAATAAACATCAAGCGCAAACAGGTTCCAAAAATTAAAATATTACCGCTTTTTGTTGCTCAACATATGTTTTGCTTTATTTTGGGTTTTGCAATGATTTTTGGTTAGCTTTGTTTATAATGTCGAACAGAATTTAGCAAGCAGCTGGAACATTTGCACAAGTGCGCTCGCTCATCAGGGCGTCTTTTGTGTGTTTGCTTCGCTCAAATGACGTCTGTAAATAATTCTGTGCGTTTTTTCATTAAAAAGGCATTTTTAAAGGAGGTGTTAGGGTTTTAAGTTAAATATGGATTGAGTAATTTTATTCGTACCTTTTGAACATTATTGAATATACTTTTGGCAATATAAGGTGTTCATGTCATAGAATCGACGCATGTTAGCTTTAATATACACATATACATATGAAAAAAATTTATAATTTTCGCAAATTTTTATGAAAACTCGTATCTAAAAAGTCAAATTTCAGCAGTTAACTCTGTGCATAACACACCCTAAGCGCATATTTTGTCTCGAAACCCACATTAATTTAAAAATGTTTGCTCACACTTACACAAACACTGCCATAGCAAGCGTTCAAACAGTTATTTAGTCATACGATTTTATATGAAACTGCCTTAGAGGCGCACAATCCTTCAACGGCCGTCACCAAATATAGTTTTAAATATTCAATGAACGCACTGCTCCAACGGTTACGGTTCAACCGGTTACTGCACTCCAAGTTCGTTGCCTAAGTCTTTGGTCTTTGGTTTCGCAGTGCAAGCAAAACGCGACACAAATGATTATTAATGAACTCAATACCGTTGCGTAGGCAAAGCTTAGCGTTTCAGTAGCGCAGCGCCAGCGGCAGAAGAGCAGCCAGACCGTTTCATTAATTTCTTTTTCACTTTACTAATAGCCGGAAACGACACCGCAAGCGACGACACCGCTAACAAATTGTGGTAGCAAAGATGTCTCAGCACTTTTACTTTTCGTTGGCCGTGAAAATCACTTCGCCGCTCGCTTTCGCTATTGACATTTGCAATTGGCGACCAAACGATAATCGATATTAATGCATTTTGAAAATTTTGAAAATTGTGCTGGATTTGCGGCTATTATTTGCGCATTCAAGTGCTGCTTTTGTTATATGCGACAATCGCTGTGGCAATGGCAATGAGATGAGCTGATTCATGAATTGTTCAATCGAAAGCAGTAAACAAAAAGACAGCTCTACTAAACTGAAGAATGCGCAAAGCAAAAGCACAGGCCTCAAAAGCATAGAAGCAGTCGAAAGACGTATAAAATTGCATGTGCGTATGTGTGTGTTGCTTGTTTGTGTTACTCCTCAAGATGAACGCACTCGTGGCAGCGCTGCCGTCATCAGCGGTGCAAAGCAAATGCCAATATATTGTACAACGCACGTTCGGCCATGCAACTGCGGCAACGCTGGGTGCCTTGCCACCACAATAACAAACAAATGCCGGTGGTGCAGCTATGCACCGTTTGATATTTTCCATTTGAAAAGCAGCCACAAGACACACGGATTTCAAAATCGCATTCGATTCACCACAATTTGTATACCCTTGCCACACGCGCACAAACACACACACACACAAAACGGTGTAAATGCATTTGTATTGTTTATTAGATTGCATTTCGCCTTTGTGTGCGCTTCAATTTCTGTTGATTAATTAGCAATCGCGCTGAGAAGTGCAATGACTTCAAACACTTTGCGCCGCCGCAACAAACAGCATAACCGCAAGGCAACAACACCAGCGCAGCAATAACAAATAAACATACAAAAACATGAAAACAAACTAAACTGATGAATTCGCGGCTTTAGCGGCACTTGAGATTGCAACAAGCGCTGTAATCACTCGAAATTGTTTCAGACGATTTTCAAAATGTTTTCACTTCACACAACAGCCACAGCAACAACAATAGCAACGCAGAGCAAATGTAAGTGTAAGTGATACGCTGCCAAGTAAAGCAGCAGCGGCAGCAAACAACAATAGTGGGAAGTCAATGTTTGAAAATAAATATAGTTCAAGCAACACCACGGGCTTGTGCATAAATTAACTGTAAAGTGTGCAGCGAAGAGGCGCTAAAAGCAAATAATCACAACGCTCTCATGCACACTCCAACATATGGGCAGTAAAAATCAACACGCTTTTGTTGTAGGCAAGGAAAACACAGACGCTTAAAGCTTGTGATTATGTGTTGAAGGCATTACTTCATTCGGCTGAGCATAGCTTCATATGTACCGTGTTATATAGACATATTTTTAATTAAAATATACTACAAAACATATACATAATATGCCGCTCGAGTTGGTGAGAAAATTTTATTAATATTATTTTATGCAAATACTCAAGTGCCCTTATCGGCAGGTTGCACTCCAACTTACATACTTATGTACATGCATGTCTGCACATACTTATGGCAAGTGGCGGTGCAGTCGAAAGAGTATGAAAAACAAATAATAATTTGGCCATAGATTTCAGGAACTCAATTTCAAAGCATTTGTTAAATAACTTCAATCAAGTTGGTTGATGAAGCAAGGAACTGCAAAAAAGTTAATGAAAAATATTTGTTGTTGTTGTTGTAGCGGCAGAAAATATTGTGGAAGTAATTTCCAAGAATGGTCGCGGAATGGAAAAGACCTTGTTTGGATAAATATCCAGGTTCGTTCCGGTTATTTAGATCCGACAGTTGTGAGAACGGATTAGTCAATAAAGAGTCAACTGTAAGAGTGAATTCTTCTTTGTTTATGCAAAGTCACTTTAAGTTAAACTAAACATCCAACTTCAGTGGACTTTAAGGTACCCTAAATCCAAATTTCGACTCTTAAATTACAAAAATAAAACAAAATTTCACATATTTACTACTACTTTTATTTTAACTGCTCACTAACCCTCTAATATGCCTTACAGACATGCTCTTAATTGAGTCAATCAAAAATATTTTGATTTATAAAATATTGTAAACCATATTCTAGGTTAGGTTAGGTTAATCTGGTATGGCTATGCATGGCTTAGACCAGTTTCGGGCCTTTGCGATACTAAATAGAGATCAGCCACCAGGTCCAAGAAGCGTAGTCATTTTTTAGGATGCCTACTCTTGATGTAAAATCATAAGGAAGAATAAATTATTTTAATAGAAGCCAAAATGTCTGGTTAGTAATTTTTTTAATGGCTAGCACTCTCCAAATAAAGAAAATTGCACCTAATCGTATTCTAAGTTTTATTTTTAACAATTTAATGAAGTCAATTAACCGAGGCAATTAAGATATTAATTAAGTCAACGTTTTCTAAAGTATGTTTTTATTACCCTTTAGAAAATTTTTGGGTAAATGAAACCATGAAAACCTTTAATCATGAAACCTGAGTTTTATATGGAGATTTAATACAACAACAAGAAGCCATTTTTGTGTAGCACTTGCAATTTGAAGTAACTTTTTAAGGGATTATCCCATATGATGGGCTCATTAGAGCGATGTTTTTTCAGGAATTGCTTTCTTAGAATTTCTAGAAAACGTTAGTAAAGTTATTTTGAAAAGTTCAAAGTCTAAAAAGTTTAAAATATACAAGAATTATAAGAAAAAAGTGATCGGCTATTCTTTAAGCTGACTTGAAACTTTAAACACCTTTTTCTCAAAACTGTGTTTCTCAAACTTTACTCCATCGTATCTCTAAAACGACTTGAAGCTTTTTAGAGTACACTCATGAAATGAAGTATTAACAATCGAAAATTCACAAAATTCGCAATTTTTTTTTCAAATGACTACCAAAAGTCCAATTTTTATTATATTCATTGCATTTAGGCTTATATACTAAACCGCTGCAAATTTTTTTGTTTCAGATAAGCCAATCATTCAGAATAGTGGAGGAAGTGTGAGACCTTTTTTCGAGGTGGGGGTGTTCTTAACAATATTTTTAGCTTAAAATGTATAAATATATCGAAATATATGTTAAAAAATCATAATAAACTTAAAGCTCTATCTAAATACTGATCGTAGAACAAAATTACAAAAAAAGATTCTTAAAAATCGGGCCGTCACATGGCATGACAACCTCAAACAAAAATAATATATATTGAAATAAGGATCGACTGAAACACAAAATGTTAAAAAAATCTGTAGAAATACACTTAAGATTTGTCAAAATCCTCATTTTGGTCATTTTTCCACCCTTTCCTCTTGATTTTTCAATAAAAAGAAAATTTTAATATGTACAAGCTGCATTCAAAAGTAAACAGGATCTTTTTGAATCTAGCGCCCCCTGCCTGTGATGCCATCTATGTATATGTCGACTAATGCGTTTGAATCTACTATCTTTATCAATTGTCTAGTGAGAATTTCATGACATTTCACCGATTGAAAGTGAAGTTATTGCGTTTTCATTGTCAGTATGTTTGTGTTATCGGTGCGAAAATGAGCTTCGCACAAAGAGCCAACATGGAATTTCGTTTTAAAATTGGTAAAACTGTGAATTAAAAATAATACACAGCAGACTTTTGCATACATTTTTTGTAAGTAAGCGGTATTTCGGAAATTATTTATGATGTATTATAGCATAATTAGCTGAAATTTTAATCCAAGTCGAATTTCGTGACGAATACATCAACAAATGAAGAAGCTGTCCATACGAGCACTTTATTAAGATCGTTCAATTTGTTCCGGCAAATGAGCAGCAAGTCATGGAGTCAAAAGAACGTGTATAGAATTTCAGTTTGCTATCTCGAAAATTGAGGGACTAGTTCATATAGCATACAGGCAGGCAGGACATAGCTAAAACAACTCAGCTCGTCATGCTGACCATTAATACAATATATGCATATGCTTTATAGAGTTGTTATAAACTTCGTGGCAAACTTAACCTACCCTGACCAGGTTATAACAATTTACAGGAGAGTTTTACATAAATATTTTTGTCAAGCAATAATTGATACGGCAATTAGTTATGATAGATGAATTTATATGAATTTATGGATGAGTTTTTTTCTAGATATTGAGTTAAAGACTCACATGTTGTAGAAAATACAGAGAGTTAAGTTGAGAGCATCTCAACAAATACAAAAATCTTGAAAAATACTTAAATATAAAGCAACAATAAACAAAATTATTAAAAAATTATCGTCTCTGTGCAGATTTCATTCCAACGTTTGTACGAGTAAATTCAATTAACTATATTTCTGAGAAGCATTTCACAATCACAACAAACTCGGCTTGGTAACGAGTCAATGATATAATGTTTTAAAAATAAACGCAAAACACTGCTAAACTCAACAGAGGATTACAAACGGCCTATGGATTAAAAAAAACAACTAAAACTATACACAGACACACACACAAATCACGCAATCGCCAAAGTATTTTTTCATTGAAACCAAAAACAATCAAACGCAGCGTCTTCGAGCTTCGCATTGAGTCGCGTGCTTAAAGCAATTGTTTCATTATCTTACATTTATCGTTGTTGTTGTTTTTGCTATTTTATTCGCAATAGGCTTTTGAGCCGCTGTCAGCCATTCGACTAAATCAACGTTTCAGTATTTTTGCCGAAATTTACCTGCCAATTTTGATTGTGGCAACAAAAACTAGGCGCTAGCTCTAAACAACCTCAGCGCTTCTTCACTGCTATTTAATTTATTTCTTTTTTGCCATCATTCGCTTTCAGCAATTTGTACGTACAGCTGTTTTTAGTTGTCTGATTGTTTGCCTACAACAATTGAGTAGCGAAAAAAAACACAACAGCAACAACAAAACAAAACAACTTAAATGCGTTTAAAAACCAGTATCACTTGACCGCTCATTCTGTCGTTGAAGAAGTAACAATAGAACAACAAAGCGCACAACAAAACACACGCACAACAATAACAGCAACGGTAACCTCCAATGACATTAACACACTTTTGCTTTCTGGCTTGATTTCTGCTGGCGTTGCAGGAGGCGTTCTGCAGCCGCTCGCCGCTGCCCGCTGTTCGCTGGTTGTTAAACTGCTGTCCAACTGTTGTTAGCTGCCCGTGGCTGTTGGTCATTTGTCATTGTGGCTGCTCTGCACCGTCACTGCATAGCAAAAGCATGGCATGGCATAAGCTTATCATGGCATAGCATAGCACAGCGCAGCACAGCCAAACATGCAAATGCTCACAGTTTCATTGCTCAAATTTATTTGCATTTGTCCGCCTCCCTACGATTGTTCTTTCGCATTGCGCCTTTATAAATAAGCAAACAAGCTTTATAACTGTACTTTTTCTTTAATTTAGTCACAAACATGCAAAGGCACGTTAACACAGTAACACAAATTTCTGTTGTACCTTATGGTGTCGTCTGTGTAAGCTCGTTTCATTTGCATGTAATTTGATTACAATGAAAAAAATGTTTCGTGATTTCGAGGCGGTATGCCGAAATTACTCCCCACCATGCAAGCTCATTCGGCAAGCAAGGCTGGTTCGAAAATATGAAGGTATTTTGATGAGAAAACTCACTTGCCTTGCCGTTTCATTGGGGTATTGGGTCGGCGGCATGCCAACCGGAGGCGTTGGTTGGCGCTGATGCTGTTAATGATGTGATTGCAGCAATTCGAAATGATTGTTTGACGAACTGCTTGCAATGTTTTTTCATTTGGAAACAACTTGTTAAGAAGTTGTTAGCATTTAATTTGCAAAAAGAGTTATTTTTCATTTAAAGAGCGGCAGGCAGCATTTCTTTTTTAATTGAATAAATTATTATTATAATTAAAGTCGTTAAACTCGAGTTTATTGATAATATTGTTGTTTGGCGTGCTATTTTCTAAACACTCCATCGCCTTATAGAAAAAATTCAGAGTTCTTTAAACACTATCGAATAAAGGATTGATATATTTTCATTCACAAAAATTGTTAAACTCGAGTTTTTGAGTACTGATTATTACAATAAAATTTGATCAGAGCTTAGGAAACAATGCTATCAACTCGGCTCGACTTCACTGAAGCTATAATACCCTTCACCGGTGCATTTATTGTAGGGTAAAAGGACATAAAAATATATTTTTCTTGAGCTTGATCGGCCAGTTTGTATGGAAGCTATATGTTATAGTAGTCCCATCGAATTAATTTCTTCAAAAATTGTACCATTCCCTTAGGCAATCATCTATGCCAAATTTCATGAAGATATCTCAACTAATAAAAAAGTTTTCCATACAAGTACTGTATTACCATCGTTCAATTTGTATGACAGCTATATGCTATAGTAACTTGATCTAAATCATTTCTTCCCAGATTGCACCATTGTCTAAAACAATAATGCATGCGAAATTTCGTGACAATATCTCGTCAAATGAAAGAGTTCTCCATACAAGCACTTGATTTCAACCATTCAATTTGTATGGCAGCTATATGCTATAGTTGTCCGATATTGAAGATATCGACAAATGAGATGCTTCTTCTTCAGAAAATAACGTGTGCAAAATTTCACAGTAACATCTCAAAAACTGAGCGACTACTTCAAGTATAATACATACGAAAGGAGAACCAAATTCTTGTGAGAAAAACAGTTTAAATTTTTTTTTGTTTTGATTTCACTTTCGCTTAGAACTAATAAGAAGTAGCTGTTAAGAAATTTAATTTTCCAGCTTTCTTC
This sequence comes from Bactrocera correcta, assembly GCA_027475135.1. Lineage (NCBI taxonomy): Eukaryota > Metazoa > Arthropoda > Insecta > Diptera > Tephritidae > Bactrocera > Bactrocera correcta. Next base: position 93,126,095 of record CM050326.1, read on the forward strand.
AAAAAAATAATATTATTTCTTAAATTAATTCAACAGTCCGTATTCTCCAGCAAGTTCGTGTCTTAAGTCTTTTGTCTCGCAACGCTTTCATTTCATTTCCTGCAAACAAACACACTACAGACTGACTGTTACCCACGAAATATGTAAGCAATTCGCATTCTAAATCAAGCGCGTCACGCATTTTAACCACAACAACAACAAAGACCAGAAAAAAATGGGAAAAAGCCATTGATTAATGCAACTCACCTGTTTGAATGATGAAGCAAACGCACGCCAAGTACCATAATGGCACCGCAAATCCACGCGATAAGCCCATTTTATTTGTAATTTTCTCTCAATGAATAGTTCCAAAGGCGGATAATTGCCGAAAAAGTAATCAAATGTAAGCTGTGAACGCCCCACAGCAATGCGAAATGTCGCAATAAAACGACACCGTAAATTGCTAGTTTGGTTGCTCGGTTGGTGGTTGTTGTTTCTTATGTTGTTGTTTTTGTTTATTTTTTGTTGGTTGTTGTTTATTTTATTTATAATTTAGTATGATTGCAGTTCATGCCGAAATTTAACGAGCGATCGGCAAGCAACGGTCTGACACACGCGCTGAGTGGACAGTTAAAGTCGGCGTTCAGCGTTTGGCGCTGAATTCGGTAATTTCACTTTTTGCGTTTTTTCTTTACTTCTTCTGACGTTTTTATCTGTTGCACTGACTCGCTTTCGTTGCGTTTTAATTTAGTTTGCTTTGTTTTGGTATCGGTTCGGTGCAGAGATTTTCCACACACACACTGACGCAAAGCTGAGCCGCGTGCAGATTTTGCAACTTTTGATTGAATTTATTTTTCGTTTTTGTTTTTGTTGCTGCTGCACTGTTGTTGCAATGCCGCGTTTTATTTACAAATATTAACGCTCACTGCCCGCAACGCGCGCTGACTCTCATTGCTTTGCTTTGCTTTGGATTACAACACACAGCTTGCGCACTTTGCTTTTATTTTCGTTTGCGTTTTTTTGTTTTTGTTTTCTTATTTCAACTTTTGATTTTATTTACACTTTTGTTGCGAATTTGTTGCTGCCACACAGCTGCTGCAAGTGAAAATGAGAGCAAAACATGAAATATCTGCAAAAATGGAGCACAAAAGAAAGAAGAAAAAAGCTAACAACAACAACGTGAGCGCCGCAATCAGACGCAAGATATCGCAGACAGCGCGTGGCTGCGGCTGTGTTTTTGCTGTTGCTGCAGTTGGCGCACATAGTGTTGCACAAATGGAAATCTCGCCTTGCACGTCCGATTGCAGCGCCACTGTTGTCGTTGTTTCGTAGTCTGCGCCGTTGACGACATACGGCAAGTGTAACGCACCGCAGCCGCCAAGCCGCCAGCGGCCAAGCGTCAGTAGCAAGTCGCCTGTCAGCCAGCTGAGCCTTGCATGTGGCTGAGGTAGAAGTTTGGAAAACTCGAAAAATCAGTCCGGCTGCTGACTGCTCACTGCCAGATCTTCGCTGCGCTGTCGCCTACCCATCAAGCGCAGCTGTCTGCACCAAACAACGCCAAATGCGGCAAGCAGTTCGTGTTGGCGATGCGCTTTGTTGCGCCTCTGAATGAAACTGAAATGCAGACAAACGTGAAAAATGCCTCAAAGCAACAACAACAACTGCGATGGCTATGCGCCAGGCAAGCGCGGCGCAGGAGGTTTGCTTTGTAGCGGCCACAAGGCGAGTTGTGTTGTTGGGTGACGCAGCGCGCTGGACGTTCATGTAGCAAAAAACTTTCTTTTCGCGCGCAAGTTGCAGTTGAATGCGCGTTTTCTTGACTTCGCACAGAGATTCACAAGTTTTCTGCAGTATTTGAAATGTTTAGGGAAATTAAATGTGATTTTATTTTGCGTTTTTTTTGTGGGTATAAAATTGTTTAAGTTGAAAACTTTTGTTCTTTTGAAAGATAATATACATTTACCGAGCTCTTGGCAATCACGATTTATTCTCTTTACATTAAATACCTTTTTCGATTTTTGTTTATCTACAAAATCGATTTTCATTAACCTTGTATCAAATCAGCTTTTATTTTTAAGCAATAGGAAAATAATTTAAAGAAAATTAAAAAAAAAAAAACATTTTTGAAAAAAAAATGAAGAAAACGAAAAATTTTTCAGTATTAGTTTTCATATTTGAAAAATTATAATTTTTTAGAAAAATAAATATATAAAATTTTTTTCAGTAAAACTATTTTTTGAACTATTATTTTCATTTCAAGCTTAGATTAGTTAAGTTATATTTGCAAATACCTTTTTTGCATTAATTTATTTCGAACTAAGATTGATTTTCATGAAAAAAATTATGATATCATTTCTTTTTTTTAATTTTTTTATAAAAAAAATATTTTATTTTTTATCATAACCAAACTTTTTTTTTAATTTTCAGCTTGAAAGTAATATTTTAACATTTTAAATTTGAAGCTTAGAAAGTTATGTTGTATTTGAAAATATTTTTTTGAAATGTATTTTTTTTTAGAATTTAAACGGATTTTTTATTTAAAACTGATTTTTACATTTTTACTACAATAATTGTTTGTTTAAATGAAATGTTTTTTTGATCATTTTTTATTTCATGTTTAGAAATTTAGTTATACTATATATCAAAATATCTTTTTTAAAATTTATTTTTTTTTTGAACTAAGACCGATATTGAGGCTCTATGCTCCACATAGGAACTGAGGACGTGACCATATATATATATATATATATATATTATTAATAAATCTGAAATGAAAAAAGTTTAATAAAATTTTAACTGAAAAGTAAAAAAAAAAACTGATTATGGTGAAAAATATTTTTTATTTAAAAATTTAAAAAAAAAATCTAAAACCTATGTTTTGCAATATCGGCCTATATATATATATATATATATTCTGCATGAAATATATTTTTATATTTTTTTTTAATATTTTGTTATAAGAAAATCAAGAGTTTGATATTTACGTTATTTTGATTTATAATTTCCCCGCTTATTGTTTATTTTAAAGAATACTTGTCTTCAAAAAAGTTGCTTAAGAAATAAAAGCTGATATTTTTTTAAATGTAAAAACTAATTTATAATATTTCCAAAAATATCTGGAAAACAGCTTAAATATTTTTGCTGTAAAAATCAGTTTTTCAGTTCAATGAAAAATTACTAAAATTTTTTTGTTTTAAAAAATAAGAATATTTTTTTTTTTTTTTTTGTTTTGAAAAAATTTATTTCTATATTTTTTTTTTATTTGATAAATAAGAATATTATCATATTCCTGATTTTTGTTTTTTTAAGAAAAAATTAATGTTTACATATATTTTTTTAATTTTTGCTATAAAAAATTAATGTACATATACACTTTTTTGTTTTTTGTTTTAAAAATTATATTTATTTTTATAATTAATTTTATTTTTTTTTTATTTTATACATTTTTTTATGTTTTATATTTTTTTTTGTTTTTTGATTAAAAAGATTATTATAATATTTAGAAACGGTTCTTTATTTTTTTTAAGAAAAATTAATATTATTTTTTTTTGTTTTTGTTTATTTTGTACTAAAAAAATTAATGTTTATTCCTCTTTTTTGTTTTTTTTTTTTTATATTAAAAAATTGTTATAGTATTTATAAAAAGTTTTTTTTTTTTGGTATTTTTAATAAAAAGAAAATTTTCGTTGAAGTCCTTTCCTGCAACAACCAGGCAATGAGTTTTTGATTGCACAACAATAAGATTTTTTAAAATTTTATTAGACTTTGTGCGACATTTTTATTTCAAAGTTAAAATTCAAACTCGAAATTTCATTATTAAAACATAATTTTACAGCTTGCATTGCAAATAGATGAAAAGCACACAGTTCTTATGCAGTTTTATTTAATCCCCGTTTGATTCCACCAATTAAAAAATTTTAAGGCGACGACTTCGTAAATATTTCACTTTAATGTCTTTGCTGCTTTTTTGAAAAATATTTCATTGTTAATTCCACATTTGCATTCAATATTTTTTATAAAAAATTCACTTTTGTTTTTCAGAAATTATTTTTTTTTTTTTCAAAATACACGATCAAAACACAATTTTGTATATATGTACATATATAATATACACATTTGTTTTTTACTAACTTTTTCAGCGTTGGCCAACAAACTTGTGAAATATATTCCAACCAAGTAACGTCTTAAAACACCGTCAACACCGCCGTTCGGTGCTGTTCACACGAGCACTTTTCTTAGACTGTATTCAAATGGCTCGAACGTCTTAAGTGGAACTTACTAACAGCGCGACTGTCGTGTCGCTGCTATTCGCTTTGCAGAAATATAATTCGTCCATCGCGTTTCGGCTACGAACTTGCGTCTCGTTTCTTCGGCTGCTGCTCACATTGAGTTAACAGCGTCTAAGCAGCGACCGAACAGCCTTGACGTACCAATTGTGTGGCGTCTGAGTGCATAAGCCAAACTACCACTCAAAAGCCACGCAAACACACACACGCACATAAAGTTGGTAGTTCCGTCTCGGTTGCAGCGGCCACTTGTTGCTCCACATAAATGTGTTTGCTGGCTGTTGAGGCTTTTGGGGCTTATGGGCTTAAGACAAAGTGAATGGCTGAGTTGAGGGAATCGTTTGCTATTTTTTTTTGTGTGATTTGCTCACTTGCCGAGCTTTTGAGTGAAAAAGCCAAAAATATTGAGAGTTACGTGTCATTTAAGAGAGTCGCGCTTAAAGAGCGGAATATATATTTTTTATAGAATTTAAACCAATTTTTTTCAACAAGTTGATGTATTTTCTGGAAGTTTTTTGCTTCGAAAATATCTTTGGAGGTATTGTATAAGACTTACAAGAGTCCCACTGGTCAAAAAAGCTTGATATGGAAAGAAAGAATTATTGTAGGCCAGGCTTTAATATGCTTCTTTTGAAGACAGACAATAATATTAACAAGAAAAAACGTTAGCTTCGGTTGTATTGAAGCTAAAGTACCCCCCACATTACTTGGACTATTGCCATAGACAATAATCCCTGCCAGATTCCGTGAAGATATCTCAGCGAATGAAAAATCTTTCCATAAAAGCACTCGATATCAATTATTCTGTGGTCGAATATGGATCCTTGCGTCAAATGAGAAAAGGGGTGCTCAATTACTGGTAAATATCTCATAAACTGAAGGAGTAGTGTTCATATATGGAGGAAGACAGACGGATGGACAGACACACATGGCAAAATCAACTCAACTCGTCACGTTGATCCTTTAGATATATCTTTTATAGAGTCTCTAATATTTAGGGTATAAAAAAAATATTTAAAAAAGAAATTGTAGTGCTTAAAGAGCACTTGCCAAGAAGAAAAAGAAATAAAAAATACAATTTTTTAAGAGAAACTTAAATTTAAATGCGAAAAGAGGTACTCAAAAAATTGAAGCAAAGCGCATTCAACTAATCTTAAGTAAACACTAAGAAGCTTATGCCTAAAACGGCAACTTGTGTAGGCCACAAATGCTCAGTAAGCCGGAATAAGAGCGCCACCCCTGAGCAAGAGAGCATGCATGATCAGAATTGCCTCAGAAAACACAAAAAATATTTATAAATATGTATGAGTGTGTACACCAATACAAGCATACAAAACACCTTCTGCAATCTTTCCACTGTCGTTAACATTTGCTAAACGCTGCAAGGCAACTCACGCTGAGTAAATTAAAATTCTGCAAGTGGCGCTGTTAGTTGCCTCAATGTGTGCTGTAAATGTGTGTGTGTGTGTGTGTGTGTGTGTGTGTGTGTAGCGCGCTCGCATTGTTTCACTTTCAGGCAACGTGCGCTGCACCAGTAAACTTGGCCAACAGGCAGCGAGAGTCATTCAATGGAAACTGAAAAAGGCGGTTGGCCAACAACAATGCGACCAGCTTACAATGCATAAATACAGTTGGAGCAGTGGCGCAGTTGTGGCGCAGCGTCTGCCGTAACGCTTACAACAGCTTTAGCGTACAGATTACCAGGCGCCCAGCGCGCGACTGCCAGCAACGCGCGAGGTCGTGCAACAGCTACTACAACAGACGCGCGCTTACAGCGAGTTTTAGCGGGTTCGCTCCAGACTTTTGCTGTAATATTGCTTACTTGCGCGTGGTTGCTTACTTGCTTTGGTTGTGTTGCCACTTCGAGTGCTTCCATACATTAGTGAATCACGAATCACTATTAAGTGTCGTTGCTTATGTACGTGTGCATGTTGCTGTTGAGTTGCAGCTCTGAGCAGGCGAGCGCTGGTGGAAAACCATAACATGGCTTACGCTCAAGCAATAAGCTGTGCTATACTAATAATAATAACAGTATCTTTATGTTCTTTATTTATTCTTATATGCTTTGGCGAACTAATGAAATCCCAAATTTGCAATATAAGACCCTTTAAGTGTGCCACAGCGTGACCCTCCCAGCAATTATAAAAATTATAAATATCATTATGTTCCATTTGCTTGGTTTGTTCAAGGATAAGTTGTTATTGTATTGTTATTATTACGATATTTTAGTATCTAATAATAATAAAGTAGGAAATAGCACTATTCATTAGTCATTGCATTGAGCTGAACGAATTTGATTTTATGTCATTTAATTTTAAGTCACTTTTTACCACCACCAATGCCACACGACAAATGACAAATCACTGATTGACAGATTTTTAGTTTCTAAATCGAATTTGTATTGAATTTTTGACTAATTTGTCATTTGTAATGTAAAATATTTCTTGAGGGAGTAGTTTAACAGTTCTTAGTGCAACACTTGCCATTAAATAATATCTAATTGAAAATAATGCTAATTAGCAGCAGACGATCGACGAGGTTTCAGACAAGGCGATTCCCTATCGTGCGATTTCTTCAATCAACTCTTGGAGAAAATAATTCGAGCTGCAGAACATAATCGAGCAAATACAGTCTTCTACAAGAGTTTACAGCTGCTGGCGTACGTCGACGATATTGATATCATTAGTCTCAATATCCGCACCTTTAGTTCTGCTTTCTTCAGAATGGATAAGGAATAGTGAACGAGGATAGAACGAAATATCTCCTCTCATCAAACAAACAGTCGTTGCACTCGCGACTTGGCTCTGAAGTCACTGTTAACAGTCATAACTTCGAAGTTGTAGAAAATTTCGTCTATCTTGGAGTCAGCATCAACACGAACTGAATATCATCAGAATATTTCTTGTCAACAGGTGCTACTTCGGACTAAGCAGGTAATTGAGAAGTAAAGTCCTCTCTCGACGAACAAAAATCAAACTCTATAAGTCACTCATCATTCCCGTCCTACTAAATGGTGCAGAGGCATGGACGGTGACAACATCTGATGAGCCGACGTTACGAGTTTTCGAGAAAATGGTTCTGCTGAAAATCATGTCGTCCATATAGATGAAAACACTCCAGCTCTGGAAGTATTCGACGAAATACTTGCCAAGGGAAGCAGAGGAAGACCTCCACTCTGTTGGAGAGATTAGATGACGCAGTAGTATATGCCACAAGAACCTACTCGTCTCAGTCCTTCTAACTTTCAACGCACTCCTTAGACGGCGGTGATGTCAGCCTTTATTTTTGCGAGGACATCAACAAGCTGGGCAGCGGCATTTTACCAAATAAGGGCCCGGACATTCCAGATGCATGCGCTTAAATCATTATTACATTTGTTGTAGTCGTCATCAAAAGGAGAGTTTCTCTTCCGAGGCTGTTATTTTATTTTCATTAAAGCGTTTTTTAAGTGGCGGATTCCTAACTCAGCGCACATACCTGGGGAGGGGTGGTACGCCTTCTCACTTTAGCTGGGACATTCTATGACTACCCGGAGGATACTTGACCTAAGACCGAAAGTCGTAAGCTGCTTGAGCCATATGTAAAAGAATCGTTTCTGGCCATTCCCAAGTGAATGGTAATCAGAGAACTTTCCTCGCGGCCGTGAACTTCTACACTTGACTTCATCCTTCTAATTGTTTTTCACAGGAACAAATTAAGGCAGCTAGTGGGATTATAGGCTAAGATCTCATCTACATAGATTGGAATTCTGTTCTAGAGTTCAGATGTCGGTTTTACAAACATACGCAGAGACATCAGAACAGAAACCTCTTGATTAACCCGCAATCGCAAGAGGGAAAAGTTGAGCTATCGGGTCAATGAATCCGGTTGAATATATTCTTAATTCAACAGGATCAAATACAGCTTTGTGCAAATAGAAAAGGGCGCAAAAGACCATGGGACGGCAGTGCATTCATCAACTCATCGAAACTAAGGGTGTCAGCAGACTGGACACTCAAAGCCGAGCCGAGTGTAAGTGCGCGTGCTACATAAAAGGGAAAATGTACTCTGCTCGGCTTTAAGCGTCTACTGCTCGCAGAGAATATCTCGTCCTTACTCTATCTAACTGTAACACCCCTTATTTACTTATTATTTAGAAGTTTTTTATTAAACGTTGTTTCATGTCATTGTTTCCTTCAGAGTTGTCTCTGCGGGAATGACGTTTTCAATAAAATTTTTCAACATTTTCTTCTACAGCTTTTGTTGTTATTATTGCTAGTTATTCACACCTTAATGCTACTTATCAGCTAAAAAATCTTTGAAACCATTCTTGTTCAGCCAGCGAGTAGAATTAGTAAAACAGCCATAAGCGCAATTATTTGTAATTAACTACAACAATTCGAAATTTACAGTAATATAAAGTATATATTTTTTTATTGCAATACTCTGAACACATAATTTTCGCAACATTTTCGCTTCGCTCTCATTAAAGGCTGCTCGTAAATGGAAATAGATTATGCATAATAAAATAAAGATAAATCAGATTAATTTCGCCTAATCAAAGCGCCCGGCATAACTCAGTTTGGCGCCGCCAACACCACCAATTGCGGCCAATGGGAACAAGAAAATCCTTGATTTCGCTAGAATTGCCAAGCAAATTGTTGTTTATAGCGCAGCGAATACATTAAAAGAGGTTAATAAGCACAGTGCTTGGCCATTAAAATAGAGCGAACCAGCACGAACAGCTGTCCACTGCGAATGGCAAGCCATTTAGCATAATCAAACATGAGCGCGCAACAACAAAAGTGGCGTGCGCAAGGCAACAACAACATTTCCATAATAACAGCAAGCGAAACAGCATGAAAAATAGATTTGAAAATATGCTTTTGTTCGCGAAAATACACGAAAATACGCGCAACAACAACAACTGTCAATAAGCACCCACTCCAATAAGACGGCTCCGTATAGAACGCCAAGGAATGCCTACGATCGGATTGGAATGGCAGGCGGCCGCGTCACTCACTACACGCCACCAGAACGCGCTGAATCATAGCAAAGGTGAACTGGTGGCGCGTGAATCGCCTGCAGTAACCAGCAGAAAATAGCTGCCGTTGGCGCTGTTGTTGTTGCTATTGTTGTTTGCTGTACAGCTGTTGGCTTTGTTGCTGCTGGCCGCCAACTGTTGGTAGGTGGCTGGCGATTGACGCTGGTGGCCGCTGGTGTCGAAGAGTGGCGGCGCGCTTCCGCACCCCCACTTCTGCTGCAAATTACACGCGGTTGACGTGCAAAAGAACGCGCAGTGTGTGTGTGTATGAGAAAAGTATGGTAATAACAATACAAATACGCCACAAATTGGCAACAACAAAATGCGCGTGGCGTGTTGCGGCAATTTAAGCAAATACAAAACGTTTTCGCTTTTAATTCTGGCGTTGCCACCAACAACGCCACCACCACCGCCAAAGCCACTGCCAGCGTAGTGCCTGCTGTTGTTGTTGCAGTTGCTTGCTAGCAATATTGTTGTTGCTATGCATTTAATTTGTACATTTTCACTTTACTTTGCTGTTCTTTTGCGTTGTTGGGCTTAGAGCGCCGCGGCCACGAGCGCTATTTGATTCGGTTATTTTTCTTCTTTAGTAATTTTCACACGATCACTTGGCGCTGCCTCTGCCGTCGCTGCCGCTGCTCGCGTTACGTTGTTTTAATTTCCATTGTTCGTGTCTTATTAGTTTTGCTGGCCCGTACGCCGCTCCGCTCTGCTTGTGCGCAAGCGCGCATGTGAAAATTTCGCGTTACGATGCAAGCGCTAGCACACACACACATACACATATGAACTTGTATGTTTATGTTTATACATGAGTGTATGTGTGTTTGTGTTGTTTGCGCTTAGAGGAAGTTGGCGTGGTTGGCTGCGGGCAGCATTGAGCGGCGCGTTTTTGATTCCAATGAAATCGGTGTATATTCAATTTCGAATAACCTTCGAAGGTGTTTTGTAAATTGGCCGCAAAATCGGTACACATTCCGTAATAGTTAAAGAGTAAAATCATAACAACAATTGCCGCGATACAAATTAAATCAATTGGACTTTTTCTCCTCCACATTGCTCGGAAACAATTTGAAAGTGAACGCTTCGAATGCGAGCGGAATTTACAATTTTATTATGGCGCTTGGCATTTGGCCTAATGCAATCATACAATTTGTACACACACACACACATATACTTTGGTATATAGTTCATATGACTAGAGGCGAACTAAATTCTTAATTTAGGCACATACTAACATATATATATACAAAAATACGATTAGTGAAATAATGCTGTTTCCATGGGAAACAATCATAATAAAAATTCGCTTTTGTATTTAGTTAAAGAGTTGTGGGAATATAAGTTAAGTTTAGTTATGTATACACATGTGTAGGGGACATGAATAAAAGAAAACGAGACTTTAAGTAATTGTTTCAATTGTTAACCAGAATGTGAAATATTTCCGTCCTTGCGAATTATACTTTGACGTAATGTAAGAAAACTGCAACAAATTAATAAAGCCTCCTCAACATTCTTAATATTGGGTAGTCTAAAAAGTCTTTTCGTATTTCTATTCAAACTTCAACTTATTTTTTTATATTTATACTAATAAATACAGATCTTCTCTAAGATTCCTGGTCATCATAATAATATTATCTTTCCTTGACAAATTGGTTTTTCTGATTTTTAGGCTGCAGTCATCACTAAACTCTTTCGATACAACGAAGGATAGTTTCATTCCTTGGTTATATTGTCTAGAGTTGCCAGAAATCTTTAGTTTTGAATATTTTTGCCAAAAATCAGAAATTAGAAAGTCAATGGTCGCGCAAGTGATTCTGTCAGTGAAACGCCTTGCCGAAATTCCTACTAGAAACAAGCAGTCCGACCCGTCTTTATCCAAGGCTGAACTGGATTTTGAATTCGACATCGTTTCTCAAAAATATTTGAAAAATATTTTCTGTGGTCACAACAACAAGAATCTGTGAACTTATTGCTATATATTTTTCGAACCATTTTTTATGAACTCTACATGAATAAAGTTTTATTTTTAAGTATTTTCAGATCTCTCTACAAAAGACAGGGGTTTTCTTGCATCCTCGTTTTTCAAATTCTGAAAATTGGTTAAAAAACTTCAATAATTCGAGCAAGCGAGTCTTTAGAAATATAAAAAATGGAATAGGTTGTTGTCCACGCAGATGATGTATGTCTTTTGGTAAAAGCAAAATTCCTTAATACCATTTACTAGCCATTGTACCATTTACTAGCTAAGCAGCTAAGGCGTAATCAAAAAGCGAACAGCATCAGCATCTGTGGTACACCAAGGACTACCCCAACAATGGCAATTCTACCCGTTTAACCTGTAGAGATAGCTGGTAGGTACTTGAGGGCGAAGGCTGCTATTAGACTTAAGGAAGTTGACTATATGAGAGACCCCGGGCAGGGACACACTTAAATTCATCGCTGCTCCGATTTCATTCCTTCTAGCTTAGATCTTTGCACCACAAAACTTGATGGCTTATATTCATCTTACACATCCGTTCGGGATTTGTGGAAAAGGCGAAGTTGTTGGAGAAGGGTTGCAGTACCTTTTTACGGATGGATCAAGGATAAAGGGAGAGTAGGAAATGCATCCATCGAGAGCTCTCCGTTAGCTCTAGCTTCAGACTAACAGACCACTATAGCGTCATTCAAATTGAGGTCGCTGCTTTCAAGGCAACATTGTGTCTTCTCCGAAGGGCAGCTTCCTCCCGAGCGGCTTTGAACTCGCTAACTGTTCTCTCAAAACTAGTCAAGGAGTGCATGACTTCACTAGCAGTAGCTTCGAAATTCTTCCGTATTAGACTTGTATGGATGCCCGGTCACAGCTGAATCGACGGAAACTACAAAGCCGATGAGCTAACTAGAGATAATGTATGCTTATCTTCTGTATTTGGACCTTTGAGCTCAGCAAGCGCTGGTAATTACCAAAACTTGAGCGACTTCTTTCTGGCCCATATTGAACCGTATAGGTGTTCTGGTATTAGGCGCGTCTAAACCTAATGATCTGGTCCGATACACTGGCTAAATATTCCGTCAGACACTATTTGCCAAAGCTGTATGGAGAAAGGCACTTCCTTCTCTATTGTCTAGCTTTTGGCAAACTAATAAAGGAATAACTCGGTAAACACATCTTTGGCAAATATAGCGAAAGTATTGGGATTGATATTAGTCGCCTTAACAAATTTATGGTAACCACAAATCATAGAAGCGACAATTGGGGATCCACTTTTTGGGAGTTTGTGAGTAACACACAGAACGAATATCTTCGCAAGTGAGATTCATCGATTTTGGATCAACACTACCACTTAACCTAACCTAACGTAACCTATTTTTGGACGTCTCATGAACTTTTAATGACATGCTATTCCACTACTAGCATATGAATTCCATGAAAAACGGAAAACCTACAGAGCTATTAATGCTAACTTCGAAAGAGGTAGACGTTCGAAAATATTTATATAGTATATGGTATAAGGCGTGTAGTGGAAATATTGATCAGATTTCACCTTTTTTTGACACAGTTGCACAAATATCAAGAAAATATCTTCTAAGAATTTAATCAATACATCTCAAATATACACCGGTCAGCCGGTAGAAGGTCAACTAGAAGTACTTTAGTCCATATAAGCATTCGGTATCGGAAGACTTGAATAGCTGTAATCTGAGTTCGATAATGAATATACCTTACCTTAAAAGCACTATTAAGGCAAAATATATCCCATATACTGATTTGTGCTTGATTTAACTACCGTAAAAATAATCGCACGGAATGTAACTCGTGTTACATGGGGAGTTGGTACCTTTGTAGTTCGATTTCACCCATTTAGGACTTCCCTTAAAAGTGGGCGGTGAAAAGCCTGCTAACAAAAATTTTTCCTATGCTCTTAAGCAGCGTCTTTACTTTGGAATTTAGTGCTCTTTGTGTATGTATTTAGTGAATTAACGTAATTTTATTAGTTTCCAGCATAAAGAGAAGGAAGGTGGCAAGTGACCACAAAAATTATATAACAATTGCAAAGTGCTGAGGAAAAAGTGAAATATACATGTTTATCAAGCACGTAACACTCTGTCCGCCAAATGCAGCATTATATTTTAACACAACTTTTTTATTCTATTTTAAACACCAGCCATAAAGCACTACTCGTAAAAGAACCAACAACAAGTGGCGCACATTCATGTTCCCATAAAGTTTCAACACACACTTTCTATTGTCGCACGAAAACCAACGCGGCGAATTGGCGCTTGACTCGGCTCTGTCCCAAGTCAGTGCCAAATTTCGTCAAATTATATTTTATGCTCGCATTTTGTGCTGTAATAACTGCAAATGATGTCTTAATGTTTCAATAAAAAGTTGTGGTCAACCGAAAGGCACTCACAACTGGTTTACAAAAACAAAATAAGACAAATTGTTTAAATAAGAGCAAACGCAAGTATTACACATTTTATTTATGCTCACAACCGCGCCATTTTATTTTAATGCAGTTTGTAAACATTTCAGCTTTATTAATTGTGCCTTGCAATCTGCGATACATTCACTTCGCCGCGGCGCGCCGCCCCGCCACGCTCCCGAGCTCGGTAAGTGAGTGAGTGAATGGCCCACTTGTGACACACTGTTTTCATTTTCCTTGAGCATTACTCTAACGGTTTAATCGAAATTAAATCTTGTTTGTCGTGTTGAGTTTTCTTGTTAACCACTGCCGTTAGCCGTTACTTTTAAACATTTGTTTTTGTTGTTGTTATTGCTCACTTTTGGGTTTTATGCGAGGCCCAAATTGTGGCATTTTCCGCCAATAATTCAGCTCATTCATTCGCGTATTCGCCCATTTATTGTTGTTGTTGTTTCGGCGTCCCACCTCATTTTGTACCAATAAGTTGTAACGATCTCATAAGCAGCTACATAACCAAACATTTTGTTGCGAATTATTTTTGCTTTGTGTCTGCTTGCTGAGTGAGCCTTTTGTCGCCGCTCGAGCTGCCTGCCTAAACAGCGCGGCGGGAGTTCAAACGCGACCAATGTGAGGGCGGATATATCAGTGTAATTATGTGTGTATGTGTGTTATGGGCAAGGCTGTTATATTTATATTGTTGGTGTTGTTTTGCAGTTTGATCGCGAAATTTGCAGCAATTGGAGGTTTAATCATTACCCGAGCGTGTAAACCGAATCAATTCAGCGCATTTGTAACGCCGAAGGAGTTGATTGGCGACTGGGGCGCTTAAGTGTCTGCTTTTAATTCAAAGGCGCAAAGTAATGGTAACATAAGCAAATTATTATAGAAATTATAGCTTGTGATGTTAGGAAGAGCGATCATTCAGGCCTTACAACTTTCTTATAAGATTTGAGAGGCAGCGCACGAGAATTTGGTTTTTTTTGCTATTTACTAAAGATATTTAGAATTTTAATTTGTTTGGGTATTCGCTATGTCATGAAGGAAAGAAAGTGAACTGCGAAAATTTACCATGGGCGCCTTTATTTCTGTTCTCTTCTAAGGAGTGAAGAAACGAGGGAACACTTCGCTGAAGCATCATCTTCCATTTGAACGACTTGGTCTAACCGGGGCATTTGTTGGATTTTTATGCGCTTAACATTATTCATGTCGTCGAAAACGCATATTCCATATTTAGCGCACACGTGCCCTACGATGTCCATATCATCTTCGTACTCCAGTAGCAGTATACTTTCATTATTCATAGACAGTACCACTGCGGCTTGGATTAGCGGCAGGTTTCACTTTTTCCAGCATTAAATTGAAAAAGACGCATGAGAGGGAACCACCCTGTCTGAAACCTCGACTGGTATCAAACGGCTCAGAGAGTTCCTTCCCCATTTTGATGCTTGAAGGAAACGTCATTCTGCATAATCGGACGAGTTTCACAGGCTCTCCGACGAATAGGCAGCTCCTATCAGCGTGGTTGAAAGCGGCTTCAATATCGACAAAAAGGTGATGGGTATCGATCTGTTGGTCTTCCCCAGAACTTGATGTAATGTGACAATCTGGTCTGTGGTGGGTTTGCCAGGTTTTAAGCTGCATTGATAAGGTCCAATCAGTTTACATATTTATTACGGGCTTATAGTAAGTCTTTCCCACAATACTGTTGAAACAACTTTATATGCAATATTTAGAAGAATGGTCCCGCAATAACGTAGACCGCAGGATCTCGCTTTTTGTGGATGGAGCAGATTACATACATTTTCCAGCCATTGGGCATATATTCATCCACCGAATCATGCCGAGAAGTATCATGGTCCTTTGCGGGTTTGATGTGGTCATCAACATTTGGGCAGGTCAGAATCCAAGACGTTCCTGTTTCTATCATTAGAACTATGGAAACATGGCAAGTCCCAAGCCCAGCGGATCACCTTTGCTGGGAAAAGTTTCTTAACGTATTTAAATAGCGAGCCGCTAATTCCAAAACAGACGCCTGCTTACAGATGCGCCTTCTCGTGAACAGACGCTGCAATGTTGAGTCCTTAAACCAATTACGAGTACTACGAAGTGGTCTCATCAAGGCTCCCTCTCTCTTCTCACTCAAAACTTTTCACGTTGTCCGGGGTGTTCGTCGCGGACGCAGGAGTAGCGATTGAGTACTGGATACGCTGAGTAACTAGTAGCTACCACACTTCATTTACATCCCTCCCAGGTTTCATATTTCCTGAATATTCGGTTGAACTTTCCCTCATAAAAAATAGAGAGACCCACAGCTGGGAACAAGATTCGAACTCTAGTTCGAATCACTTTGAAAATTTATGACAATATTCTGAAGATATTGTAGAATTTAATAAGATAATAAAAAAATTGGTTTTTTGAAACTCCTAAACGCATTTAACCCTATAAATATGTTGAAAAACATCCTGGTGAACCACGTATACCACTTAAGGGGGTGTTCTGGTCTAGACTCATGAATTTTTAACATTTTTTAAACTAAGATAAAAAAATTAAAAAATATTTTACTATCCATTTTTTTATATGTTTTTTATTGACATTTTAATAATATAAAAAAAAATTGCATGAAAAAAAACCCAAAATTCGTCGAGATACGGGCCGGTGGAGTGGAGGCTTCAAAAAAAAGGTGCATCCTGGTTGACGTGATTTCAACCCTTGTAGAAATCTAAAACACAGAAACCAAGAAGATTCTTCATTAGTAAGGATGTCGGTATCGGGTTGAAGTTTTCAAAAAAAAAAAACACAATAACAAAATTGCGTCGATTTGAAAAAAAATCTTTTTTTACCCGATTTTTTCGACCTTTTCGAATATTTTAAAAATATTGCAAATCAAAATTTTTGGAATTAACACTATGGCACGATAGAGCATTGTATAAAGAAAATATATAGCAAATTTCGAAGGAATCGGTTCAGTAAAACTTGAGATGCCATGGCAACCACCTCGAAAATAGTAGTTCCGAGAAAAACGCGTTTAAAGTTTAGGAGACAATTCTAGTGAACACGGACACCACGTCACATCGGCTGTATCTTCGAAAAAAGTCGAATTTTGCCAATTCTTCCAAGGTGATATTTTGAAAGTGTAAACATTCAAAATATGCAAAAAAAAAAAACTCAATTTTCAAAATATACAAAAAAACATCGATTTTTTCAAAACCCTAGACCAGAATACCCCCTTAAAAAAATGTCGAACATATATGTTTGGATGAACAAAGCAATTATACCCTTTTAAAAATGTTGTTAGGATATAATATTATGCTTACTTTAAATCAAAAATCAGTTTATTAATTTAGTTTTAAAATTTCCCAAACAATAGCGTAGATTCAATTATTCTTAAAATCAATTAGTGGCTTTTTATTAATGTCAGTTTTATTGTTGCTGTTGTTGTCTGTGATAATTTCAAATATTGTATTTCAGAAGGATTAGTTACACTTTCAAACAAATTGCCAGCAAACAATATTTCTAGCACAAAATCTATTATCATCCAATAACTAACGCAACAACAACAAAACATCACTGCATACACTTGCCACTCTGCTCATCTCTAAGCTTATCGACAAGCATATAATGGCCAAACGGTCTTTTACTTAATTACCTATTGTTAACTGTTGTTGTACTCAAATCAATCAATGAATATTTAGGTGAATCGGTGAATGAGTTGAAAATCAATTAATTCGCGTTTTACTTTCAGCTCGACCGCCGCGGCTTATTGGGTGCAAAGTGTAAGGCGTTGCCGGCAATGAGCACGCAGCAACAACAACAACAACAACATAGCTGGTAAGTACACATTAAACATAACCAAACTATGTACACTCATTGTTTGGCAGATCTGCTCGATTTAAGCGCACTAATGGCGGTAAATGTTGATGCAACACAAAAGGATAAGCGGTGGGCGTCATAAACACGTATACACATGTATGCGCGTGTGTGCCGAAAATTGATTTGGAACTTGCTGATCAAATGTTTACAAGCTAATTAAAGTTTTATTTTGATTTTATTGTGTGTTACACATTTTTGTGGGCGGACAAGCCTGTTGACCTGCGGCATTTTAATGGTGCGCTGCCAGCTTTGACCTGATTATTGTATGTTATTGGGCTGCCAATTACTTGTAACTGATAGGCGCTGGAGTTTGGTGGGAGTTTGGATATTTTTGTTAAACAAAAAATTACATTAAAGTTTGCACACAAAATTGAATTTTGATGAATTTGCAAATTTTTCGTTAAATTTTTGCATTTTTTTTTAAGAAAATGAAGTATCTTCCCCCATATACCGTAAGTTGCTCAATTTTGTTCCAGTTGAGTGAGGTCGAGCTGCTCCTCCTTCAATCATAGCGATCCTCTTGCTTTTACCGACAAATATATACATATATGCCTGAAAGAATGTAAATTAACGGTAAAAAGTTTTATTTTTATTTTTGGTATTATACCATGGTTTTAGGACAAGGCTTAGGCTTTTGGGTGTCATCTAAGGTAGTAAAGGGGAAAAGTGCAGTACTGTTAACCGTTCATTATTATTATTACTGTGACCTATAAAACTTTTTTCCATTACAGAAACACAAAATATGATTTTGAAGGTAATATGAAACAGTTAAATAATTGAACTATGGGCGTGATTATTTTAGGGACTCTACAGGGATAGTCTGAAAAAAAATGAGTCCAAAATCACTCCAACTCTAGAAAAAAATAAAAAAAGATATTGGTAACTTCGAAGAGAAATCGTAATTCTGGAGACTAGTGGAGATATTTGATGGTGCATATCGGTCAGTAATCAAAATCTCGCAGTAAGTTATGAGTCTCTTTCCAATTCTTTATTAGAAATTTATTTGAATCGATTCATATATTCCTATAGCACTAATATGCCTAGTTTAATGATGTCTGAACCTGATTGACTTGACTTGTATATATCCGTTGGAATGTCAGATATCTTAATAAAGTTGTGTTACTAAATGGAGTTGGTAACCAAAAGTAATAAATTCGGTTCCCTAGACCGCATACAAGTATCATTTTAAATAGTGCGAATATATTGGAGATCTTTAGGAACCTAAATGGACAGGTCAGAAGTCATCATTAATCAATTTTGTTGTCGAACTGAACGTAATTAGTTCACGATTTCCTTAAACAACGAATACTGTTGCGAACCACGCCCAAGCTCAGCAGTCTCTTACATATTTCAGACTCATACATATATAATATATACTTATGAATTTGTAGCTTACAACTAGTATCAATGCTAGTAAACTTGCTTAATTAATTTAGTTCATACTCGCATATATACATACACACTAGGGTGATTCAAAAAAAAATTTTTTTTTTATTGGTACTCGGAAAAATAAGTTCCTAGACACCTCTAAGAAAGCATCTCCAAAAACTTATGAGTTTCATCATTCATAATGATTTTTTTTCATTGAGTTGTAAAATCCATAAGAAATAAAAAATGTTCCCAAAAATAATCAAACTTTAACTATTAATATCTTTTGAACGGTTGGGTTTACGAAAAAATCATAGGAGAGCTTTTTTAGGGCATTCAATTTCCTACAAAATCTAAGAAACGAGATATTTTTTCAAGCAGTTGGAAGCGAGATATAAATTTTTCTATCTTATAATAAGAAAAAATATAAAACTGTATGTAGGAGGACCTTCCCCTTACAATTACAAACTCATATTTGGAGAGGCTTTCTTAGAGGTGTCTAGGAACTTATTTTTAAGAGTACCAATCGAAAAAAAAATTTTTTTGAATCACCCTAATATACACACACACACATGCGGCAGCATAAGCCCCCAGAGCAACGAGGAAACTGATTTGTGCTTATTATTTTTTCTGCTCAAGAAATGCGGAAACTGGTTCGAACTTACTTCGCCGCGAGAATTAACGCCAGCATTTTCTTATTTTCTGCAGTTAACTGTAACATAAACATAATTTTTTAAATGATATTTATACATAAATTTGCCATTATCCCACATTTAATGCAAATATTAAGCAATTAAGTTATCAGACCTGCACACACACACATGCATGAAAATATTTTAAAATGAATTATTGCTAATTTATGATGTGATTATATATTGGTTTCACTTTTGAGCGTATAAAAAACTGCAACAGCCAATTGAGTGCCAGAAATGGTTTCAAATCGATAAATTTTCTGGTTTTACTCTCCCGTTTACCCACACACACACACACACACACACACATACACACACACAGTGCATGGAAATCGCTTGATTAATGCAAATTATTAATTATACGCAAATATTTGTCTGCGTGGGAAAATCTCCATTGAAATCGAAAGTGCATTGCAACAGCGCGTTTAATGTGTGTGTGTGTGTGTATGTGTGTGCAATCACTTGCCACAGACGAAAGTGCAGTCGTTTTATATAATTCGAAGGGTTTTTTGCTTTTCAATAACAACTAATTTACGAATTTACGCTGCATGTGCGCGAGCTCTGCAATTACACACTCTAAAAGGTGTTGCCGAAATCGTCTAACAGGTGGTCGAACAGTAAAAATATGAAATTGCGCGAATAAGGGAAAGTAGCCTTGGGGAAGAGTGCTGTTACGAAATGTGAATGTAACTGAGTTGAGGCGGCGATCTGCTTTTTAATCATTGTGTAACAAGTGAGGCTCTGTTTACGTAAGAATCTCGCCGGTATCACCATAGTCCCGTGTGTGCTTTCCAAATTGATAAATTTGAGAGAAAAGTGAAGTTGAATTCAATAAGCAGAGAAAAAGTTTTTGATTTATTTTATAGTTACAGTTTTTCAATTTTGCAAAATGCTTAATAAACATTTTTTTTTTCAAAGATGTATGAGAGTTTGATCTAATAACTCTCTCATCTAAAATTTTTCTAAAACCGCTTTAAATTGCAAGCCGAATTATAACAATACTCTGCAATTTTTGAAAATCCATCCATCAATCAAAATGCTGAAACTAATGAGAGTTTGATTTAATAACGATCGAGATATCAATAACTTAAGTTACACCGCTTGTCTGACATGCATACATGGACCTACTCGTCCTTAATAATGCCAGATGAAGGCTCAGTAAACGACTTTTGCGATCTTTAAGGGAGTATTCCACTCTAGAAATCAAATTTTGGGCAGCTTTTTGAATTTTGTTAAAAAAAAAAAAAAAAAAAAAAATATTTTTACTATCCATTTTTATGGTGTTTTTATTGATATCTTAAGAATACAGAAAACAAAAATTTACAAAAAAATATTAAAAATTAAAATAATTAGAGGGGGGAGAGACAGGTGTAACAAAAATGGCGCGTCCTGGTGACACTGATCCTGACTGTCCTGGTGGTCTGAAAAAAAAAATCAAAAGAAATTCTAAATCAGTAAGGATGCTGTTATAGTCCGGGAACACGAAAAATTTTTTTTTTGAAAAATGGCGACTGCCTGAAAATAAAAATAATTTTTTACGCTTTTTTTTGAAATTCCTGAATTTTTTTAAAATATTAAAATCAAAAATTTTTACACGATGCTGGTAGGAACGATAAAGGACGATAAAGAAGGTTCACACAAAATTTCAAGTAAATCGGTTGTATAGAACTTGAGATAATGCCGGTTTCATATTTTTGAAAGTCTAAACTTTAAATATATGAAAAAAAATCGAATTTTTCAAAATTCTAGAGTAGAATACACCCTTAAGAGCTACTTGATATCTAACTTTGTTACTTCGTCTAGTTTCTTAAACTGAGAAGCTCTGCACTTCACTTACAGGTATGCCAATCCGGCTAACATGTGATGACACTAGGTTTTCAAGAGTCCAATAATCTTCCGGCAGTCCTTTCGAGACAAGTGTGAATAAAAGACACACGAGAATGTATATATGGTATTTTTTTGCCCTTATCCGTCTTTCAGCCGTTTCGGAAAATCCATTGTATAGTAGTTTTAATGACTACCGTATTTCATGTACTGATTCCATAATCAAGCAAATGGCACTCTTGGCAATCTCATCAGTCAATTCGTTTCTCTGAACGATCTTGTGAACTGAAACCCAGTATACAGCTGCTTTCTAGCATCCATTGTATCAGAGAGTCTCTGCTTTTAAAGACATTGTGTGACATAATGGCATACGAGACTATTGCCTTAATTGCCGCCTGGCTATCGACGTAAGTATTTATCTTCTCTAAGTTGTTTTCTGCGTTGCCCTGCAAAGGCCTCACGTCTTGAAAATACTGCAATATTCCGGAGGCTTGAAGAGCTACCACTCCATTAGCCATTTTTAATACGTCTGTATAAATTTTGTAAGTTCCGCTGTGAATCGCAAGTTACTGCGCCATCCGCTTTATTTAAGTGTAACCTAAAATCTCCTCTAACAAATGAATTGTAAAAGTGTCTCCACCAACCTTTGTATTAAGCTATGCCCGAAGGTTCTTGTTCCGAATTGACCAAATTCCGCCAATCTAACAGCTGATTTTGCTCCAAAGCTTTCCACTGATTGAGTAACCTTTCTAATGTCGCCGTTGTAGTGGTTCTTAGCGCTCCCGTTATGCAGAGAATAGCCAGTCGCGGTATCCGCTCCAATAGTTTTATGTATGAGATCTTGCTGATAGCGATTCACCACACCAAAGCACCGAAACACATATTTATATAATTAATAAGAAATGAAAATTTCCAATATAAATATAATAAAATAAAAATGAATTATCTTGAATATTTAGAGTGTTTTTATTTACATATTGAAAATATAAAAAAAATTTAATACTTGAAATCAAATATTCTTGAGTATTTTTAATCTATAAACATGTCTCATTCTGGTCGGGGCTACTGAAGATAAATTTCAAGGGTAAATAACAAAATGGCGGACTTTGTGAAAAAGTCCTTTTATTTTAACAAAGAAAGAGTTGTAAAATAAAAAGTTAGGTGAAAAAAATTCTCGTTAACCGACGAGAACTATAAGTGTGTAGAACAGCCTGTTAAAATTTGAAAACAATCGGTTCAGTAAAAAAAGTTAGGTCCGGGGCCAACTAGAAAAACAATGTTTTGAGAAAAACGCGTTTAAAGTTCAACAACTCCGAGAGAGAGGACTCCGAAGCGCTCTAGGAAACTCGTTATAACTCCCGAAATATTTCGAATTTTTGTCTGAAATTTTCACAGTATATTCTCATGACATTGTAAATTCAAATCAAGCACAAAATAATTTTTCGATTTTTTGAACCCAAGTTACCAGATTACTACCTTAGTCACTGGATTTTTATTCTGATATATTTTATTTTTAATTTTCCTCGGAGGCATACTAGTTTTATTTATTTACGTAACTTCCTTAGCATCAAATGAAATGTTTTCTCTATCATATATAATATACAATTAACAACGACAGTTTTAAATCGCATAAGCACATATCATGATATTTTTCTAGCTCTCTATGTTTTTATACTTTGAAAGAATGTAATGTCCGACGTTTGTTTAATAATTTCTATCACTCCCAAGCTACATATGTATGTATAAAAATTTGAATAGTGGTTGTTATAAGATATGTAAACTAATTAATTAACTGTAAATCCCCAAGAAATGTATGGGGGCTGGACAGAGTCGTTGATAACCACAAGTCGTCAGACTAAATGAGTCATTGGCTTAAGTTTATGCGCGAATGTCAACTTTTATAATTATAAAATAGAATTTTTACTATCGGTTAAAAGCTAATACAAACAAAGAATAATTGTAATAACAAACCACATCAGGAAATTCCTGCGTTAACTGTAACAACAACTCAACCGGAAGACAACAACTTGTCGAAATGACCTTCAGGTACGAAGCATTTGAGCAGCCAATGATTCGCACTTCATTTATTTGATGAAAACATGTTTAATATTCAGTCATATTTGCAAATAGATTCTATATTTTTGCGAGAAAGTCAACCTTGACCGAGGGAGGTGCGTTCATGGAATATATCTAATACATATATATATATATGTATATATAAGCAAATTCTTTACAAATAATCAAGTAGGCATTTCTTCAAAGTCGCTAAGTATTAAATTATTTATAGACAAAATAATTTTAAAGGAGATCTGCAATAAAGTTGGAAGACTGACAAATCAATTTACTTCGAAAACTTTGCGAAAATCGTATAGCGAATAAACAGCAGCTGGTAAGAAAATCAATTATAACGGCTGACGTCAACGATTCGCAAATTGTGAGCTGTGTGCTTCGAGCTTTGTGCTGCTCTCTTCTCGCTCCGCTGCGTCTCGTTACTTTTGGCACGCGCAAAAGTGTGTCTCGATTTCAGCGTCGAAGCGGATTTCGTGTTTGCGAACATGCTCGAAGACGCAAATGAGACCAAAGAGTGCAGCGCTGTTAACCTTTTTGCAACTGTTTCGAAACACTCTTTGCGAATTAGTGCATTGTAATTAGATATTTGCACTTATTTCGATGTTGTCAGGCGGATATTGGTCCAATTTAGTGTTTGATTCGGGGATAACACAATTTTTGCGACATTTTAAACTTGCACGTAACGGTATTTAAAAGAAATCGGTTAACTCTAGTAGCGCGATGCCAAACTTAGAGATTTTAAATAGTAAATAACGCAATTTCGAAAATAAATAATATATTCAAGAAGAAATAGTTTTGTAAACAAAATTTTTTGAAGGCAACTGAAGAATCTTTTTTTAGAAGTATTTTGTCTGAACCAATACAAATTTCAAGATAAAAAGGTGAAATTTAACCGTAGGGACTTCGACTGAAGCCTTCTTATCACTTTTTCCGCTTCTAAGTGCTGATTTCGAGGTAAAACCTAAGCTTTCTAAGCGAAGCCAGGTCCTTCTTCACCTGCTCTTTCCAATGTAGTGGAGGTCTTCCTTTTCCTTTGCTTCCCCCGCCGAGTACTGCCTCGAATACTTTCAGTGCTGAAGCGTTTTCATCCATTCGGACGACATGACCTAACCGGTGTAACCGCTGTCTCTTAATTTGCTGAGCTTTGTCAATATCGCCGACCAACTCATACAGCTCATCGTTCCATCAAATGCGATATTTGCCGTTGCCAATGCGTAATGGAGCATAAATCTTCCGCAGAAACTTTCTCTCGAAAACTCGTAACGTCGACTCATCAGATGTAGTCATCGTCCATGCCTTTGCACCTTGTAGCAGGACGGGAATGATGAGTGACTTATAGAGTTTGGTTTTTATTAATCGAAAGAGGACATTACTTCTCAATTGTCTAATCTGTCCGAAGTAGCAACTGTTGGCAAGAGTTATTCTGCGTTGGATTTCGAGGCTCACATTGTTGTTGCTGATAATACTGGTTCCAAGACAGACGAAATTATCTACAACTTCGAAGTTAAAAGTGTTAACAGTAACATGTTAGCCTAGTCGCGAGTGCGACGACTATTTGTTTGATGACAGAAGATATTTCGTCTTGCCCTCGTTCACTGCCAGACCAATCTGCTTCGCTCCCATTCTGGAGAAAGCAGAACTAACGGCGCGGTTAAGCCTTACATTGATTGAAAATGATAGTTTAGATAAAATAATCTCTGTGGCTATTGCCGTTTAAAATCTTTGAACTATAAGGTTCTTCAATGTTTATCATTTGATCGGCTGGAGCCGATTGTGTATCATCTCGTTCCGAAGTTTCTGAAGTTTCTGCACAAAAATATTAAAGACGAAAACCGGAAATCCATTCAACAAAGACAACTAAAAGTACCTCAGCTCATGAATTCGTTCCAGTACACGATAAAAAATTACGTTTACGGACTTCGAAGTAACCTTCGTAGTAAAACAAGCTTCAGCATTAAGGCACTTGACAAGTAAATAAAACTGTGAGTCAATTTTAACCATTTTTTCACTGAATTACTGCAAAATCATCGCCATAAAGGCCACCAAAGAGAACGAAAGCCGCCCGACAAAGACCTGAGACAGTTTCCGCTTGACGCTCTGAGCGCTGCGGCAAATGCGATTAGTGACATGCAAAAATAGAATTAGCCTCGAAACGGTAGCAACCCAAAGCTGGTCAACGCGTTGAATATCAATCAAAATACACACTTTAAATAATCGAATCAAATACGTCTAGGAAGTTCACTTAAGCTCCACGAAGACAGCTCTATTAGACGGCTGTGTTTACGTTTTGCTCTTAAGAAGTTGTTTAATTGAAGCAACGCAATAAAAATTAGTAACAATTATATGTAGCCAAGCAGCGGTGCAATGCCAAAAGGCTAAGTGTTTCGCACACTTCACCTGCAAGCGCTGACTGACCCAGCAATGCGGCAATAAACACCAATCAATGCAACAACAACGTCGAAAAGTGTCTGCTCGCAAGCAGTCAACGCTGGCTGGTGGCCGCCGGCCGCTGGTAATAAGCAAATCGGTAACTAACGAGCTCAACGGTGTCTAAGCACACACTTGTCGCTGAATGCGCACGGACGGACGAACCGACGGACGGACAGACAGTAGCAGCAACAGCAACAAAAGCACCAAACAATGACAACAAAGTGCGTTGAGCCATTCAACCTTGTCAGAAGCATTCGGATTTCAACGCCAACCGCCATCGATGGCAATTGAGCGCTCAGCGCTGAGCGTTCAGCCCACAGCACACACACATACCAAGGCGCATGCGCGAGTACAAGTTCGCGTAAGTGCAGATGACTTTGGTGATTGCGCTGCACTTTGAGCGCATTATGTTGTTGTTGCCGCGTTTGCTGCTGGCAGGTGCCTAGCCTGCTAAACCCACTGCCGAGCACATGAAAATCAAATGGCATAAATTAAATTGTTCAATTAATGCATTGATTTGAGTGTTAAGTTGCTGATTCGTTATGCTCGCACCAATTTCGATTGCCACCGGTGTTGAGTGCGTCTACCTTGCCGAAGGTTGCGGCTGCTGGTATTAGGTGACTTTGGCATTTTTTCCATTCTTCGCTGAGCTAATGAAAATCTTTGCTTGCCTGCGCGCACTTAATGGACGGGCTGGTTGAAATGAGTTGTCAAATCAGAGCGTGCAGGCACGTACTCGGTGGTGGCCAATAACACCGTTAGCGTGTAATTTCCGAAATTTTTCACAGCAAAGGATTTTCAATTTGCTACATTTCGGCTAATTACCTGACACTGCCAAGGTTTTACGATTGTGTTTTGTTATTGTACGTTATTAAAATAAAATTATTTGAGGCCGAAGTTCACTTCTCAATGCAATGTACTTTGATATATGAATTAAAAATAATATGCTAATTAAAATTAAAATTATATTTGAGGTCTCATGTTAACATAGGGACCGACTAACTACTTTCTATATATACTTTAGCTTTTGCTAGAAAATTTTGAATTATTGTTGTGGTGGCAGAAAATATTTCTGAAGTAGTTTCGAGGAATGAGACCGAGTTTACAGCCCCTGGCAGGATAAAAATCCGGATCTTTCCTGGTTAATTAGAACCACCTATCCTGGTGACAGCCTAGAAAATGTGTCTGACTTGTAAATTTTTTTTTATAAAAGGTGCAAATAGTCAGATCATCACCGGCTATCGGCTCTATTTTTTGCAAAATTGTGACTGTTTATCTAGGGGAAAAAGTCCGGAACTGCAATTGATATCCATCAAATGCTTCAAACTTACTGTTGTTGTTTTGTAGTCTATAAACATAATTATGCTTCAAATAAAAGCACATAGTATGTATGTATTACATATGTAACATTTATAAAACTTCAGATAAACAACATACCTGTGAAGCTCGTTGTGTAAGGAGAGTTGCCACCTGTTCAAAAATGTTCAGAAGATTTTTTTAAAACAAAAGTATCTTTGCTAGCCAAAGAGAGGTTTAGTAAAGTTTTAAGTTGAAATATTCGTAGAAGATAGTTGCCACCTATTTTATCTTTCATTCAGTAAACTTGAAAGGAAAAATACAAAATATTATAATATGGTAAATGGATTTATAAAAAAGCGCCGACGTATAGGTTTTTTTTAAGTTTTAAAACAAATACGGTTAAAACCGTTTTTGAGAGTTGCCACCTGTTCAAAAAATTTCTTTAAAAAATTTTAGAACAAAAGCAGCATTGCCGTTACCGTTATTGAGAGTTGCCACATGTTCAAAAAATGTCTTTAAAAAATTTTAGAACAAAAGCAGCATTGCCAGCCGAAGTGAGCTTTAGTAAAGTTTTCACTTGAAATATTTGCAGAAGAATGTTGCCACCTATTTATATTTATTCAGTAAATTTGAAAGAAGATACTCGTAAATGAAATGTTGCAATATGGGTAAATGGTTTTAAAAAGGAACCCAATGTATAGATTTTTAAGAAATCTAAAAACCATACGACTAAAACCATTTTTAAGAGCTGCCACCTGCTACAAAAAATAAATTAAATTTTCATTAACTGTTTTTTTTAAATTAATATGATATTTAAATGAAATGCTCTCGTGACTGACAATTAGAATAGTAATCTAAGTAAGACACTTCAATTGCTGCCGAGATTTATTCAAATCTTTTTTTGTTAACTTTGAATGCATAGAACTCTTCTTTTTCCAAAGATTGTAGCTAAAAACCTTGCATAAAATATTAAAATCAGGTTATTAGTCTGAAAGTTGCATTATACAGCGTTTATTAATAGGAATAACAAAAAAAATTTCATTTTTGTTTACCGACTTGTGTCAAATTTTGTCAGTATGTTCTGTAAGGTTTGCCATTTTATGATGTCATATTTCACTTTGGCAAAAATAATCGGAAGTTGTCCAAGAATACTAGGCAAATTCACGTTCTCCGGTGGCTAATGCAACATAAGACTTCTTCACTCAAAACAATTAAATTTAAATTAAAAAAAAAAAGAAATAATTATTTTAAAAATTAACATTTTATGAATATTTATATTTTGTAAATAATTCTTGTCGTCATAATGCTCTTCTTCACTGTCAAATAAAGCCTATAGTGAAGTAAATATCGCTGCCATTCAAACCAGTGCTGAGGCGAATCCAAAGATAGCATTGCGAGCCTTACGATTGGATTCGATTTTGCTTCCGTATAAGACTGTCGGCATAATAACTAATATCATCTTCTCAGATGAGGCTCATTTCTGGCTTAATGGCTATGTCAATAAACAAAGTTATTGGTATTTAGGTGAGTCAAGACCTCGTGTGGTTAAGGAAACGCATTTGCATCCTCCCTAAAAGCTTACCCACTGGTGCAGATTGTGATATGGCCACATAATCTTACCCTATTACCTACGTTATGAAGCAGGAAATGCCGTTACCATCTAGAAGGACAGTTACAACACGCAATTCAACGAATTATTTCCCCGAAATTTAATTAAATCGGCTCAGGCGATCTCTATTTCCAATATGACAGTGAGCCGCCTCTTGTTTCATGTCTTCACATGGACACATTGCTTGCAAAGTTTGGCGACTACTTCATTTCGAGAAATTAATCTGCCAAATAGCCGCCAAAATCATGCGATTTAACAACGCCACGCAGAATAACTCTCGCCAACAGTTGTTACTTCGGACTGAGTAGGCAAAGTCCTCTCTCCACGAACAAAGACCAAACTCTACAAGTCACGCATCATCCCTGCCTGTTGTATGGTGCAAAGGCTTGGACGATGACAACAGCTGATGAGTCGGCGTTACGATAAGCTGAGCAAGGGAAGAGAAGGACATCCACTCTGTTGGAGAGATCAGGGAAGAACACCTGGCTCCACTCAGTATCTCAAATTGGCACCAAACATCGAAATGGAAAAACGACTTCGACTTGTGAGCTGTTGTAAACTCGCTTATAATCGCGTTTCTCTGATAGCAACGCTCGAGGCGCCGGGACATTAATAATTGGCATCAAGCCTCTACGGAAAAGGAACTGTGCTAGCCACCAACCACAGAAAATATATAACTTTGTATATGATTTTAAGAACTTTCAGTGCAAATATTTTTTGAGTATATTTCAACATGTAGGAGTACGTGTAAAAAACTCGAACAAAAAGCTTTCTGAACAAAAAATTAGAATACTTTGAGTTGTAGTGGCTAAGTGAAGCACGAACTGTTTTGCAACTTTATCATTCTTGCCAAATCACAGCATTTAACACGCCTTCACTTCAGCGCATTAACAGCTGCCGCCATGCAAAATTGCCAAGTCAACGCCGAAAAACTGCACGGAGAAATCTGCAGACAAAACTTGAGCCACGAACAATTTTTTAGCCAGCTGCCAACCGCCTTAAATAACTAAATTAAGAACAACAGCAGCAAAGCAAGAAATAAAAAACACATTTTTTAACTAAAACAAATAAAAGAATATATAAAATTAGCATAAATTAAATTGCTACAACGCCAACTTTCAGTTCCTGCAGAACAGCAGAACAAAGCGTGGCAAAGCGGCGATTAGGTGCGGCCATCAGCGCACATACACACTCACCCACACACAATTGTGCTGGAAGCAGAGCTAATGCGCCGAACTAAGGCGCAAACTAACTAACAGCCGTGCACTGGAAGGCTCCACAAAACACTTTCAGCGACTTGCGGATTGTTGTTGCTGGCGCTGTTTGACGATTGTGTTGGCAGCGACGGAAGCGCGAGACACCCCACCCTGGCCGAACGACAGCAGTGAATTGCGAGTAGCGGAACAAAAACAGAAACAAAGCGCGCAGTACTCGCGTGTTCTCGCCTGCTGACTGTGCAATAATACAAAACAACAACAGCAAAAGCAGCGGTAACAGCTGTTATTAAATCAAGTAACTAAAACCGAGGCAAATTGACGTTATGCAGGCCAGTAGCTGTAGCTGCAGTTGTAGTTGCTTGTACCAAAAGTCCACACAATCAACTCGACCAGTGAGGCGAATAACAAGTCACCGCTCGCTGTTCGTTCGTTCGTTTATTCAGCCGCCAAGCACCATCCGCCGTCAGTCAATTCATCAGCGTTGCGGCTGCGCAGACCAGTTGACCTTCCCGCATGGCTACAACAAATCACACCACCAGCACCACCACCCTCCTTAAATCACAAATGAATAACTGTTGCGTCAACAACAACCATTCCACCCCACTTCCGCTCTTTACCGCCGCGGCGCAAGTTTTCTTTTACAGTTCGCAGGCGTTCATTACGCAGGCCGCTGCAGTGTGCCACACCTCGTCAGCGCGTGTTGAGTAGTCGTCGCGGCCTTCCCCGCCGACAACTGTGCGTCCGCTGACCGCATTCGATGCCGACGACTTTTACTCCAACACTTGCGCAATTATTTTGATTCGACGCTACTGCAATTCCACCGCCGTCGTCGTCGCCGTCGCCAGCTGCAAAGAACCTTTAAGTGTAGCAGTTCTGGACGGTTCTTTTGTTTTTGCGCGCTGGCGCAGTGGCTGGCAATATTTCCATACATTTTAATGAACTTTGGTTTCCCAAGCAAATACTGTTTGGGCTGGTATACACATGGAGCTCTTGTTAGTTGTTTTTGGTGTGCTTACTGTGCTCTACCTTAAAGTTGCCATGCGGTGGGGTAGTACATGTTTTGAACAGTCAGAAAGCATCCACCTCTGAGGGTAGACTGTTTGTGAGTATTAATATGTAACTCTCTCGTATATGCTACAGAATTCGAAAACACCAATTTTTATTGTAAGCTGGGCTTTGGTGGGACCAGAGATTCTGAGTAATGCCAGTGAGGATGCGCAGTTGTAAGTAGCACGATTAGCTAGAGCTCCAGTAGATCAGCAGACTACTATAGAGTCCGGGTACTTGATCAGCGCTGGACCACCATGTGTTCATATGGTATCGTAAGATCTTTTTGGGTCAAGATTGATGTAAGAGATCAAGCTCTTGGTAGGGACTCATTACCCTTAGTAAGGTTAATCTCTCCTTAGTTGTGTGGGCCACTTCCATAGCGGTGTTCATACTTTAAAATGTAAAATCTTACCGGACTTTAGCTGCGGCGGCTTAAATAAGAAGACGAGTTGGAAACATTTCTTCACTCCTTCTTGTTTATACCACGCTTGCGAGATCGAGGTTTAAACACTAGAGCGCCCTCTCCTTCTGATATCTTGCCAAATTTAAAGGAATAAAAATTAAAGACTTGAGCAAACTTGTATTGGACACAAGGCGTTTTGTCGACTTATACATAAGATCAAATACAGGAGTTCCATTTTATGGCTTCACAAAGGACTACATCGATCCAAATGTGATCTCTGGATCAGTTATTGAACATAACCTAACCTATAGGGTTTGCCTGGACAGTAAAAGGACTGAGTCGATTCAAAAAAATTATTGAACCACTCCGCACAATTCTTTAAAAACTTTCAATTCTGCGTCGATGCAGCCCTACCAGCGCGATTTCCAAGCATTGAAGGCGTCACGGTAGGCATTCTCCGGAATAGCCTTGAGTGCCGAGGTGCTTAAATCCCCTCTGTCGTCTGAAAATAATTACCTTTCATCGGCCTTTTCAGGGCGGCTACGAAAGCGTTGGGATGCCGGCCTTGATTAGGTAGCTGTTCACAAGATAGGCGGTGTGAGCTGGGCCGTTGTCGTGGTGCAACCTCCTTAGTTTGATTCCGTTGAGGACTTCCACGTAAAAAATGGCGTTGATGGTTTGTCCAGGAGGAACAAATTCATGGTGGACGATGCCTTTGATGTCAAAATCTTTTTCACTTTGGATTTGCTCATTCTTCCCTTTTTTGGGCGAGGGCCCTCCTGTGGCCTGGTGCCACCGAAACACAACACTTATTGCTAAGGAAACATCTGGGTAAGCCTGGTCCTATTACTTTCTGGACAAACCCTGTAATTATAGATTACAGGAATGGAAGGCAATGATTCATAAAGCAAAGGGTTGAAGAGCTTCGCCAGTTTGAAGTCCTATCATGTTATTTTTGTACCATAGAATTAACACGTTTTGGTTTGAGGGCTCTTGTGCTGATAACAGCTGTTTGATTGCTAGAACAAGGAAGCCCTAGAACCTAACTCCAAATGAGCCATTATTAGCCTCATCGTGCTGATGACAGATATTGGTTACTTATAAACCCAAATCCTGGATTATAAAAAGAGTTATACCTAGTCTGTATAGTTTAATAGATATAAATTTGAAGCTTTTATGAGAATATAAACATCTTTTCTCTTCCAGCTCACAGAGTTGATGCAATAATTAACGCACTGTACATGGAATTTTCGGAAGAATTATTTTTTGAAACACTTTTTACGAAATATAAATAAACCATTAACAGCGAAAAATCTTAAAAGCTCAATCGCTAGTATTTCTGCATCGATGGCTTTCAAAACCAAATTTTTCAGCGCATAATATTCTCATGTATCAGTCACACTATGGCGCCTAGGCAAGCACTGGCGAGGTGTGTGTGTGCCTTTGAACTAACCGCAAATACTAAGTGTGTTACGTAAATATGGCCTTAAATGGTTGCTGTTTTCTATTTTATGCTCTTGTTTCTATTCCGCATGAATTATGGCTTTATTTTATTATTTTATTTTGTGCTTCGATGCTTAGAACCTTTTCAATTGTAATTGCCGAACAATTGGTGTTGCTTATTGATTGATATTGGTGCGCTAATGGTGCGGTGTGGCAATCATAAGCGCTGTTGTTGAGACTTAAAACAATTAAATTCTTATAGATTAAAGCAATATCCGCTCTAAATTCGCAATTGCCGCTAGAATGAGGTGTTGGGAAATTGCTAGCAACGAAAATAATTAATCACTTGTAAAGAAACTAATCCTTTCAGCTTGAATAATTGCGTTATTTAAAAGGAAATAATATTCAATATATTAATTGTTGGCTTAAATAATTATTTTTTGAACTCTCTATTAATTTTGCGTTGCTGTTTGAGTGAGTTTCGGCGGCATTCGCAAAGCCCACTGCCGCCAATCAAAAGACTTAAGCGACAAACTGGCAATGCCTAAAATGCCCATAAACGGACACTACTGCACAATAGCCGCTACTTACTGCCGCTAATTACATAGTTATACTTTCGAATTCACACACAGCTCGTCAATATTCAACGCTGACTAATATGGCTCGAAGCGGAGTTCCCAAAATAACATTAAAAGCGCAGAAATATTTCGAATATTGCATTCTCAGGGAGCGCTGCCAAATGTCCAGTAGAAGTTGAATAAAGTGCAACAATAATGCAGGAGCTTACGATTTAACAGAGCTATTCCCCACAGCTGCATTTGCCCAACCCCATTACTTCACACACACACATACACCAACCTAATTAGAGCCATAAATGTAACAGTGCAGACCAAACAAACAACAACACCTTAAAGCCCCAGTTCACGACATCCCCGACCAGCGCGCAAAGTGTGGAAATAACTATGAGTAGGCAAGTAATCGAAACTGCCTCGTTTCGAATTAAAATACCATTCCTCATGTTGGCGGCTCAAGAGTAGCCTAATTTAAACAGCCGCGCTCAAGTGCTGGGAAAGGTCACCGGTCACCGGCGGGCGCTTGCGTGGCCTGACCGCCTTCGGCTATTACAAAGTTACACCTAAATCAATGATTTTCGAAAAGTTCATTTAATTTTCAACAATGCGGCGCAGTTGGGTGCACCATTGTGGCACAATGGCACAATGGCCTGTTGGCGCGGTGGCGCGGTGGCGTGGTGGCGGTCACATGTGCCAACACACACACACTCTCGGCAGTTGGCAGCGCATTTCATTAAATCTAGATGCTGGTAAATGTAATTAAACTTTTCAAATCATTACACTTTGCGTAATTAAGTAATGAACTTTGCGCGGTCGGCGTGTGCGAGAATTTGGAAATCCGTCTAATCAATTTGAGTGTTGGCGCAAAACCAACCGAAAACTGCAGGAGTTGTGAAGTGAATGGCGCGCTTATAAATTGCCAATAAATAAATTAATTTTTGAGAATGATTTTAATGCTTTAGTATGTTTGCATGTGTGTGTGTAGTGGCTAACTGAATTCAGAGGTTTTTATTAAGACTTCACAATTTAAGTGCGATTACAATGTGAATGCTTGACACAATTAATCAAAACTTTACTGCGTTCCTAATTTGAAGTCAGAAATCGGAATTTATTCGAAATCTTAAATGCTTGATGAAGCAATAAATTAGCTAATAGATAATTAATTAAAAATAATATGAGTTGGGTGTTCATATGTTTAGTAACTATAAAAAATATTTATTTCGGTGAGCTTACATATGCTGTATGATAAGTTCGTTGTTCTGCAGGTTGAGTTTTATATTCGATAGATAGTTTTTATAATTTATCTCAGCCAAATTATTCTTCTATAGCAAAGAGAAGGCATTCATACTTATTTTAGTGATTTTCTGGTATCACAATTTTGGGCTTTATAAATGTTATTCATGTCATCTTATTCGCGGAGCTCAGTTTCATTTTATAACCTAACCTAACTAGTAATATTTAAAGAACCATTTTAAGTAATGTTCACTTTCTTTGTGGTCAAAATATTGAATACTGAAATGTTGCCTACATTTTAGGTTACAAATAAATTTGAAGTGAATACATTCAACATTAAAGCGTTGCCTACATTTAAGGTTCCAGAAAATTTTGAAGTGAACATATTCAATTCAGAAACATTGCCTACATTTAGGGGACCAAATAAATTGGAATTGAAAATATTCAATACTGAAACATTGCCTACATTTAGGGTGACAAATAAATTTTAAGTGAAAATATTCAATACTGAAACGTTGCCTACACTTAGGGTGATAAATTAAAATTAAATAAAAATACTCAATACTGAAATATTGTCTACATTTAAGATACCAAATAAATTTGAAGTAAAAATATTCAATACTGAAACATTGCCTACATTTAGGGTACCAAATAAATTGAAGTGAAAACATTCAATACTGAAACGTTGCCTACATTTAGGGTGACAAAAAAATTAAATGAAACTATTCAATACTGAAACATTGCCTACATTTAGGGTGCCAAATAAATTTGAAGGTTAAACTCGAAAAATATATTGCCGATGTTGTAGTTTATTATTACTATTGTACAAATACGGGTATAGTAACTGAAATTATTAACTAAACTCTTATAGAGGCTTTGTCTGCGGAAAAAGGGAGCAAAGATATAAGAATTAAAATTAAAGCAAATTAGTTTTTGAACTTTTTAGGTAAAGTATTTGTCTCTCATTTGTCTCCTGGCTGATATCTAAGGAAAAAAGAATAGGAATATATTTTTAAATGAGTTTTTGACTCTGTTATTATTTTCAGATTTTAACTTTTGTAAATACCAGTTGCAGCCATTACAATGTCTAGAAAACCTGAATGAAAATTGGTTCCATTTTCGACCAAATAGTGTAATAAACCGTAATTCTAACACTATTTCCAACAAAAACCAAAAATGTTCGAACAGCAAACACATTAGTGGCAACAAATCGCATATGGGACACACAGTTTTAAACAAAAGTGCGACGTTTGCAAGTCACATATTTGCGAAGGCGAGTAAAAACTTTAATAAATACATATTTATGTCATAAAAAATGCATACATTATTTAAAAGTCATTAAAGTATTGGAAAATATACGAATTCACAGTTACTTTACTCATACTGACTGGAGCTTGGAGCTACCCTGTCAGAAAAATTCGAGATAAATTTAAAAAAAAAATTTATTTAAATACGATTTTTTTTAGTTAAAAAAATATAATATATTACAAGCTCTTAAAATGTTACATAAAAACTTTAATTTGTTAAAAAAAATTTAAAAAAAAAATGTTTTTTCCTGCAGGGTCACTATAGTGGCTAAAAATATCGATATTGCTTACTAACTAACAATCTATTACAAATAATTTAGTGGTTCGCTAGTGGCACTCGGCTTGTAAAAAATTAATTCTGCAATGTGTCTGTCACCAACGACCGTTATTATGACTAGTAGCTGCAGCCTCACGCTGCGGCAATAAACGAGTTTATCCACTTTTGCTAATTGAAAACAATAATGCAAAATAAAGTAATGCTGCAATGCAGATCTTTGACTTGTGAGCAAAAACTTTAAACATTCAATTAAATTTACGTATTACTAAAAAGTCTTGAATAATGTGCGACAAGTAGAGACTACAAACACAAGTAAGCAATAATGGAGGCAGGTATGCGGGAATAAGACATATTAGTTGTGTCGATTTTTTATTTGTAGATCTTACACAAATTCCTGACTCTTGTGCAGGATTATTCTCTGAACACTCTCTCGTCCCATACTTCTCACAAATTCAAAACGCTGCGTCGCAAACCTTGAATCCAACTTAATTAAATGAGTTTTACATCATCATGACACTATAATACACAGCGGAGACTATATATTTCAACCATAAATAATTTTTATTGATTTTTACCGATATGTAAGTTCAATATTTCCAATCAGACTATTGTTGCTTATACCAAAACAATGTAAACAAAAACATATCATCACAAGACAAAGGAAATTCTTCAAAAGCTGCAGCAAATTGCACGCAAACGAAACACTGATCGCTAACTGTTGTCCCCGTCCATTCACTTGACCTCATGCCAGCAATAAATCTGCGTTGCTCGCTTTGTTTTTGTCTGTGCCGGCATGTATGTATAGTATATGAGTAAGAGCGCTTTGCATTGGCGCATGCGTCCTTCAACCACCGCAATGAACCTTTGCAACAGCAAACGGGCGTTGCAACGCCTTCAGCTACAGGCTAAGCTGCTCAAACACACAATCACACATGCATGTCTGATATAAAACATATTGTCCGCTACTTTTTATGAGATATATCACCACAATTTCAGCTGTGACATTTCAACAGATGTCCTGCTTGCTTTTCTTAATTGATTTGCCTGCGGTTTTGTTTACTCATTACGGCCGCTGAGTTGCCGCGTAAAATTTTATGGCCTAGAGCTGAACGCATTCATTTTGCCGGCCACACGTTCGTGACAGTTTTAGCGGCGTTTTATGCACGCAAAGCCCACACGCTTATTAATCAAGGAAGTGGGCTTCAAAATAATAACAAATTAATTGTCGCGGAGGCACATAAATTGTGGCAGATTTTTGTTGCGTCAACTTGCAACATTTTAAAGGAGATAACCCTTTTTGAACATTTTTGAGATTATTGCATACAATTTTGTATTTTTTAGTAGCAGAACCAGTTTGTTCTTAAGTATTCTTTATAAAATCAATTTATTTTTTATCTTTGTCGCGCTCATTCTGACTTCCATTCATCAATATAAAAGATTGTGTTTGAGTTTTGTAATTTCAGTCGTTAAATTAACTTCTAATTGTTTTCGAACGTCTAATGGTTTCGATTATTTATCAGAATTATTTTTGCTAATTTAACGGTTATTAATCTTTCATGCAATTTTTTTTTTAATATTTAACTGAAATAATGAGTAATTAATGCCAGTTATTTTATGGGTTTTACGCTCAGTTCGTGTTTGGTGCGCAAAAAATTGTATGCGCTAGTGTATTAGGAAGGGTCTTTTCTTCTTTGAATGTTGAAATTAAGAATAAAAATCTGAAGAAAGCTTTAATATAGGAAATGAAAGTAAATATAAAAAAAATTGAGAAAATTGTCGTAGTATTCTTTAATGATTTGGCTGGAATATTATTTTTCGTTTCAATTGCGTCCAGTTTTTTAATATTGTTGCTGTACAGGGCCTAATAAATAAACATTTATAAAGGTTTCGGCTGTATGTCATATGTAATTAAGAACTGGGTCATACAGAACAGGGCATCACAAGCAGGTCTGGGGTTAAACCCGTAGAAAAAATATCTGCTTGTGTTCACAAGAGAGCATAAAATTCCTCTGTCATAGTTCCCTTCTATAAATGAAACACAATTCTCTCTCAAGGACCGGACCAAGTACCTTGGGATAGTTTTGGGCAGCAAACTGCTGTAGAAAAACAACGTGGAAGAAAGAGTGAGGGAAGCCAGCAATGCTTTATATGTGTATAAGCAGATATTCGGCACAATCTGGGGGCTCTCCAACTCCCATGTACTGGTGCGACATAGCTATTGTTACACCAATTCTCCTCTACGGTACGGTATTATGGTGGACTAACATACGGAAATCTACCTACCCGAAGCCAATGGAAAGGGTTCAGAGGCTCGCTACGCTGTGCATAGCGGAAGCTTTAAGAACAACTCCAACGGCGGCTCTTCAACTGGCACTAAACCTACCACCTACAGACCTCTTCGCTGAAAACTGCGCAGCAAAATCGGCGGGACGACTACTGGCTGCAGCAGAATATTCACATAGAACCTTCGGGCATAGCTCGATGGAATTTACTGTCCAGAGTAAGCCATAAGCCAGTCGTTTAAGTTGCCGGACCACTACATTTAAAGCTGAGGTCTTTGTTATTGCGAAAGCTGCGGAATTGGCCTCTAATGCAACTGCAGGTAATACAAGGATCAACATCTACGTAAACAACCAAGTGTATAGCTAACATCCGAAAACGTGATCAACATAGGGAAACCCATGCATTTTTTGTACGACGATCTTGACAGAAGCATAGTAAAGAAAATCAAACGCCGGTGGAATGAGCTGAATGGATGCAAAACTGTAAAAGTCATGAGCAAAACGGTCGAGTGAAAGTACACAATATTTTATTGGCACTCTATAGAAGAGACTGTGGGAATATGATCGGAATACTAACTAGTCACTGGCTTGATGGCGACACATGCCCGCAGGATAGGGGTGACATATCGAGAAGACTACAAGAAATGTCTACCAGGCACCAGAGAAACAATGGAACTTCTTTTGTGCACTTGTCCCGCATTGGCAAGATTACGCTGTAAGCATCTGGGGTACCCAGGCCGCAGTTTGCTAAAGCTCGAGTCAAGCCCTGGCATCCTAAAGGGTGACTACTACTCATAGACCTAGCAATTGAACTACATATGGTATCACAAAGGACCTTACTGGTTAAGCATGGCTAATTGGCTCACCAAATCAACCTATTGTGTCATCAAAATACATATGCTGGACCCTCAACTGGATTTCTTACCGCCAAATTTGGTTGCTGTTAGCGATGAACAAGGAAATCAGAAAATCATCGTCGTAAAATTTTCTTAATGGATAAGCACTACCAAGAGAACTAGAGCGCAGAAATGCTAGCAGATTATTATTGGAGACATAAAAAACACCTTTCACACAGCTTTTATGTAACAAAAAAGTAAAAAAAAAAAATCAGTATGCTTGAATAGAACAAAATTTTGAATTTTTTTAAATCAACAAAAGAATTTAAGTGATTAATTAGAAAAAATATTACTTTTTTAATACTTATGACATAACAAATTTTAACTAAAAAAAACCGACCCACCTTAATGTGTATTCATTTTGAATTATTATTATCATGAAATGGAAAAATTATCTGTATTTCAAATTAATGAATGTTTCTTAATTAATTTTATAATAATTTAGAACAATAACACATTTTTATTGCCGCTATAAAACCCAACTTAACCCATAACTTAAACGAAGTGTAAAAATTAAACTGAAATCTGTTAGCGCCTATGCAGTAAAGCTCACTCGGAAGAAAACATGTATAATATATATTGTTGTTCTTAAATCCTGTGGCTTTCAATAAATAACGAACACTACAATTATAATTATCTGGGAGTGTTCGGGAAAATTTATTTAGCTCCTGCTTAGCGCTCTTCCGGCAAGCGCTGGCAGCAGTTAATAACAACAATTGGCTGCCAACGCCATAATAAGCTAGTAATGGACGGCATTCGCTTTTAGCTACCGCGCATGCGCAACTGCTCATGACGTTAATCCTGCAATACTGAGCGGATTTGCGCGCTGACTTCTTTCCGAAACTAAACTTTTATTTACAAAACATGTTTTCCAGCGCAAATTCGCTCCCTAACAACAAAAAATAGCGAATATTTCACGTAATTGTTTATATGAGATTGTGCACAATCACATAGTTACGAGCTGCCATATGACCACTTAAAATATATGTATGCATGTATGGGTGTTTTTTGTAACGGCGCATACTCGTTTGCGCGTTTGTGAGTTGTTGTGAGCGACCTTGGGCGGTGTTCTTTTGCGTGGGATAGTGCCATAATTGTTGTCAGCTGCGCATGTGTGGCATTGTTCTTGCATGAGGGCGTAGCTGCGCAGCCTGGAGTTATAAATATAAAATAATTGCAAATCGAATTGCGCTGGACACACAAAATATCATTATTTTCCTATAACAAGCGAATGCCTTTTCAAACTCGGTTTTTGATTTTTTCGTTTTTTTCGTTTCTTTTGTTAAATTGG
Organism: Bactrocera correcta; assembly: GCA_027475135.1. NCBI lineage: Eukaryota > Metazoa > Arthropoda > Insecta > Diptera > Tephritidae > Bactrocera > Bactrocera correcta. Next base: position 93,166,922 of record CM050326.1, read on the forward strand.
TTCTAAATCCGGTTCGATTGTTTTTATGTGCTCGCTGTTGCCAACGCGAAAAAACCTTTATGTAAAAGTTATTATGATTGGCTGCAAATTTAATAGTTTTTGCGTGTTTGTATTTGTAAACAAATATATTTACGTGACTACATACATTTCTCTGAAAAATCAAAGTAAGCGGAAGAAAAAACGTAAAAACAGGATCTTTGAATGCACTGAATAGATGCTGTATATTTCTTGTTGGTTTTGCAAATACTGTTCAATCGTTCACTATGTAATTTAGTCTTTCTATGCAATTTAAACACAATTTTTATTTTTGTGTAAAACATATTATGAAATTATATATTATCCATTTTCATTCAATACCTTTACCAACTTTCGGGCAAAAGATTAATTCTACACACACAAAATTTTTGATCCCTGTGGATTTTGACGAAATGAAGGTTCTCCCATCCAAAAAATCTTGTAGTGACCAGAACAAGGTAGCACATCCCATTCAAACTTTGAAAGTTCTTGGCTAGTCATCAAACTTATATGAAGTCTCGCATTCCCCTGGTGGAGCACTACACCTTTTCTATTGATCAATTCCGGCATCACTCAATTTGTCCAGCTGTTTTTTTTTTTTTTTTTTTTTTTTTTTTGATTACTATCGCCTTCGCATTTGTTTGAGTTGGTGTGATTAGCAAATTACAGTCGTTAATGGGACAAAGCAAATTTTGTTCTGAAAAAATATGAGGAATCCATTTCTAAAGTTTCGAAACTAATCCCAGATTAACGATATATTTTATTCACATCGACTTCAATAGTCCTTCCAGGACGTAGTGCATCCTCAAAATCGAAAATGTAACGAAATTGAGCGAACCAATTTTGGCATAGTCGATTAGTCAACAGATCTTTTCCGTATACATCACATAATTTTCGTCTTGCTTGAACTGCATTTTTACCCCTTTGATAGTAAAACAATAAAATAGAATAACGAAAATGCTGTTTGAGATCTTCCATCTTCGATAGGACACCAAATTATTCTACAGAATTTAAGAAATTTTTTTTTACAAAGAAGACTTACTAAATTAGCTGTCCAAAAGTATAACGGTGAAGCGGTTAAGTATGGAATTGGCTGTAAAAAAATCAATAATATCAACTGCTGTCATCATACGAAATTTCTTAGTAAACGGAGCAATAACAATAAAATATTTTAAAGAAATATTGCGAATTTCTCAGATAGAATCCAAAAGTATTTCGAATACTATCGATTTAGGTTAGGTTAATCAGGTAGGCCCATGATGACGAGTAGTCATCCTTTAGGAGGCCTGTGTGTTTTAATTATCGATCACACAAGCCTTTTCTCACTCTCTCCACACAATGTTGCCAATTAAACCGAATTTTGTACACTATACTAACAGCGTAGTCTTGCCAATGCGGACAAGTGCACAAGAGATACTCCACTGTTTCCCTGGTGCCTTGATCTAGACATTTCCTGCAGTTTTCTCGATCTGAAAGCCCTACTCTGTGGACGTATACTGCCATCAGACAGTGATCAGTTAGTATTCCAGTCTTTTTTATCGCGTGTCAATAGGAATTTTGTGTGCTTCCAATCTACCGTTTCGCTCATGATTTTTGCAGTTTTACACCCAAGTAGCTCGTTCTATGATGTTTTGATTTTCTTTGCCATGCTTCTGTTCAGATCGTCATATAGACAATGCATGGGTTTCCCAACGTTGATCACGTTTTCGTGTGTACACCATTCTTGGCAATCTCGTCCACTATTTCAATGACATCGCTGCCTTTGTAGCCTGCCACTGAGCAGACATGAAATCGCTTACTTCTGGCAATACTTTCCACTGCTGTCCTGCTTTCCAAGGCACTTTTGCCGATACGAGCGATACAAGGTTACTGCCTTGATTGCTGCTTGGCTATCTACGTAGATGTTTACTTTGGAATTGCTTGCAGGTGCATTAGAGGCCATGGCTTTAGCAATAGCAAAGACCTCAGCATGAAATAAATTTACTGCAATGTTCCGACAACTTAATAGGTTGCCTTTTGGTTAACTCTGGACAGTACATTCCCGCACCAACTCACCAAATCATGTAGTCGATGTTGCCAAACCGCTATTACCCACCGAATTATGCCCGAAGGTTCTATATGTAAATTCTCTTGCAGCCAGTAGTAGTCCCGTCGATTTTACTGTGCATTTTTCAGCCAAGAGGTCTATAGGTGACAAGTGTAGTACCAGTTCAAGAGCCGCCGTTAGAGTTGTTCTTAAAGCGGCCGTTAAGCACAACGCAGTGACCTCAGGCTTTCCATTGGCTTCCGGTCGGTAGATTTCCGTACACCTGTCCCCCATACTAATGGCCCACAGGTTATGGGATACATGAATACTCTTATTTTTATGATAAATTGCTTAAAAAATTAGCAAATTCTTAGAGTCACTTTTAAAGCTAAAAAGTTTTCAAGCTACTATAATGCCTTAGCGAGGGGTGAATAGAACAAACAAGAGGCATATATCCTAAATGATAACATAGCCGTATACAGAGTGCCGAGCAAGATATTATATTACTTAAGCCTCTCGATAGTTATTTGTTAAGTTCAATTGAACAAGTTTGCTGTTGCTGCCGCGTGCGAATTTTTTGACAAGAGAGCCGACGGTACACAGAGAGTTGAAGGCGTTTTTTTATAATAATATTTCATTGCTATTGTACAGATATTCATTCTCACACACATACACGCCATATATTTCCCATTATTTAAGCCAAAAAAGGCTTTAAGCAAACAAAAATTCGTACAGAGCCGAAAAGGCAATAATACTTGTATGCGGCTTTGTGCTAAGTGCGGCGCTAATTACTTGTTGTTAACAAACTGCTAGGAATTTCTTAATTGTCGCCTATAAATGCACAAACATTCTACAAACAACAACGACCATATGAGTTGCCGGCGAGTGTCTGTCTGCATGTATGTATGTTTGTATGCTCACATGCGGGTAATAATTCAACGCCACATTCGCTGGCAATTTATGCGCACTTTTAAGGAATAAATTTAAAATTACAAACGTGCTACAACAACAGCAATGTCCTTTGGCCGGCGCCGCCATTGTCACACTTTGCTTGTTGCTGTAATTTTATGGCTTATTTGTGTTGTTGTTGTTGTTGTTGTATTTTTATTACGCCAAATACGCTCACTTTACACCCACGCGAACCGCGAAACATTTCGGCATAAAAGCGAAAATCGTGACATTTTTAACATAAATGTGTCCAAGTGTGTGTTTGTGTGTGCAGTTTGCAGTTTTTTTTTTTTTTTTTGGTTTTTGCGTTTTACGGCAAAGTGTTAAATGATCAATTCTCCCTTACGTGGGCAATGAATGCAGCAAATTACATAACACTAGCGCTTTTTCACGCCACGAAGGCCTAGAAAAATTTAAAATGCAAATCGGAAAAATGCAGTTAAGAAACCGAATCGCAAATTTTCGCAGTAATTGCACAGAAATGGAGCAAAGCGCAGGTTGCTTGTAGCAAAGAAAACGTTCGAAGGCCATTTGGCGGTCGTCAGCGTTGCAGCACCGAATTTGCCGTTGCCAGCGCTTGACAATTTTGGCTTTGAGCTGCTCATATAGCATTCATATGGATATACATACATATAAATACACAGTTCACAGGTTGTTTAGGTCAGATTGGTTAGCAAAAATTGTGATGCAACAGAACTCGAGCTAAATTTCTAACAGTTCGTGGGAGTCTTAAACTATATTGTACGAGATATTAGAATTTAATATAATATTCGACCGAATAGACCACGTCCAGCACGCTGTGAAGAAAATATAGCAGCCGTAGCTGAGAGGGTACGCGAAGATCGTCAAGAGTCGATTCGTACCCAAGTGTAGGACTCCGGTTCCATTTTCTCACCTGAGATCTTGGACATCAAGCCCGAAGATCTGCGTGCGAAATTCCAAGCTGGTATTGCAACTATTGCTTCGGCACCACACAGTGTTGCCAATGGTTTCAAGAATCTGTTAGCTATTGCTGTTGCCACCGAAGTGGACTTCAAGAAAGCTGCTACCATTAAGGAGTTCATCAAGGACCCCAGCAAGTTTGTCGCTGCTGTTGCTGCCTCTGCTCCAGCTGAGAACATCCGATGTTTTCGAGCCACATTTTGTTCAGCGATGAAGCCCATTTCTGACTCAATGGGTATATAAACAAACAAAATTACTGCATTTGGGACGAAGAGCAACCTGAAGAGATTCAAGAGCTGCCATTCCATCCAGAAAAAACAACGGCTTGGTGTGGTTTGTGAGCCGGTGGAATCATTGGTCGATATTTCTTCAAAAATAATGCCGGTGAGAACGTAACCGTCAATGTCGACCGTTATCGCGCCATGATAACCCACTATTTCATGCCTAGAATTGAAGCTCGTGATTTCGGCGACATTTGATTTCAACAAAACGGCGGAAGTTCCCACACATCGAATCAATCAATGGATTTATTCAGAGAACACTTCGGTGAGCAGGTAATTTCATGCTTTGAGCCGGTCAATTGGCCACCAAGATCGTGTGATATCACACCGTTAGACTTTTTCCTGTGGGGATATGTAAAGTTTAATGTCTATTTGGACAACCCCGCCTCGATTCAGGCCTTGGAGCAAAATATCATGTGTGTCGTTCGGCAGTTCCCAGTCGAAATGACCGAACGAGTCATCGAAAATTGGACTCAACGTAGTCATGGATGACGCTAACAACTGAATTTTGACTTGCCAGATCAACAATATGATGCTAAGACGCATTACCTTCATTTTATTCCCTCATATCAAGAACCCATTGTCACGTCAACGATTTTCGACGTCGAAAGTAGCGGAAATATATAGTTCGAATGTATTTCTATCAGCAAGGACAAAGCGCTTTGAGAACCAAATCGAAAAATTTATTGAAAAATTGATTGATTCTTAAAAAGCGGGAGATGACTTACGACATTTTCGTATTTCCTTCTCTTCTACTGGTGAATTTTGAACATTTTTCACAGGGTAGTTGGGTATCTGTGCTTGGTTCTTACTACCTTCAAATGCTAAACTTTTGCTTTCCACAAAGATATGTGGCGGCTATATTTTCCATGCCAACCCTCGTCCAAATGAATGAGCACTAAGCCACACGTTTCCAACTGGCGTTCTCGCACTTTTTTAGCATTTAATTTCATACTTAGTTACTAGAAGTGAGCGCTAACGGCCATAATGACTAAATAAAGCAGCTGAAAAGCATCCTTCCAAGTAGAATTGCAGTTTCGACACTGAGACTGTCACTGCCTGAAAATCGCCACATTCGTAATTTCATAACCGCGATAATATTCGGTATCCCGTCATAAAAGAGTAACGGCACTCGCAGCGACGCTTGTCGTGGTTGACTGGTGTTGTTGTTTTTATTTTTAGTTTTTTCTTATTTTTTTTTTTTTTGGTTGTCGCCTTGTCCGCCATACAGTCACTTAAAAGTCGCACACATACGAACTCATATTCGCAGCATTTTTGTTGTTGCATGTCTGCATGTCCAGTCGCCGTAAGCCGGTCATTTAGCCAGCCAGTGTGTCAGCTGTGTGTTGCTGCTATTTTTAACTCTTTTTGCGCACGCCAGTTAGTTAGTTAGTTACTAAATTCGGTTGTTAGTCCAGCGTGTAACCCAGTCACCCAGTGCCGCGCCGTGACGAAGTTGCCATTCGTCGCATTTACGATCTGCGGACGACCATGCCCAGGGGTGTGTAATTAATCTGCGCCGAAATGGGCAATAGTCGTGCAGGAATTGTAACCAATTGGAAATGCAAGAAGAAATATTCGAAATTGTAACGAAGCCAACAGCAAGCGCAGGAGTCTGACACGAGTTCGCTCGACCTACACAAACACACACTTGTAAATATACACAGATACAGCATATGCTCTCAATGAATACTGGGTTATTTTATGCAAATATTTTAGCGAGTGAGAATTTCTGTATTAAGGTTTTTGAGAAATAGTTTTGTGTGTTGCAATTTGACTAATGTGGCCGACAGCATATGTCGGCTGGATAAGATCTTCCGCGGAGGCACAAATGAAAGTGGTTGGTGTGGCTCATGAGCTCATACTCTAGCTTGCAGTCTAGCTTACTCAAGCAGTATCTGGCTGGACGTATGTACAACGTTTTAGTGTTTAATATTATTATTATATTTGGAGTCCAACTTCTTTCAACTCAAAAAAGTACTCGGTTAGACTATTAGGAAATACGTTTAAACCGCCTTTCGTAGGTAGATAGGACACTGACTTGCAAACGCTTGTCTCCTGGCTAAAGAGAAGCATGAGGAACCAGGAGTTTGCAGTTGGAACCTTCCTCGATATCGAGGGGACATTCAACAATGCATTGCCGTAAGCGATCATTAGAGCTTTGCATAGGTTCGGGGTTAAATCCAACCTTAAGCATCCTATCTTCAAACTTCTGTGCGAAATGTAAGCAGCGACACTCCTCAAGGGGTAGTCCTCACGCCACTTCCCTGGATCCTTGGATCAGTAGCTCTTATGATTGAGCAACAGTTTTGAATATTGCCTATGAACTATCTCAGGGCTACCTTGTCATAGTAAGCAACTGGGCTGTAGTAACTGACAGTAGTAAGACCGAACTGTTTTTATTCACTAAGAAGTACAAAATCCCGGACGCGCAACTACCGCTAATGAGGAGAATGAGCCTTTGGCCTACCGACAATTTTATGTATCTTGGGCCCATCCATGAAATAATACTTTATCCAGTAGTCGCGTGGGAGAGACATGAGATGGGAGTAGGTTAGGCTTAGCGGATTAAAGTCCCGCACTCCGGCTTTCGATGCTTCCTTCTACTATAAAAAGAGGCTCATCCTAGATAGGAACCTTTCGTGAAAATCCTATACAAAAGGAAAAGGAAGGAAGGCGTCGGTTGTCCTGAGTTGCTGAAGGAAAACCACTGACAAAAGTAAAAAAGGTGGATCCTTAGCTCTATGAAACAATAGTTAAGCTCATAATGTTCTATGGGAGTTTTGTATGGCGGAAGGTGCAGGAAAAGACTACACTCGCGAAGAAATTGGCTGCTATAAAGGTGGCAGTGGATCTACTGTTCCGAAGCGCAGCCTCCTTCAAAGTGTAGACTATCCACTCCGATGGTAGTGCCCAAAACTAGTGAAGGATTGCTTAGACTGCTTATCTCTAACTTCGAGCTACTTTATGATTAGACTGGTAGGGCTGATGAGCTTGCTAGGAGACGTACTTCAATCACAAGATTTTTGAAATGAGAACGGATAGGCTCTTGTGGTCTTCTGCTGAATTGTTGAGACTCAGACCAGCTCAGCAAGCGTTGGTCCACTACCAGCAGCTGTGCAGTCGCAAGGTCCTTCAGGCTTGAGGTAAATAGGAAGAGATCTAGGGAACTCTGCAATCTCAGCAGGGTTCACCTTTCAATGATTGAAGGAGCTTTTAATGAGCACTGTCCGATGGGGATTCACACAGTTAGATTGAACATCTTACCAGATGACAGCTGAATCAGTTGTTTGGAAGAAGAGCAGACAGAGCTTCTCAACACTTACTTCTAGAACGTCCAGCTTTTGTCAGATCAAGACAACATAGCAAAAGTAGAAATAAGATACCTTAGCAGATTTGAGATAGGTTCAGGGCGCTATGCCGATAGCTAATTCCAAGCTACAGGAGTATTTTGTTTGACTTCACAAAGTACTGAGCATTGTGTCTAAGTCTAGCCTAGCCTAACCTTACTTTGAAATTTCTATAAGTCTTTTTAAGTTATCGAGAGAAAATCAATTTCATCGCACTGCAAACTAAGTTGAAACAAGGAAAAACGTCAACTTCGGTTGCTGGGAGCTGTAAAACCTTTCACAGTTTCAGTTCACTACCTTGAATAATTTGTTGTGAGATGGTAGCATTGCTTTGAATAGCTATCATTGTGACCTATTTCTAAAACCGCTGACGCCTTTAAGCCTGTGGAATAATCTTTGGGCGCAGCGCCTAAAGCGATTTTCAAAATTCCATCATAATTTGCATACTAATCATTTATTAGTTGTAATAACAATGGTGATTGTAAGCAAAATTACAACACTTGGCAGCAACGTCTCATTAGAACCTCATTAGATACTAATCAAAAGCTAAATTACCCAATCAAAGGCGATTGTGTGCACATTTTTTGTTTTTCATTTTCAAAAATTGAACAATTATCTTATGCAAACAAAAATTTATTTAGAAAAACAAAAAAAAAATACAAATAAATAGCTGATTAGGCAAAGTATTGCTTTTCGATTACATTTCGATTTCAATAAAACGACCTTTTCTCCTACACTCCTCGCCGTCGCCGTGAGTACAAAGGAGGTACTTAAGTCGCCGCGTAGAAGTCATTAATTGCGTACCTTTTGCTTTAACAAACCACTCCCAAAAATTGTTTGAATTCGATTTGGTTTCGAACTACGAACGCTTGCCAGCACCGTTACAGAGTTCGACGCGCCGAACGCCCCCACCAGCAGAGCGGCGAACAAGCGACGGCCGGCGAGCCGAATGCACACAGAATGCATTTGAATGGAGGAAGAAAATTTTGATTAGCGCAAAGGGCGATACGATCTTAAGCTTCGTGCATACTTAGGCCAACGCAAAGCGGTAAATAGTACATTGATTACGATTACCATTACCAAGTATGAATTGTCGAAATGATCAGAAAGGGAAAATATCAATAATTATAGCGAGTCATTGTTGCCAAAAGAGCTGAAAGGCACGGTCTGTGTGGATAGCCCAAAGCAGCGCGGTATATTTCTGCTTATGTAAGTGCTTAGATTTGTTTGTATGTAGTTGGCAGTTGGAAGGTCAGACGCTGGCACGAGTCAATCAGCGAACGACAGTTGCGTCATAATGCCACAGAAACAATTGGAATTAGGCAAATGCCAAGCAACTGACACACCACACACACATACACAAAAACAAGGTGTAAATGTTGCAACAGCACGTAAATTTGCCTTAAAACGGTGATAAATACTTGTCAACCACACTTGTCTAATTGTATGTATGTTTGTATTTGTAGTATGGTTGTATATAGGGGGTGCTGGTGCTGCTTCAATTGTTCATCCAGTCTTAATTATAATTGTTATTGGATACTTATAAATATTAACGAGTAAGGAAGGGCTACGATCGGGTGTAACAGAACTTTTTATACTCAAAGATCAAGGATCAAAGCAGAGGAAATAGCTTCAAGTGTAGCAAAACTTTATTTTAAACTAGAAAAAAAGCGCTAACTTGAGCTGAACCGAAGTTCTAATATCTTATAGCATAAAGGGGTGTCAAAAGTACCTTATACTGATATTGATATATGTGTGGCAGCTATATGTTATATTGATGAGTTCTGAACAATATATTCGTAGATCAGAGCGGAGCTTTCAACAATAATCCGTGCAAAAATTCGTGAAGATATCTTGTCCAGGAAAAGGTACATGCAAGGACTGAATTTTGACAGATTACTTTGTGTGCTATATTTCATAGCGGCCTGATATCAGCGGTAATGACTAATTTCTTAGAAAAAAAGGAACATATGCAACATCGTTAAATTTTATTGGGATAATGACGCTTTTGTTTGCATTTAGCCAAGACAACAACCATTATTTACATTATCAATTACAACTTTGTTTACATAATTGGGTCAATGTCCTTATAGTTTTCATTCTTTCGAAGTCATGACCCCTTTCTTTACATTTTATGAGGTCAATGACCCTTTTGCTTACATTTAGCCAAGACAACAACCATTGTTTACATTTTGTGGTCAATCAACCTTTTATTGGCTGATCAACAACCACAACTTTTCTTAATTTTTGGCTTCAATAGTCCTTTTACAAATTGTTCAGATCGATACTTAATCCGTGATCTCTCTCAATTACCTTTAGATGATACAAACCACCGTGAGGTAAACAGAACTATTATACTCTATAGCAACATGTTGCAAAAGTATAAAAATTGGATTTGAATTTGGCACAAAAACATTGTCAGATCCATTTTATTAGTTATTTGTGGGTAGTTACTGCCAGGGTTGACTGCATGAATCAGGGCGTCTATTCAAGGGCTTCATGGCCACAAATTGTTGGTGTATGAGTCATACTTTTTCCATTTGAATAATTTAATTTGAATACTTACAATTTATGTCTAATTAATTTTACACCAATTATAAAAAAATTAAACTAAATAAGGTGGCATATAAAAAAAGATCCATAAACCAGAAGGAGCCTTGAAGGCCAAATATTTAAAATAATGGTTTTGGCTGATGTGAAAATTATGAAGTTCCAATAGCAAGAAAATACTTAGTTGCAAAAACCCTTCAAATACGAATATCATCATCTTCTTTATTGACCTAGACATCGCTTACGCGGTTATAGCAGAATTTTCAACAGCGGCCCAAACGTTCTTCCTTTTCCCTGGCCGGCGCCAATTGGAGATTCTAAGTGGAGCCAGATTCTTCTCCACTTGGTCTTTCCAACAGAGTTTAATTCTTCTTTCAAAGCATGATTCTGTACCTCGACAATGCGAATAATCCAATTTATACTAGATTTAAAGGTTTTTTTCAAATATGATATGAGTCAATTTCGACCTGAAAAAGTAGAAAAAAAAGAGCGTAAAACCTTAAGAATATATAAATGAGAGATTATCGAATATTGGGCGTTGCAATCTAACGAAAAATAGGCTATGGTTTGAAATTAAGTTAAAGAGGTCTTAGAAAGGTCACTGAAAAAGATATTTGTAAAGATATTTGTAAAATTTTATGAAGATCGGGTTGAACGCACAAATTCTCAAGGCTGTATCATCAGGAAAATACTACTGTGCCCAAAAAATAATTGTATTTATTTTGAAACTTCTTTACTTACTCGTATTCTTAAAATCAATTTCATCCCCTTCAAAGTAATCCCCTCCCGATGCAAAGCACTTATGTCAACGGATTTTCCAATCTTCGAAACACTGGTTGTAGTCACTTTCTGGGGTAGGCTTCAGTTCCGTCTTCGCTGCGGCTTGAATCTTCTCTATCGTATAAAAACGGTGTCCCCGGAGCGGTCTTTTGAGCTTGATAAAGAGCCAGAAGTCGCACGGCGCCAGATCAGGTGAATACGGTGGTTGCGGAACGATATGGGTTGAGTTTTTGGTGAAATGATCACGAATTACGAGGGCAGTATGGGATGGTGCATTATCGTGGTGTAAAAACCAAGAATTGTCTTTCCACAATTTCGGCCGGTTGTTTCGGTGTCGTAAGCATGGATCCAAGTCTCATCGCCAGTTATAATGCGTTTCATGACACCCTGGTAGTCGGAAAGCATCGTTTAACACACTTCAACTCGCTTGAGGCCCAAAACATCCTTCAAAATGGTATTGGCTGAGCCTTTCGATGTGCCAACTTCATCAGCAAGGTCTATAACTGTTAATCGACGGTTTTTCAACACCAAATCTTTGATTTGTTGAACGTGAGCTTGGTCGGTTGAGGTTGATGGTCGCCCTGGACGCTCTTCGCCTTCGGCACGTTCACGGCCGGCTTGGAATGACATAGCCTCATCACCAAAGGCTTTCTGCACCATCCTCAACGTATCCGCAGCAAAAAATTGATTCTGTAAACAAAATTTAATGCAAATTCTTTGCTCAACAAATTTCGACATCGCAAAAAACGAAAAACTCACTTTTAGCAGCTCACAAATCGACACGTACCTCAAACACTAATGAATATTTTGACATGAAATTTGACATAAATGTGACTGACGGTACCACCAACATAAAAAAAAAATTCTCCAAATCCTTCGACGCGCGCAGTTTAAATTCAAATGTCCTTATTTTTTGGGCACAGTAGTATCATATGAAAATTTTTTATAGGTGTAGAATTTAATAAGACATTAAAAAGTTGATTTTTTTGAAACTCTTAAGCCCATGTAACCCCTTAAACTAGTTCAACAAATGTTTTCTAAACGGCCCTTGTTTTTTCAAAGCAACCTATTTTCATCTAAGTAAGACAGTGGTTCGTATTTAGACACTAAGTTTATTGAGGCAGTGGTATCAACATCTTTAGATTATCCAAATAAATTAGATAACTCTCCTCCCCTATAAGTGCCAAAAATTTATTGGCTGAAAACTGAGCACCGTCGATGGTAAAAAATCTCTAAAAAAAAAACACTAAGATTATTTTTTTTGCAAATGCTCGAAACAAAGGAAATTCAGCCAAAGTTATCAAACCGTTTTCGACCACACAGCCCACATTAAACAGATAATAAATCACCCTTAAATTAAATACATTTTTAAAAGTTTTGATAATCTGCTTTTTTTAACAAAAAATATTTCAATATTATGTAAATCATCTTCAAGTAACAATTTTGTCTACAGCAAGTGCACTTATTTAATAAAGTATGCAAAATAACTATGAGACTATAAACTACATGCCCCTACTTTGTTGAATGTTCAGGCCATGAAGCGTGGTGTGCGGTAATAGTGGTCCCTCTTCAGCCATAAAACTTATATGAGCGCAATAAACAATTCAATTTGTTGTATGTTAAGTTGACAGCGCAATGTTTTGACAGCTTTTATAATCAAAAGCTGCTTCCCTAGCCAAAAAAAGCGCTTTTATATCATTTTAATTCCCGCTATTAAGCAAATGAGCTGCGACAACACGAAAAAAATGTGTTTATTGAAGCAAAGTTAATTTTTGACAACAACCAATAAAATGAAATACTACAATGCAATATTAGATAATTTGCATATTTTTGTGACAATATTTTTATAACAACAGCAACAAAAAACATTAAAAGTAACACTTGTTATGGCACAGCGGTTGAAAAGTGCAATAAAATCAAAAAAAAAAATCCAAATATATTTAGTTACTTATATTCAAGCGTGATATAACGGTAAAATTTTCCAAAATTCATTGAAAAAAAAAATTAATTTGAAATTACGCAATATAAAAAAGTCTAAAATATTGCTCGGGTATCATTTATAACCTAACAAAAAGCAAGGAAATTATGTATCAGAGACAAAAGCGTTCAATTTCGCGCTCAAATTGGATTTCAGGTACCCCCAGCGCGCACGGTAGCTTGTACGCAATCGCCACTTGAGCGTGTTTGCTTTTCTTGCAGCTTTTAGTTTTTATTTTCTTTGCAAATTACACGCTCCAAGCGAGGCTGTCAACTCAAGTGCTCTTCGCACTCCTTAGAAATTGGGTCAAAAGCATATTGAAAGAAAATTCTATCAGTCGCACAGCCACAAATAACAGTAACTAGTTGCAGGTGACAAGAGTCAGTAAAAGAAAAAATATTTAAATAAAGAATTAGGCGTGAAAATCAAAACAATACCAGCTAATGCCGCGATGCTGCGACCTAACCGCAGGTGGCATTGACAGCCGTTTGCCACCACGCGCCCCACACGCTCACTATTATTGATGTATTATGTCATGTAAGTGACACTCAATAGACTACTCACATATGTAATTACATATATACAAGTATATACTTACATGTACTGTAGGTGTGACACCTGAAAGGTTGCTACCACAAAGCAATTGACTGATATATTTTTTGACACAGCCGAAGTAAGCATATTCACCACTGACAACGTCTGCGTATGCATGTATGTAAGCATGTATGAGTGAAGTTGAAGTTCAAATGCCAGAATTAGTTCATTAATATTGATTGTAGCAGCGACTGCAAATGACTTTTGAAGTTGTTGCAGCGCAGCAATCAATTTGGCCACCAACATAGCCGCGCACTGCGCCTGCGGCCATGTCATTCAAGCTGTCAAATAATTGACAATTGTCATTCACCAGCGCCAAGCTTTTATATTTTTAAGTAACAATGCGTTTTAATTGATTGACTACAATATTTATGCCGTTATCATTTTAATGAACTGCGCACTTTTGTTGTTATTGGCGCTTGTGGGCTTTTTGTTTTCATTTCACACCACATGTGTCGATATTGCGGCTCTTTTTGTTTGATTTGTTGTTTTTTTTTTTTTTTGGGTTTTGCTGAAAGCTTCACACCTGAAATACGCACTTCACGCTAAATCTAATTATCGCACCTTTACTTTTTGCCCTTTCGCGCGCATGATCAAGCAAAATCGGAAATTTCGGTTTTAATCGCCAACACGCAAGTCACCATTCGCTCGAATTGGGTCAATGTCAGGCGTTAACGCCGACAAGTATGCAACATATTGCTTTAGCTGCTTTCACATAGTCAACTTTTATTTTGAAAGACTTAAGGTTCTTCATATTTGTTCAATTTTGTTGACCAGGAGATAAAGTCGGCTGTGCGGCGGAAAGCAATATTCGAAGAAATTATTCAGATCGAGTCATTATAGCATATAGCCGCCATACACACTGATCACTCACTGTTCCTTAACTACGTCGCACTAATATGGTCGCCTGGATGCAGTGAAACGCAGACGAGAAAGCTTCAGACCTGCCAGAATACTATACTCTGGACTACGACGGGATGCCTCTTGATGTCTCCTATTGAAAATCTGCATAGTGTGGAACGTATGCTCTCAGTTAACAACAAACAATACGTCGACCAAACTTCGGACGCCAAAAAATTTCAAGAAGCACTGACCGCCATTCCCAATGGAGCGATCAATACCTTCACAGACTCTCATCCAGTGAATGGCGTATTCGGAGTCAAACCAGCACCCATTGCAGATGAAGAGCTCAAGTTGCCGAGGGAAACGAGAGTGACCCTTTCGCAGCTTCGTTCGGGATACTGTAGCAGATTATACTAATACTACTCCAGAGTAGACCCCGACATATTCATTATACAAGTATGTCCTGCGTGCAATGAGTCTCCGCATGACAATGGCCACCTCTTTGCATGCCCCACTAACCCTACCATCTGATACCCCTAGCCCTTTTATTCGACCCCCTCGAAACAGTACGCTTCTTGAGCCTTTCGTTGGATGACGTCGACGATAATTTAGCTATTTCTTACCATTTTCCCATTTACGCAACACGTGAATTTCCGCTCGGCTCGGCTTTAAGCGTCTACCCTGCGGGCACCCTAAAACAACAACGGCAACCATCACTGTTCCTGAAAATCTTCTGTATTTGTAAAAGATATTATAGCTTCGGCGCAACTGAAGCTTGAAGACGCTTTTTATTGTGTTATATACTATAGATATTCCAACTTCGTGTTAAAGTATTTGAGGATATACTTGTAAACTATTTTTAGAAGGGCATGAGAACGAAGAAATATTGTCCCATCAAATCAAAGCCTCATAATTAAGTCGTCGTGATTAGAGAACATTGTGTTTGGTCTTTAAGATTTTAAACCGTCGGACTCGTATCAGAAACCCCAATAATCTGAGTAGAGACCGCAATAAAGGCACTTGGCATCGCAGCTAAAGATCGTATGTGCATCAATTGTATTATGTTACTATTATTGGGAAGCATTTTGACAACGAAGGATCTGACAAAGCTCAAGACCGTTCCAAAATTAAATCGATGTCCCTCAAGGAATTCAGCTCTCCTGGTGTTATTCATCATAAATTCGACTGCTTCACCGTAGAAGTCACCACTTGGCCATTTTATGTACTCTTGAGCTTAATAACATGAGATTTCGTCTTTAGTTATTTCAAGGCCTTCTCAATGGGCTAATGTTCAGTCACGTTACAGCCTGATTACTATTGACATATGAGACAAATGAAACGAAGGCATAGTTGAAGCACTTCTTTCATCAGATATACTTGATTATGATTATTGCCTGATACCGAAAGGTAAAGGGATGGGAGACCAGGAGCGGAATAGAAACCATGAGTCGAATAAACTATTTATAGCTACCATACCATCAAAGACCCTTTCCAAAGATTTAAAAAATTACTGTTTTATTATCGGATTTTGAATACTGTTAAGAGATTCTCTTTCTTTCTTTCATAAGAAACTTTACTGGAAACGGTTAATTCTGACCTGCGTTTGAGACATCGCAAATGTGGTTCCCCAGACCAAAAAACGCAATAGATTTAATTGAGCCAAACATTGCTGGAATAAGTTTCTTGCTAACACACGGAAACAGATAAGTATCCACTAAAGCCTGGAAAAAGCGAGAAACATTTTCAGCTCTAACAAAATCTCTCTTCCTTCTCTCTCATCACCATAATACCCACCGAATTAGCCAACTGGGGCTTGCTGTAAATAGGCGCGTTAATAAAAATAATCCGAAATTCTATTTTCGGTTCAATAAATGTAAAATATTTAAAAAGCACGTTGGTGTTATAGTTCAAGCACCTCCCACGACTCAAAACAATGCCGCAGCCCCACAAATCGGCCGACGCAGCGTCACGTTTCGAATGGCGTGCCAGAAATGGCCACCACTTCAGGCGAGTTACGAAAAAAGTCACGAACAATTCTACGACCAACACTTACGCGCAGCTAAATGTGTGCGCGAATGATTTATTTTCGGCATATGTGTGTGAGTGGAGCACCAGTGCAACCGCGCCCTACAAATAGTGGCAATATTCAAATGCACAACAACAGGCATGAGTAAACAAACAAGCCAAAATTTTTATATATTGCCTCGTATATTATATATAAGTACATGTGTAGAGTATTTTATGCAAAGCGAGTGCAAGCAATGCACATGCCCGATCTCTGTTTGAATTGCGGCTGCGCCAAAGCGCCGCTCAGCTCCGGCTGAGCCACGGTGCGGACGTCGCACTGCGCCAAACTGCAAGCCACTCACCCGCGGACGCGTCCAACAGCGCAGCTAAGCAGTTGTCGGGCAATGGCGCATACCTCGCCTGGCCACTTACCGCTCACCTTTTGGGCATTGAGCACTGAGCCCAGCAATTTGGCCGGAGGCAGCAGCGAAGCGCGCACATTTACGTGCCTTTATGACTAGTTCCTCGCCCATTTTCGCTAAATTTACAAGTTCGCCGCCGAAAAAATGTTTTTGTACCCTTTCAAAGCGAAATTCAAAATTCTAGTGCAACAACAACAGCAAACACATTTAGTAAGCCATGAGGCAGCGCTATTTCATAGGTCTCTTGTTGCAAGTCCATTGTTGTCGTGCCGGGCGTCGTTGCTGCCATTGTTGTTTTTGCCACGTCGCACTTAATATGCGATTTCAACACAGGTTGTCCTAGTTTTGCGGTTTTATTGCTGCCACCAGCCCCATACATGCCTTCAGACCGAGCTGTCTATGAATCGGCGTTCACTCGCTCGTGCATCAGCTGCTACAACGGTGGCTGGCTCCAGCGCGCCACTGCCAGATCGCGCTGATCGTTCGATGTCTGTCGCAGATATTTCGGCAACATCGTTTAGCGACGTTTTGCCGCTTGGGCGCCTGCCGCCGTGTATGCTGCCACTGCAGGCGCTGCTGCTGCTCGGGTCACATTATTGCCGCATGACTAAGCATATTTGCGCATGCGGCATGCCACGCCGTATAATGTTGTTGTTCTTGTTTTTGTTGTGCAGTTGTTATTGCATGCTAATTCTAATGTAGCCCTAATTGTTGCTGTAAATTTGTTAATTGTTGTTGTGCAGCATTATTTATGGCCACTTGATCGGCTAGCACCCCGCTGCCTGCCACATTGTTATGAATTATGCATTCGTTCTGGATTTAATTGGTGGAAAATTGTTTGTATTGTCATATTTGGCACTGAACTAAAGAATGACTGTGCAACAATTGTGACACAACGCCCCAAAGTGCAGCACTTGACTGTCTGTCCGGCGTTTCTGACGTTGCAAATTCAGATTTTCCTAATCACTTTGACAGCTGAATTTGTTACGGCTTCATCGATTCTGGAATTTGGGTGAAGTGGAGCTGGAGTTATGGAGTAACAGCATTTGCTCTCATAGTTACCACATCAGCGGTGTTGTTGGTTTAGCCCTGTTAATGTCAAAATTAAATATGGAATGCTGTGAGTAGCAATTAAGGTTTGTTTTTGGCAGAGGGATAGTTTAGTTGATTTGTATTTCCATTAATAAATATGAATATTACTCCATCAGTGGACTACTAGATGTTTTAGACATTAAGAAAAACTAAGCATCATCAACTTAGAAATTAAGAAGCTGGTGAGACCAGTCGCGTTTCGTACGAGTACCAGGAAGCAAAAACGTTTGACGACATCAGAGAAGCTTGTTTGTAACTCTTGTATAAAGTGTAGATTCCTCAAACGTGAATATTCTTATAAATAGTATACAAAAAACATACAGGGTTTATCCGGAAGGTAATAGGACTCCCGCGTCGATGCAGCGCTGCTAGCGCGATTTCCAAACATTGCAGTCGTCACGGAAGGAATTCTCCGGAATAGCCTTGAGAACCAAAGTTCATGCTGCTTGGATCCCCTCTGTCGTCTCAAAATGTTTGCTTTTCATCGACCTTTTCAGACAACAAAAAAAAAATCAGGTGTGGCCACATCTGGGCTGTAGGGCGGCTGCGGAAGCGTTGGAATCTGGCCTTGGTTAGGCAGGTGTTCACATGAAAGGCGGTGTGAGGTCAAAAAAGACAATGAGCATCGTTTTTACTTTGGATTTGCTCATACTTCTGGTCTTCATCAGCAACCTTTTCCCGGTCCTCCAAAAAGGTCTGGAGCCATCGATACACACCACTTCTTGCTATAGCAACATCTGGGTAAGTCTGCTTGATCATATCAAACGTCTCTGTAGCAGATTTACCGAGTTTTACACGGAATTGAATCGCGTGCCTCTGCTCTAACGAACGCAGCATTTTCGGTTTGCACCACTCACAGAAGCACGTCGCGCGAAAAGGTACGTCGTGACTCCCCAGGTACTCGGAGACAACTGACCAGTCGCTCGTTTGTTAGCTAGGAACGCCCTCTACCAGTCCACCTGTATACAGGTTTTCTTCAATAAAGGCGAAATCACATGCCAGACGGCTGAAAACGCGTATTTTGCTTGTGGTCTTGATGCTGTAACAGCCAACGATTCGACCATTCCGTTTCAGTATTTTTAATGTTGGCTATGTGTGATACTCTGGAAGGTCACTGGGCTAGCTTTGGTCAATAGAACAGGATCCGTCGAACAATGCCAGACCATACACATCGTTAGTGATAACCCAAAAGCTTCGAGTGCTTAGTTGGACGGTTTTTATGCATTCTGCTTATAATCCGGACCGAAACCAAATGATTTCACACAACTAACCCAAATTTATTATATTGATTTATTGATGTATAGTATTAAACACCTTTGAAAGAATTATTAAATATCTTATCTCTCAAAACGAAAGTAGAAGGATTTTAAGACATCTGTCCTAGAATTTCATGTTATGAAATAAATATCACTTTGTTCGAATCATTCTTAAAGTAAATCCTGTTTTCTCAGCCTAAAAGCCACTAAGCGAAGTGAGGTTAAGTTATGTTAATTTGGGTTAGGTTAGGTTAGGTAAAGAGGCTGATTTCTAGAGACAATAGTCCGTTGTGATAACCAGAACTCCTAGACTACCAAAAAGACCGTCGCATATCGACAAAATACCTGTAGCCTGCCACAAATTCACTAAGGCAGCTAAAATCTATACCAGCCAATTCAGGTTCGTTAAAAGTATGGTAGGTCCAGTTAGGACGCCTAGTAAGCTTTGCTAAGAGCTAACAGTTCAATGGTCCCTTTACGATCTACTCTGGATCAGAAAGACAAACAACAATATGAGCTGATCTCTCGCGAAGTCCATGAATCCAGCGCCCGAATGCACGAAGTCAAAAGAACCTCTGCTCGTTCGCATCCTGAGAGACTCTGGGTGTGACCGCCTTTTCTGGCAAACGCATTGACTTTACAACCTCAATCTAAGCAAACTTACTAGCGCGTGCAATGAATAATGAATGAAACTTTATTGAAGTAAAATTCATTTATTAAAATAAATAAAAAATCCTAAAGATTTTCCAATCTATCCAAGCAAAAAATAATTAATTAAGATCGTCAAGGGTATTTCCAAGTACTCTCTTCTATCTTCAAAAGAAAATTTCAAGGACAATTAACCCTTTGCTTTGTCAAGATAAGAAATGACTAATTTTACATTGGGAAAGGTCGCTGTATTTGTGAGTTAAAAAGGAAATCCACAAAATATTTCAAAGCATAAAAACTTTACTTGTGGATTTGGCAAAGAATATAACAAAAAACAACAAGAACAACACAGCCAAATCATATTTAAGAAATATACACAACCCACAACCAAAGCAGTTGACGATGGTGGTGACTCAAGGCATTTACTTGTGCCAATCGACTTTTATGTTGCATACATTTAGGCTTGCATGCAAACTTGCGCTCAAATACATACAAACATACAGAGAAACAGCAAGCAAAGCAAAACCACCAAACAGGCGAGTTAAGAAAAAAAATCACAAAATAAAAATGTGAGCAAAAGCAGAGCGTTGAAAACACAAAATAAAAATGTGAGCAAAAGCAAAGCGTTGAAAACACAAAACAAAAACAGCAATAACAACAAGAAGAAAAACGAAAAGCAAAACAATAACAGCATTTGGCAGTGGCAGCGAATGAGGCCGCTAAAAGTGCAAAAGCATCGAAACAGACAAAGTACACGAGCAAGCACAGCAAGCGCTTATAAGCACACACACACATACACGCAAACACTTTTACATGCACACGCGCGCACACGCCGCCATTCATAGCTATTTTAGTGAATTCAAGTGAGCCAAGTGAGCGCGTGGAGTAGACCGAAGCGTCGGCGAGTAAGGCATTGTTGTTGGCATTGGAATAGCGAGTGGGGCGCGACGTGGCGAAGGGGAGAGGTGTGCAGTGTATAGCTGGCATCGGCAGCGCTGTCATCGCGTAGATGCATACATACATACAGACTTCCTCAATTTGCTTGGCATTAAAATAAAACGCTTACACCGCGCCTCATATATATGTATGTACGTATATGTGTGCGTGTGTTTGTGTGTCTGCCTGAAAACACTTTGTGCGGTGCGTATACGACACGACATAACAACAACAACACACACACCACCGCCAAAGTGGTTGACACGCACATTGGACGCGAAATGAAGAAATGCGAAAAATTGCAATAACAACCGCGGGGCAAAAAAGAATTATGCATAGCGCTGTGTGCGCGTGTGTCTATATGTATGTATGGCTGCATGTTGCGAACGCGCGAAGCCCTGTCAGCGCGACCAAACGGGCGGCTGGGTGTCGTAGGCACATAAAATCTTGCTGTATGTGTGTTTGTATGTGTCTGTGTTGGCGTGTGTATGCGTGCATTGTTTTTGTTTTTCGCTGGCAAGCAAATTGGATAACAGGCTGACGACTGGGCGGTGGAAATTGCCTTCCCAGCTGACGACAAGGCAAGCGGACGAGTTCTCAGTTGCGCGTGTGTATGTGTGTGCGTGCTGACGTGGGTCGGTGCGTGTGTTTGTGCTTCGTGAGGGTGAATTGTCACTGAAGTGGCAAAGCAAAATAAAAGTCACGAAAACATACACACACAGCCATGCAAATATAAGCGGATACAGCGATTAAGCATGTATATGTATGTATGGTTGAGGTAAATACATCATATATACATTACATATGTATGTATGTGTTAGTGAAATATGGCGCGGTATGCGTGCAGAAAATTGCTAGTATGTATGTATGTGTTTTACTGCGGCGAAAATATATTTATGTGTGTATTTGTGTGAATATTTGCAAATATTATACATACTTATGTATGTGTGTATGTATGAAAATGGTGAAATTGCGCATAAACCTACAGCCGTATACTACAATAATGTACACCTGGCACTGTGGCTTGCAAAAATGAAATTAAACTACACACGGAGATATACAGAGATATGCATATGGATATGTATGTATGTGTAATTGCATATAAAAAATTGCAAAAATCAAACGAAAATCAAAAATCAACGAAAACTACTAAAAGTTAAAAATAAAAAATAAAAAAAAGGCAAAACAGAAAAATAAAAAATTCAAATAGAATTCAAAATAAAAAATAAAATTTAAAATAAAAATAAAAAATTTAAATAAAATTAATAATTAAAAAAAAAAATTTAAAATATAATATAAAAAATAAAAATTAAAATAAAATTCAAAATAAAAAGTAAAAAATGAAAAATAAAATTAAAAATAAAAATTAAAAATTTAAATAAAATTAAAAATCAAAAAAAATATTAATAAAAATTTAAAATAAAATAAAAAAAAATAAAAAATAAAAATAAAAATAAAAAATAAAAATTAAAAATAAAAATCTAAAATTAAAATTAATAACATTGGCATCGAAGCTAGTATACCCTTTACAAATAACGAAGTTTCCATCCAAGAACTTGACTTCCAGCGTTCGGTTTGTATAACAGCTATGTATATGCTATAATGATTCGACCTGAAAAATTTCTTTAGATATTGTAGCTTTGTATTGTTCCAAAATTCGTGAAAATACCTCATCAAATGAAAAATATTTTCATATCACGCTCGATTCAGTTCAGTTCAGCTCAGTTTGTATGACAGCTATATGCTATAGTGGTCCGATACCAACAATTTCTCCGCACATTACATTATTGCCTTAGACCATAAACTTGGAGGGTCTAATTCTCGCACATACAGACAGACAGTCAGACGGACATGGTTAAACGACTCAGTACTTCATGCTGATCATTTAGACATATGTATATGTATTTTATTGGACCTAAGACATTTCCTTCTAGGTATAACAAACATCGTGGCAAACCTTAATATACCCTGTTCAGGGTAAAAAAATATAACAGTGTAAGGCAAAAGACCTTAACGTTGCAATTACGAGCTCATATTTGATGATATTTTGGAAGACATTTTTAAGAAAATATTTTGTACCATACCAAGTGAAAAAAAAATTTTGTTTTTTTTATCTACCCTACTACTGGGGTGTGCCTACTATTTATACTTGTATATTTATGTATATGTGCTTTTCACTTATCATAAATGCTATCAATGATGAAAACTTTGCTCATTTTTTCAATTTTCACATTAGGTTGGAGCAGATTTTTTCTTTCTATTATTTTATAAAATTAAATTAAAATTAATAAAATATTACTTATTAGCATTCTAAAGGAGTTGTTTTTCCAACAATTCCGTTTTTTTTTATATTTACGAAAATTTAATTAACCAATTCGATCACCCTAATGTTTACCAAAAGTTGCTATGTAGGTGTTGGCACTGTTAGACACCGACATACATGCATACATACAGCTAACAAGTATTGAGAGTGCAGTGCAAATGCAGGCGAACGTCAGCCTGACAAATACACACATATATATATATATATATATAAATACAAATGGTGAATATACGTGTGCTTGGAACCCCAACATTAATATATAGCGGAAAACGACTTAAACGCACACACAGCAGCGCTAAGCTTGTAAGCTATTATTAATATGAAAGTGTATATGTATATGTGTGTATTTGCAGAAAATTTTTTATTATTAATGTCACAGTGTGTGTGACTATGTAGAAAATTATATTTTTACTGATGTCAGAGTGTGTGTGAGTATTTCTAGAAAATAAATCGAGGCCTGTGACTAACAGCACACACACTCACACACGCAATATTCGTGCTTATGACGCATTTTATTTCAGAAATCTCTAAATATCTGAACTCATTATTGAATAATTTAATTTGAATTTTCACAAAGTGATCTTTTCTTGCTTTCGGTTGTGCAGAAGAATTTCTTAAAGCTAAAAATTTTAGTATTAATTTTTCCATGAAAAACGGAAACGGAAGTAAAAAGTATGTGACAAAATGAACCCAAGTAAATAAAAATATTTAAAATCCTTTATTTTTTCTTTTATCTTTTACGAAAAGACTTTTTCGACTGCCCATTATATAGCCAATGTTACATTTAGTGTTATATAATCTAGAAAATTTGCTGTCTTCTGTAGCAACTACGCCAAATATAAACCTAAATTATTTTAAAAAATGATATACACTAACACAATTTTCTTATTTATTTAAAAAATTATATATTTTTATTATATATAATTATATTTTATTAAAAAATTTTCAAAAATAACATTTTTTCTATTGAAATATTAAAAAATTTTCAAAATAATTGCCACTTAACCAGAAAAGCTTTCACAAATGCCACATTTACTAATTCCGCACACATACACGCACACATGCACCTATATTTATATAAAAGTCGACAATAGAATCTGTTGAATTAAGTATTTCCACGAGTGTTTAACGCACACACACACTTACATATGTAAATATTAAAAAAAACTAGAGCCCACACAATGATTCATTAAAAGACGCACACTCTCGCATTTTCTATCGCCACTCGCTCAACTCGTTCTGCGGCAGTTGCGTCTGTATTTGTGTAAGCGCGAATTCGCCGCAACTCTACACCAGCGCATTTGTGGCGCTGTATGCGTGAGATCGCCGTCATGCATCGATAGGCCGGTGAGTATGTGTGCGTTTGTGCAGCAATCGAGCGAAATTCAACACCAACACATACACACACGTACAGAGAAATTGCACTTTCATTATTCATTTTCCTTTGGGTTGCAAACGTGAACCGTTTTGTTTTCCTTTGCTGTGTGTGAGTGAGCGCTAAGGGTTCAATTTACAAGTTCCACAGTACAGACAGTTTCTTGCACACACACAAACATAGTACATAATATGAAATTGCAAGACTTTTTGATTTGTTTTTGAAGGCTGTTCCCTTGAAGCTTCCGTAAAGTCGAGACTACTTGTAGACCTTTCTTGATCAAAGCTATATTTTAAGGCTCTTATCTATGAATTCCTCTTTGGGCCATGCCAATCTGATAGAAGTCTGTGAAGAAAAATAGTATAATTCACGCCAGATTCTTTCAAGTCCCATCTTATTTATTTTTTACAAATAAAGTCCTAACCTGGTTAATGGCAACGAAGAATTTCTGTGAATTGTAAGCTTGTGATCTACGTAGATCAACCTTTGGGATGTTTTAGAGTTACTCTTTCGTAAGGAGTAATTGAAGTTTTAAGGCTATTAGGATGACTCGGCTAATAAGTACTTGACCACCAATGAAAACACTCAGCGTTTTGCTAATTTGTAAGTTTGAACACATGAGTTTCTTCTTTTCTATGGCTTTACAAAGGACTACATATAGCAATCCACGTGCGATCTTTGATCAGCCCTCTAACCTGACTTATCCTAACCAATTAAAATATCACTAGAGCCTATCCTTTTGAACGAAGACTCTCGTAGCAACTTATAACATTGCCTTAGATAAGCAATTTGAAGAGGAGCTCCTAGTTTTCTAGGTGAACTCAAGTAATGCAAATAAATGTAGATCAAATCTGCAAGGGAACATCCCTCCTCCCTTCTACATCCTATTTTTAAATAATGGTATATAGTTCGACGGAACTCCCATTTTAAGTGATTTTACTCGTTACTCTCTTTCCATGATCCAGCAAAGCAAGAAGTAAGCCTAGATAGGCAAATAGTTAAAAAAGGTATCCTTCAATACGAGAGGCCGATGATCAAGAAGAATCATTATTTCATACAATGAGAAACTGTGTGGCGAGGAGCATTGCATCAATACAAAACTTCTGTAAATCAACATAACATAAGAAAATTCTTCAAATTTTGATACAAGAATTTTTAAGAAATCAGCTCTTATGAAGTGTGCATTTAATTCGGTGAGAGATCAAACCAATGTGATCCGACAAAGTTCCGGTTAGCGAGTTTTTGACACAGATAACCAAAAGTTGATAGCCAAAATTTTCGCTTGACACTTAAATAATTTAAATCCAAACATCTTAAGTATAATCTTGAGAATACTAGAAATATGAAAGCATCGTAGTCTGTTAAAATCTAGATCAATGAGGGGACATGTACTTGGGGTGTACTTGGAAATTACTTCAAATTTTTACCTACCGATAGAAAATTATCAAAACGCCCACTATAGAGAATATTCGCTGAACTGCCAGTTGCCAACTCGCAGAAGAACAAGTAACGACGATAGTTCATATGTCCAAATAATGAACGAGGTAAAATGAAATTACAAAAATATTAAGTTCAGTATTTATTGGTAATTCAAATACATATATTGGAAGTTCATATGTTGGGTAGTCGAAAAAATCTTTTCGTATTTCCTTAATAGCAGTCGTATATCTCCAGTTCTACCAATCACATTGTGTTGTACCATATATTGTTGAACAGGTGAAATTTTAATCTTCACTTAACCAAAAAATAATTAAATTTGATGTTGTTGTTTAAAAGTATTTTGTAAACTCGCTGATGCACTCACTTTTTTCTCCTCCATTGTGCGGACTGACGAACGTCCAGTCTATTGGAAAGGTCTCAATTTGGTTATTAATAAATCTGACGAGTCGCCGAAAGCTTTCCAGTTCTAAGTGGACTGAAGCATAAGTGTCGTCAAATTTTCCAGCGTAAAATTTTTTAGTTTATCACTTTCATTTAAAAAGCGAGGACAATGAAAGATGTTCAAAGTCATCTATACTTTCTATACTCTGTACATGTCGAACACTTCGGACTAATGTCATTGTGTAATCTATAAAGGTAGCTTCTGACGTACCCATGTTCACTAAGTATTTGATGGGATATGGAAATCCGGGTCCCCATGTCATCTCTCTAGATCTATCGGATATCCGGTATTAATCTGTGCCGCTAGTGCCCATTGGATAGGAATTGCCACCGCTTCATTCTCTCCGTCTGTCTTTGTCGAAACTGTTTTAGCTGCTGATAGTTGATATAATCGTTCGAGTTCTTCTCAATGGATGCCAATGGGCGACATACTGGCTAATACTTCGGCAGCTACGGTTTTTATATGAGTAGTCAGGAAATTATTCGTAATGCAGACAGTTGTTGCAATGTGGTTATTGATCTTGCATAGGATTTGTTGTGTAGTACCTGGATCAATATTGAAGCCGCATACAATATTACTGAGCTCAATGACTTGGCGATTAGGCATAGTCGTCTAGAACACACGCAGCCTCTTCATAATCCATCATTCTTGCTAAGGCGTTACTTGTTGTATTCGATTTTCCTGAGGTGGGCGCCAGGTGTTCTTTAAGTTTACAGTAAGTCTTGCGTCGAATATTACGTCCACTTACCTCAGTAGTGTTCTTCTGTGGTTTCTGGTGCTCTGTGGTTAAATATGTGCTCGAGAGAGTACCCATAGTGGCACTTGTCAATACATGGCAGTGCCTGTTAAACAGATGATATTACATCCAGGAGTACCAGAGTAGACTAGAGCCAACAAGAAGGTAGGCATTACATTTTAAGAAAAAATTAAACTTTTCACTTAAGTCAGCATTTTTTTTGTTACTCATACATTAACAAAAAAAGAAGATCTCACTCGTGCATATATCTACAGCTTAACAAATATACTTACAAGCTTTACATACATATGTATGTACATAAGTAATTTTGCAGTTTTGGGCAGCGATATTTCGCATTCAATGCTTTTCTAATCTGCGCTTGCATCGCCTAAGCTGTCGCTGAAATGTTTGTGTATACAGTGGGACATAAGTATTCATACAGACATACCTACATATATGCATATTTGTGTGTATGCGCTGGCAAGTGCACATTTATGGAAGCCAGTTTCAATTGCATTTGTATGCAGCTTTACAATAACCGAAATAATCCAACTTTGCCAGTAACACCACTACATGGAGCAGCGCTATTTCATATTTCATCCTACAAAGCTTGTTGCACTGCCAGTTTCATTATCCCCAACCAGCAAAACCGGAACCAGTTTGGTGCGCACAAGTGTGCGTGTGTGCATGGCGAAGAGTGTGCGATCTAAAAATAAATAAAGAGACCCAACTGGTAAAGTTCCCCCCACTCTGTGTGCAACTGAGTGGTCAAAGGAGACCGTACACTTGTGTGGTGGTATGCGTTGAAATATGTACATGCATATATACATACATACATACATAGTATATGAAGATACGAGTAAATACCCGTCCATACATACATGTATACAAATATACAGCAATGTTTGTGTGTGAATAGCGGACTGTTGCATTGTAAAAGCCGAATTTTCTGTTCGAATTTCAGACACAATGAATTTTGCAGTACAGTTACAGAAATGTATATACACCCACACAACCCAGCACACACACACCCAAGCATGAACGTAGAGGTACGAAGCTTGCATACAAAAAATCATTCTGAATTGCAGTCAAATGGAGGCAAATAAAAGTCAAATTCTGCCAGCCAGTCAGTCAACCGGGCGCAAAGGCATAGAAACGACAAGCAGGCCAAGCAAATGCAAACACACGCACGCACACACTCACGCACACGGGCGATCGGCTGAACACATGCCTATGAGTGAGTGCTTGAAAACAAACAAACATACACACATATATGTGAACGAGAGTATGTGAATGTGAGATAGAACGCAAAACACACGAACTGGGCAGCAGCGACTGCGGCTGGCACGACTGGCGACGTCGGAACGCAGGGGGACTGGAACGAACGATGTGGAGAGGAACTGAGTGCGCTTAATTTTTCAACGCACACATAGCCACATAAATCGTGCACATCAACGCACATACATACTCACATACAAACAAATATGCATTCGACTGCACACACACACAGGCGCACACACGAACGCAATTAAACGAACGATTAAATGAAAGAGTCGCAAAGGCGAAACTGTTGACTGTGTGTTGCCAACGCGACGTGGAATGACATGGGGTGCGAAAACACTGACACGCAACACAACAACAACAACAAGCAGCGGCGAAATAGAATTAAAAACGAAAAAAAGCAAAGAATATTTCCAAGATGGTTGCTGGCTGATGGCTGAGTGTCACGCAGCGCCTACCGGATGACCGTCGCTGCAGTGGTGTTAGTGTGCGCCGCGTCTGTGCGTGGGCCGCGCGTCAAACGCGTACACGCTTTCGGCTTTGCTTATTTACGTATTTTCTTATTCAAAAACAGAATTTTTATGGTGAACAACGAAAATAGCGAGAATACAGCGAGAAAAAAATGGTTGAACATAAGCACACACACATACTTGCCCACGTAAAAGTTGTTTTGTGCCTGTATTCGCACGCACACACACAAACACCTAAATGGGCTGGCGAAAACTGGCTGACAAATTAACACACACAGCGGCAAAGTTCGGCGATTTGGCTCACCAACACTAACGCGCTGGCAATGTGCGACTACTGTACAGTGTTTTATTTGCAGTTTCTACGGCGAAAATTTTGAGGGAAATTTTGTGAAAAAATCAGATATTATTTTTTACTGTATATTAAGCGAGTTAGTGTTTTTAAATATATTTATGATGGTTTAAGTCAAGAGTTAACATAATATTGATTTACTTTTGAAGAATATATAAAATATTTATAAAAGTGGCTTGAAATGCTATAGAAATGCATAAAGCCGCACAAAAAATTTAATAAATTTGAGGTATGCTTTTCTTTTAAGTTATTTAACGAGGTTAACTCTTTCTTTTAAGATACGCATCCATTTTTGAGGCACTAAAAGTGAATTCTTCGATTTTTACTATGTCTAAATTTATTGAACAAAGGAGTGCGAGAATGCACCATCTCATACTGCATTGGTTATTCGAGACCATTTCACCACATTTTCAACTAATATCGTGCCGCAGCCACCGCATTCACCTGATTTACCTTCGTGTAACTACTGGCTATTCAGCAAATTCACATGACCACTCCGAGGACACTCAATTGAGGATATAAAAGCTTAATGGAAGAAGGCTCTAATGGTCACGGAGGATTTTTCCAAGGGCTATGATAACTGGAAACCTCTTTGGCATAAGTGTCAGTTAAGTGCATAAAAAGTAGTTCAACTATCTGTTATGCTATTTCAGGTTAGTAACAAGCGTAATTTTTACCAAAAATATTCATAGTTGAAGCAAATAAACAAACGATAAAAATAAATAATTATTATTCAGTTATAAATAGTTACTTGATTTGGTAAAATTAATAATTTATAAAACTTTACTTACTTTAAAATCGTTATACCGAACCCTCTTAGAAGAGATTAGAGATTTTTAGCAAATATAGAGCTGGTTTCGACGCTCTTTGCAAGTGTCTTGTGCTCTTATAACAATTTGTGAAGCATATTTGCTTTACTCTTTACCGTTTACTCTAGGATAAAAATATTTTTTTACTGCATAATCGTATCTTCCTTGCCGTTTTTGGGTATTAATGGGTACCTTCACCCCAAAAATCACGATTCTAGTGTAAAAATCTCATACTTTTGAAGTAGACCATTAAGATTGCATCATTTAAAATAAATTTCCTCGCCGTTTTTAAAACCACCTATCTGATCGAGTTACCCTTTCATGCTTTTCAAACGAAGAAGAGCGTGAAATTGATGAGATTCGTACAATAATGACAATACGTACGTAATATCTTCTTGTTTTTAAAAGAAAATTGTTTTATTACACAAATTATATTTTTAATACCAAATTGTGAAATATAACTTGAAAAAATGTATACCATCGCAGCAAAGAAAAAAAATTTATATATTTTAGCAGTTCGCTAACGTATTGTTATAATTTTTTATTTTATTTTTTAGTATGAAGACTTAAAAGAATATGCAATCCCATATATTCTCATTTACCAGTACTCCAATCCACTAAATGCTGTACAAAATTTGCAGGATCTCTTATTAGTAAAATTATTTCCGGCTTTAGCTCAATTCGACACACTGTGCAGCGTCAGCCTGCTGAATTATGCGCCAGTGTGCGTGCGGCGAGTCGCCCGACTGCAAGTGTAGTGGTAACAATAGTCGCGCCTCGCTCGCATACACAACTGCTTCGCACATACATACAGATGTGTGCCGATGTGTGTGCACGTCGTGTGATTGTGTGTGTGTGGGCATGTAAAAATCGTGAGTGCCGCTGTGTGCGTGCAAAATGCTGAAATCGAAACGAGCGTGTGTGTTGCGCTCGTCGCTTTCGAGTTCAGTTCTCGTTTGTACTTGGTCGCGCGCGCGAGTGTGTGTTTTTAGTCAGAGGAAAACTTTTACAGGAAAATCAACTGAAGTGCAAATATTTTTATTGTAAATATATGAATTGTGCGCAGTCAGCGTACTAATACCGTTACGCAGATTAGCGGCCACAACATAAACCAAAACACAGGAATACGAATCGAACTGTCTCGCACGCCAAAATCCAAGTGAAAGTTTAAAGCGACAACAATAAAACCACTAGTGGCGCTAAATCAAGAAGCGCACTGGCGCTGGCACTGGTGCTGGTGCCGTTGCTTGGGTCGCTGCATTGTTGGGCAGCGCATACAAGTGTATGTATGTATGTATGCACAAGTGTTCGTGTGTTTGTGATTGTGGTGCGTTTAATGCCAATGGCTGCTGGTAGATGGCGCTGGCGGCTGCTGTGTGCTTTAATAGGCGCGAGCGAAGTCGCTGACGTCGGTTGGTGCGCCAACAACAACACGGCCGCAGCTTGTGTTAATCGGAATGCGTTTTTTGCTATTTTCTACACTCGCGTGTTTTGATAAAAAAAAATAATGACTCTTCGAGCGCGCCGACTTTCTAAGTGTTGTGCTCCCAAATATTGCCAGAACAAGTGTGTATTGTTGTTGTGCTGTACTCTAAGGCGCTATGTGTGTGCTCCGTAGCGTTTGGCGCACATTTGCAATTGGGTTTCTTCTAGACTCAGCTGTGCTTTGCGCTCAAAGCGCTCGCGTCGCACCGCAATGTTTCCACGAATGCATGCACGCGAGATGAGCGCGACGGCGCCGACGTCTGTAAGACAGCGCATACCCAACGGGACAATCTCACTGCTCGACGCCTTCGTTAATTCTAATAAAAAAAGAGCTCGCATCCATTTCAATCAAATAGCCATAAATCAAAAACAAAAATACAGTGTAAAAAAATTGTGAGCATAACACCAACAACAATGCCTTAAGCAACGGCACATCAAGTGTAATGCCAACAACAAACACACGCATACCGAAATGTAGTACAACAAAACAACGCATAGCGAGGAGAAGCGCGTTCGCCTTCTACCGAAACGAAGTTGACGTCGCCAACAGCGCTGCTGCTGCTTCGCTCGTGCTATGCTGTGCTTTTATTGTCTCTTTTTGTTGCTGTAAATTATTTGTTTTTTTTTTTCACAACCTCACAAAAGCTATGCTGCAATAACTGTTGCCTCTGCCTTTTCGTTGGTAGCGTCAGCTTTGTTGTTATGTTTTTTTTATATTTCTTTTGCAAGTTTCGCATTGTTTTTGTTTTTGTTTTGTTAGCCGAGAAGTGTTGGTTTATCGTTGGTGTAAGCGCTGACTAGCATGTGTCTGTGTGAGTGTGTGTTCTGTAATTGGCCGCTGATTAGAAAAAGAAAAGAAAACCGTGCGGTATTTGAAATTTAGTGGTAACACAGTGGCTCCAAACATGCTAATGTTTTTAGTTTAAAGAAGAGAATTTAGTGCAATGAATGAAATTATTTTTATTTTATTAATTAAGCGCATAAATCGCCAAACTAGAACTCATATCAGTTGATATGTATGTATTGACCCTTGAGTAAATTTTCGCCAAAAGAACTGAGAAGCCGCTTGTGTCTTTTTTTATGATAAGCAACCGGGACCAATAAATATTAAAACAAAACTATGTGTTCATTTATAAAAAAAAATCCCCCAAACAACAATGTTTACACTGGCAAAAATAATAACAAAAAGAAAACTTCAGTAAAGTCTGTCAAAGGCCTGAAATTTTTTGATTTTTTTTTTTTGGTTTACTGAAAAATTCAAAAATCGAATAATTCCAAAAAAATTAATATTTTTATATTTTATTTGTAGAAAAATGTGTAAATTTAATTGCAAGTTGATTGCCTAATAGCTTGAAGGCTACCGCAAGCAGAAAATTATCAGTTAAAAAATAGCAACAATAAAAAGTGCAACTAAAATTTTAGTGAACTAAAAAGTGTCCGTTTAAAATTCCAAAATAAACGATCTTACAAATCAACCAAACAAAACAAAAGTCAGTAAAACACAAGCAAGGAAATGGAGAACCCCCAGTCAACATTTGAATATTTGTGTCGTGTCTGCGCCGCCAACACGAAAGGCAAAAACTCCGTGGCCGAATGTGTTTATATACTGAAGACGCCAGCGTTAAAGGATAAAATTGAGCGTTACCTGTATTTGACGGTAAGCTTGGCGTTTATTATATACATACATATATTCACATCTACTTGCAAACATATTCACACATAAATAAATACTAAAATAAGTAAATATGCGACTATTTCATTATAAATTGTGTTATGTAAACATGGATCGCGGAAAGTGTGGAAAAAATGTAAATAATGCAATTGTGTTGCTGTGTTTGGGTTCTCATACATTTGTATGTATGCATGAGAGAGAGAGAGATGTTTGTGTGTATGGGTGACGGCTCTCCTGTTGCTTTTTTGTGTTTCGATGTTGTGTGTAGTGGAGTTTTGAGAATGTGTGCAGCTTGTTTGATTTTTCCTTCCAATTAGAATGATCACAGTTATGATAGTATTAGGCGATGTGAGGTCAGGATAATGGACCAATTATTGTGCACAATGGAATAATTATTGAACACCACTAAAAAATTAAAATAATCCACTTTAGCTGTAAATGAGATCATAGATTATTATTTTTTGTAATATTATATGTATATCTTTCAAATTATAGAGAAATATTTTAGATACTAGATAGTGTTTTGTGATGCAAAATTTATTTGAAGGAAGGTATTTTTAATGAGTTATGTTGTATAGAGGCATTCAAGATTTTTCATCGCTATCACTGGGATGTTTGCAGAAGTCCAGACGCTCAACTCAATTTTCGAAAATTTTCAAGCATACATATGTACATACATCGGTCGATACTGCCGCAATTGCACGTTCGATATCCGTACGAAGTTCATCAATCGTCATTTGATGATGATTTAGATTTGACGTAGCCCTTCAGGAAATAATCTAAGCACATCTAATCGCACGACCGAGGCGGCCAATTGTCTGGCCCATTTCGTGAGATGACAATTTCAACAAATTTGGTTTTCAATATGTGACCCGGTCTACGAAAAGGAAGCTAACGTGCGAAAACAATTTTTCTGGGAAACAGCTGATAAAATAAACAACTCGTTTCGTCAGTTTCTCGTGAAAATTGATTTTTTGACACCTAAGCCCCCTTTCCGTAGACCAGGTCACATATATCGATTGTGACATTCAATGTGTGGCTTGTGGCACTGAACTGTTGGAACCACATATTATCCATGTCCATATCTACCAATTTGGGCCAAAAATATTCGGTTATCATTGAGCGGTAGCGATTCCCACCCACAGTAACCAGTCTTGATCATTACGGAAGAAGTACGGCCCAATGACGCCCGCCAATAAACGGCACTAAACCGTAATTTTTTCGTAATGCAATGGTGACTCATGGAGTACGTGTGGATTGCTGATTGAACAATAACGAATATTTTGCTTGTTGACGAAGCCATTCAGCCAGAAAAGAGCCTCATCGCTGAAGATGATTTTTCGGTGGAAATAGGGATCACGAACATACGACGATTCTGGTGGTAAAGCGGTTTCAGTTCCTGCGTCAATTGATCTTGTAAGGAATTTTTCGCAAAATTCATCACAACAATGGGGCAGAGATGCCCAACGCTTGAGAAAGACGTGTGAGTGACTGAATTGAGTGTTCCTCAATCGATACGCTAGCGGCAGCAATATTCCCGACACTGTGGACACTTTTTTGTATTACTGGCATGGGAACATTTTGTACAGTGTATGTGGATTAAAATTTTTCCACTAGACGCTCAATTGATGATCCGACAGGACGATTATGACAACCATAAATTGGACGTAGTGCTCTTAAAGTTAAGGCCACTCTTAAAGTTAAGGCCGTAAATTTTAGTAATTGCTACTCGTTGTTGGATCGTATATTTTTCATTGACGAAATGGCAAACCTTATTAACGAAAAATGTCTAAAGAGTGGGAAAATATATGGCGTTGTTTGCTGTCCCTATCGATCTAGCGTCCATATAGGTCTATTTTGATACCGTCCTATTGAAAAACCCGTTGTTAAAGCGGCAAGAAAAGGACCGGTGTAAAAGTTGGGATAAAAATCTTAAAACGAAGAGACGGACATGCCTTGGCCGACTCAGCTCGTCCGGTTGATCATTTACATACATATATGTATATATACATACTTATGTACATACATTGATATGTATGTATATACTTTATAGGGTCTCTGGGTGTCACAAACATCGTGACAAACCTAATATATGTATTTTATGTATATCCTGTTCAGGGTAGATAAGGTAAGGTAAGATGAATTTCGAAGATGTACTCTGCAAGATTGCATCGGTCAAAGTCGGGCCACAACTCATGTAGAGCTAATTGCAATTACAACAAATTATTTTGCTCCACACAATAACTACGGATAATAAAAATTGTTTACTGGTAGCACCTTATGACTGTCTTTTTTTTACCACAAATAATAAATCTTATTAAAATTATATACTAAGATAAAGAAAATCGCTTACAAAAATTATCAGGGTCATCACTTGAGGTTCTCCTATCTTCTATAGGTGCTATTCCCATTCAATTTATGTATATCAAATTGGCCATGATTTACTAAGGACAAAAAGAATACTATCAAAGTGTTGTCTTCACTGAAAGCGCAACAATTAATGTTAGAATTTTTGCATTTGTGTTAGGGAATTTTATGATGAGAAATCAATTGAACGAACGAGCAGATAACAAAAGAGAATTTTACAGCAAGTAGACTAGACCCATGTGACTAACACAGAAAACAGAAAAGCGACGCGAAAAGCATTACCCAAGAAAATGCTGATAAAAATACAATCGACAACAATAACAAAAACATCACAATCAGCTGAAATAACTTGTGCGATATACACAATCTTAGATTCTCATTTATGACACACACAGAGCCGCAAGCAGAGGCTATGCACCTACACTAGTGTGCGTAAATCTCGTTTGACTGCACCTACACACACGCACCCAAAACTTGTAACGAAAAATTAAAAAGCAAATAAAAATCGATTCGTGATACTGGCACGAGTCGCAAAATTTTATGTGTGTGTATGTGTGTGTGTTTGGTGCAATGTGTGGGTTTCAAGCTTAAAATGAAAGCAGAGGGGAAAGGCAAAAAAAAAACTGCAAAAAAGTACAGCACTTGAAATCTCAGAGCCAGCACTTCGCAACACTTCGTTTTTAATTTAAAAAATATTTACTGTTAGCTTTCAGCCACTAGAATTATTCTAGCTTTCGAAAACAGACTTCAGCACGCATACTTCAAAACAAAATTAGTCGCACACACAAACATATATGCATATACACATGTAATAACCGAACATAGAAGCAGAAAGCGTGAATTCAGTGGAAAAGGCAATAAAACTGCACACACACACATATGTTAATGTTATTTACCATATGTTTGTATGTATGTATTTGAATACGCATGTGTTTTGTTATTGTTGGAAAAATTCCATGCCTGACGCTGGCTAACGTTGTGTAGACTCGCTCTGAGGCCATAGAACATAGAATTTGTACTTAATTTTCTGCAAAGCTTTCGAAAGGTAAGAGTGTGTCTGTGTTAGTGCATGCCTTGGCGTACATACACACATACAAATGCGCGATGTTACTCGTGTGGCCCATGTGTGGAAACGATCAGAAGCCAAGTTGAGTTATAGGAGTATTCAAATACAAATGTACAATAATTTTTTGTTTTTGTAGAGACGATTTTTCCAATTTCCTAAATAACTGTCGTTAGCTCACAGGCGATCCTTCATTTCATCAGTGAATGTCCTTAAAGGTAGGGAGGCAATAGATATTAGTGGCTGCAGGAAAGCATATATGCGGGGTGCAGGCCACAAATGGGTTCCGGGAAACGAAGTAGCTGATGAGATTGCCAAGAGTACCATTCGATTGACTACCGAATTAGTACATGAAATACCAAAGCCCAAAAAAAACATAATGAAACTTCCGAAGAGACTTTCAGACGGTTCAGACTGAGATGGAATACCTTATGGACATACAGGAACGCTAAAGTTATGTGCAAAGGAGCCGTAGGAAAACACGCAAGCTTTCTACTCACACAGTCTCGAAAAGACTGCATGTTGGTTGTTGATTTAGTCACAGTCAAGAATTTACTGACATCACATCCGAGCCGTATGGGCAGTATTAACGATGACACATGTCGAAAGTGCATAGAAGTAGGCATGAGAGAGATGCTAGAACACCTCTTCTTCTCATACACGGTCTTATGTATATAGAAATCAGCTTAGATATCTAGGAGCTTTACAAGGGACTGCGTGTCAGTCTAACCCAACCTAACTAATGAAGGATCTCTTCGTGGAACTTGTATTGGTGTTTCTGGCTCATTATATTCTTTGTTGTCGTTTACCAGACCCGATAATATTCAACCGAATATAGCAGCCGTAGCTGAGAGTGTACCCGAAGACCATGGAGAGTCGATTCGGCGCCGTTCGCAGGAGCTCGGACTGATGTAAGGATCAACTTGGTACATTTTACGTCGAGATGTAAAATTGACCTTCCAAAGCCGCATTGCTTCGCTCTATGGGCTATTGAAAAGTTCCTAGATCCGACGTTTTCGACCCGAATATCTTCCAGCAATGAGGCCCATTTCTGGCTCAATGGGTATGCAAACAAGCAAATTTTCCGTATTTGTGACGAGAAGTAACCTGAAATACAGAGAAAAACAACGGTTTCGTGGGGTTTGTAGGTTGGTGGAATTATCGGTCCATATTTCTTCAAAAATGATACCAGTGAGAACGTAACTGGCAATGGCCATGGTAATCGACAATTTAATGCCTGAAATTGAAGCTTGTGATCTCGGCGACATTGGGTTTCAACAAGACGGCTCAACATCGCATCAATCAACGAATTTATTGAGATAACACTTCGGTGAACAAATATTTCACGTTTTGTGCCGGTCGAATGGGCACCAAGATCGTGTGATATCACACCGTTAGACTTTTTCCTGTGGGTATACGAGGTGTGTTCAAAAAGTATCGCGAATCTTCGATTGCAGGGGCGTGGTGCATCATGAGTTCTTGCCACAGAGAAGAACGGTCAGTAAGGAATATTACCTGCAAGTTATGCGCAATTTGCGCGAAGCGATCTGCCAGAAACGCGGATTTCTGGAAAACCAAAAATTGGCTTTTGCACCACGATAACGCTCCTGCTCACATACATCGTTGCTTGTGCGCGACTTTTTGGCCAAAAACAACACACTAATGATGCCGGAGCCACCGTATTCTCCAGATCTGGCCCCCTGTGACTTTTTCTTGTTCTCTGAACTGAAGAGGCCCATGAAAGGACGACGTTACGCTTCTCTTGACGAGATAAAGACGGCATCGAAGGAGGAGCTGAAGAAGATAAAAAAAATGATTTTTTGAAGTTCTTCAAAGTTTGGGAAAAAACCCGTTGGCACAAGTGTATAATATCGTAGCTGCGGTCAACATTTGAAACAGATAATCTCCAAGAAAATAAATGCCAAAAAATGTTTTTTCGAATGATTGAATTTGAAGTTTCTGTGTTTTTTCTTAAAAAAAAGTAGGAAACCTCGAAATGAATCACCTTTTATAAAATAATTTCCTTGAGACTTCGTTATGTCAACATATAATAATATATGTATGTGACGCTTTGATCTTTATTTCTAATTTTAGACGTACATAAATTACAGAAATTCCATGTAAACCCTAAAGAGGAAATAACGGATAAAATAAAAATTCATTTAGAAGGGTAAAAACACGTAAAAAATTGGTTACAATTATTCAGAAATGGACTAGTCCTGTCAAGTGCCCCAATATGCTTATGTATGCGTTTCCTAAGTTTATATGTACATATGTATACTATATGATTACCTGATAGTATATGCACATACATATTTACATATGTTTCTATATGTGTTTCTCCTCATATAAGTTGTTTGTATATTTTTGTTCAATACAGTCTCAATGAAAACAGGTTAGCAGCGTAGCGTTCAAATGTTGCACAGAATCTTTATTGCTATTCTCTCCTTATATGCTTCTAAGTGGCTAGAGGCGCTGAAAATTGGCATTCACTAACAAAGTTGCGCTTTTGCAATGTCAATGTCAATACGTTTTTTTACAAAATTCACGAGTTCGTATTAAGTCTCTGTAATATTATAGATTTACGACCGGCTATTATGTGAGAGCGTGATGAGTAAGCTCAATAATACATATTTACATGCTTCTAAGATAGCTATATACATACAAACGTATTTACACACATATTTCTTACATAAAAAAACGTAGCAGAATCTAAAATAAGAAGAAGAAAAAAATTTAGATTAGGCTGCACAGAAGCCATAATACCCTTCACAAATAAAAAAAGTTTTTTCAGACAAGAACTAGTTTTTGATCGGTCTGGTTGTGATGCAGCTATACAATGGTTTCTCAAAAAAGTCTTGCGGTATTTTTTATTGAATCACTTAGTGTGGCACACATACATCGAGCTTCTTAGTGACTCCAAGCTTCTTCAAATGGTTTATAATGGTTTGATGACTACCGTGCCGGTCTCTTTCGACCAATTCAGCGATTTTATCGAAATTTTCGACGACAGTTGAAACCATCGTTGTGCGGTGGAAATGGAAACTGCATCGGGTCCATAAACTGCACAAATTTTATTGGCGGCTTGAGATGCCTTTTTTGCCTTTATCGTAGTAGTACTGTAAAATATGCCGTATTTTCTCTTTATTTTGCTCCATGTTTGTGATGCTATAACTCACGAACGACTTAAAAGGAACGACAATCAATCAAACACGTGTTAGCGCGTTAAATGAGCTTTCCAAAAAGGTATAGCATGATCCGATGCGACGAATAAAACTAGAACTACGCGCTTTCAGCGCCAATTAAGTTAAGTAGTTTGATATCGGCGGTTAGACAGATGAGCAGCTTCTTGGGGAGAGAGGGACTTCAGATATCTCAAAACTGAGGGACTACTTCGTCTCTATACAGACAGATGGGCATTGGTAAATGGACTTAGTTCGTCAGGTTGATTTTGTGATATCTGAAAATTCCCTGTGGGTGTTACAAAATGCGCGATTATTCGTCGATTTTCGTAATTTTGCATTTTATCTTGAGGTGAAAGAGTTGGAGCTAAATGTAGATGAAGTTCTTTATGCTACAATGACATTGTCTAAACTTGTGAAGAAACGGGATGTAGGGTCATTTTACCTAACCTTGTATTATACATACATACATTCACTAACAATCTTTAATATTCAAAATTTTTTCTTTTAAAAAGTCCAAAAACTGATCAAACGTATTTCAATTTACAGATTTCAGAAGAGGATATACTACCGAAGGTGTTGTGCAAGGCATGTTTCCGCCAAGTAGAAGCCACTGCATCGCTGTCCAAAATCGCCAAGCACACACAAAAGGTCTTCCGTGATTTCATCTTCAATACAAAGGTGTGTTGCCAGCTCTTGATAATCCAAACTCACACTAATTACCGACATTTTATACTTTTAGTCGTGTCTGCAAGCTGAGAGCAGTGAAAGCACTAACCCCACTACTAAAGCGCCCGCATCCAAGTCTCCAAAAGAATGTGCGTCTGTCGCACAAGTACCGGAGAGGCCGAAACCGAAGGAGCGCGAGAAGCCGGTTGTGCAGAGCGCTGAATCCACACCACCAGCATCACTGCCCGCATCGTCGACATGTTCCCACAAGGACGAGGTCGTCCTAAATGTGTCTGTCAACGATCCGCTGACACGTGAGACCCAGCACAAAATGATAACAGCATCGCGACGTCAGAATTCACTGGACTCGCGTTTCACACCGAAATCTATTGCACAACGTGGCTTTGCCAGCACGCCGAAGCAGACAGAAGCTGCTGCTCCCACCAAGAAGCCAACCACGTCGGGTGTTATAAATTTCTTCCCCAATCGACAACAGCAGGTAACGACAGTCACAAGCGGTGGTTACGTAATCGGTTGTGCACCTGAAACCGTGCCCACAAGCAAAACAACAGCCCAGCAGCCTACACAGAACGCCAATACTTTGCAGCAGAAGCGTAAAAATCTTAAAAATGCATTAAACAATATCAAAGCGGTTAATGCTGGGCAAGTTTCCCTACTGAAGGTCTCACAAAAGCTCGGTCAAAATACACAGGGTAGCCAACCACAAACGAAGGCTGTCGAACCGCCAACTTTGTTGGTTGAAGATGATGTACCGGCAGAGCCGCTTCCAGAGAAGATGATAATTGCCGCAACAAAGCAACAAAAACATCAAGTACAAGTTGCGCCTCAGTCCACTACACATATCGAGCCAACATCCGAGCCACAAATACAATCGGAGCCGACCGATTTGTCACAGTCGGCCAGACCCAGTATCCCCGATGACATCTTGCTCGGTAAAGTAATCAAAGATGGAGATCTCCTTAAACTCATATTGAAAGCGCTGAAATGGCCGGTAAATAAGAACACAATGGAGGCGCAATTGGAGCGTTTGCGTAACTCGCGGTTTGCCACCATAATGGCTGATCCGAATCTGCTGCAAGACGCCGATCTTACACAAATAATGGGCCCCTATTTGGGTCCGGTTTTGCAGGCGGCACAAATGTTGCAGCAGCAACAGGTAGCAGCAGCTGCTGCGGCGGCTGCAGCTGTCACCAAAGAGACCGAGTTACAAGTGGCAGGCATAACCACAGCGTTGCCGTACAAACTGCCGGCAGAGACTTCAGTGCAATTGGTGCCAGCAAGCCCAGAAGAAGAAGCAGAAGTATCCGACGTCACACCGAAGGCGAGCGCTTCGAACCAATCATTGAAGCGTGACGCCGTGAATGATAATATTAAATTAGCACCGCCCAAAAAGGTGCGAAAGGTGTCGGCACGCGGACGCAGCGCATCGATATTTAACAGTGATGAATATGCTGCGCTGAATTCTACACTCAATTCGCAGTATTTGAATTCCAAGTCGACACCCGACATACACGTCGATCTGGATCCGGCGGCATTATTTACACATTTGAACATGCTAAGCGGTCTCAGTGCCACCAGCTCGAATGATGCCTTGCTGGCACTACTACAACGGCAACGCGCCGCTCTTAGCCGCATGCAACAACCCCCGTCACAACCACAGCCCAGACGTCAGCGTAGCAACTCGATTATTACAGTGCCCGCCAGCGGAAGTGACTTTGTTTTCGATACAGATGACATTATATTGATGGAACCGGATGATTGTACTGAGAACACAACAACAAACTCGCGAAATAATGGCGCTGGAAACGCAGGTAGTTCGTCGAGTCTATCACAAACCGAGTCCGTCACCTTTCCAGTGCCACAACAGGTATCCAAACCAATGATAACACGTCCAATTATAAAGCGTCGCAAAACCGTTATACAGGCTTCACCAGCGCGTTTGAATCTTGCCATAAACACGAAGGATGTAACACCTGTAACCTCAACACTAACGGAGAGCGTAGCCTACACTGCCACAACGACAAAATTGGCGGCAGGCTCCTCCAATGTATTACAACCGACAGCAGCGCCGCCAAAGAAACCCTCCAAGACGCAATCACTCGACAGCCTCAATACAATTGCCACCCAATTCCCATCCAACATCATCTCAATTGGCACACAAGTACCATCAAACACAACAAATGTGAGCGAAGCCGCACCAACCGCAATTGTAACTAAAGCAACGGAGACTATGCTGACACCTACGGCCGCTGCGGCTACCAGTGTGTCTTCGCTGGCGGGAAGCAATACAACCAGTACGACCAACGCTGTCACAACGAATGCTACCGCAGCCGGCAGGACGACTACGCGTAACAATAACGCAGTTAAAAGACAAACCTCTAGCAAATCTGCGCTTGGCCAACAGCTACTGGAAGCGATCGGACTGCAGAAGGTCGCAGCGGAGAATAATGATGTCGCTGTAGTGTCGGCAACCACACCAGCGCCGCGTGGTTCAGTACAACAAATACGCAGCGCCTTGAAAAAGTCATTGCAGAAAGCACAGGAGCAACAGCAGCAGCGCTGCAAAAAAGCTGAGGATAATTCCGAAGAGACGGTGAATGTTGTGAAGGAAGTTGTGGTTCAACCACGCGCCAAACCAGCGTCTAATACACCAGGCGGTCCGCTAGATGTGGAGGAGGAGATTAATAAAATCACTTTGGTATTGCAGAGCAAAGCCAAGGAAGATAAAAAAATCGAAGAGGCAGACAAACGTTTGACCGCGGCGGCGCCAAGCAGAATCCCTGGTATCAGACGAAAACTATTGCCGCCCACACGCAATCGCAAGTCGACAGTTACACTTGTGGCTGATGAAATAGTGGATCTCATCGACGACGAAGAAAATCACGATGCAGCTGAGGGCAAAAGTGTTGCCAAAAACAAGGACAAGGATTTGCTGTAAGTAAAATTGAGGTTAACAAATATAGATAGTTAATAAAGTCTCTTTTTCTTTGCCTTTACAGCTCCACAAATGCGGAACAGGAAGAAACTGATGTCTA
This sequence comes from Bactrocera correcta, assembly GCA_027475135.1. Taxonomy (NCBI): domain Eukaryota; kingdom Metazoa; phylum Arthropoda; class Insecta; order Diptera; family Tephritidae; genus Bactrocera; species Bactrocera correcta. Next base: position 93,210,309 of record CM050326.1, read on the forward strand.
CTTAACAGCCACATCCTTAGCCTCCTTACAGCGCGTACACAAAGCCGATGTTAAGGATGCAAAGAGTACTTCACCAACGCGTAGACGCGGAAGAAAATTGAAAGAGGAAATTGAGTTGGAGGAAGAGGAGGATGATGACGATGACGATAAGCCGTTGAAGCCCAAAACCGAAAAGAGCGCCGGCGACAGGCAAGAAGGTGAAACGCGAAGCCGCACGCCGGTACCACGTCAACGCAGCCGACCACCACCGGCTAACGGGCGCAAAGCGCCCAGTGAGCGTGATTTCGAAAAGGAAAGCGACGACACGGCGAGCGTCAAAAATGACAACGAAAGCACCACCAGCACAGTGTAAGTTGAATTTAAGCATAACTTTTGTCTGCCTGAGTCACTTAAATAACTGTTATATTCATAGTGTCAGCACGCGGCCATCACGCGTCAGCAAAACGATGTCCAAATATTACAAGGGTCCAGATAAATCGCCCGGCACAACGCGGCGTTCTGCAGTCTCGACACGCAGCAGTAGGGGGAGGTGAGATTTTTGCGAGAAATTTTATTTATTTTAATTAAACATTTCTTACATTTTTCAGAAGTTAAGTCATCTCTCAAGCAGTTTCTTTGTGCAACACCACTAATTGGAGAAAAGGGTTCTGTTATCAGCGGCAGTGAATTATTCTTATATTAAGCCGAATTCCACGCTAAGCGTTAAATAATCATTTTCTATTTATATTACGTTATGTTTTGCGTATATTTTTCTTGTGTATAAATTGTTTTTCCTTTATAAAGCTTATTTTTTCCTTTGTGTGTATATAACGTATACTTATGTATATATAAATATAAATTATAGTTAATAAAAGTTAATAAATTTTAGTGGAATATTCAAAATATGTTCACATTTCAGATTTAGTGAATTGAAAAATCCAGAATGTGACATAGCATTTAATTGGAAGTATTTTTAGTTTATTGTTTAGTTAAAAATTTGGGTTTAAATAAATATTTTAGTTTTTTTTTTTTCATTAAATATAAAATTACTTTAACTTCTATAAAATTATTCTGAATTAATTACACATAAAATATATTTAACTCACACACACATACATATATGTATGTATATGTATATATTATATTTTATCACTTTTACTTGTACAAATAATGAAGTTTACGCTACAAATACAATGAATTGCTGAATTAATATGAAAATTGTTTCATTGAAAGCCGAAATTACTTAAAAAAATTAAAAAAAAAAATTTAAATTTAAGAAAAATTAAAAAAAAAATTTAAAAATTAAAAAAAATATATAAAAAAATTTAAAGAAATAACAAAAAAATTAAAAAAAAAATAACAAAAAAAATTTTAATCGTTTGAAATATAAAAAAAAACAATTTATGAAAGTTTTTAGTATGTTTGTGTGCATGTCATATATACTTACATATACATATGACTAAATATTTATGTACATCATTACACAAAAGTTGGTATGTACCACCTTATCAGCTCCCATTTATCAGTGTTTGCCACCCACGCATGTCACGCAACAACCAAGTTTATTTTACCATGAATTATATAAATAAAAAAACACTGCGTGTGAAAGTGAAATTAGCCAAAAATATTAAACGACGCCCAAAACATAATAAAAAAAAAAACACAAAAATACTTTCCTCAATGACGATACTGCCATATACTTAAGTATATACAATTGTACATATGTATGTATGGCCTGTGGTAGCTTTAATTCAAAAAAATATGTAAGAAATTTTTCATGAATTTTTCTAACAACCAAACCAAAGGCCAACCAAACAGTCTGCAAGAATTGATCGTCGCGAAAAGACGTCAAAATCAAAACGCTCGCAACATATTGCAATATGTACATAAATATATTATATACATATACATATGTATATGTGCACATGTAAAATTATTTGTAAAAGCATTAGTGCATGTGTAAGGGCTTAGCTTTTTAGCACCTAAGCCTCATAAATCAAATCTTAACTGCAGGCAGTAAATGGCAATATAAAAATTAAAGCAAAAAAGTAATAAATATTTTTCGCCGCATTCGTCTTCACAGGTGCGAAGTCATTAGCGCTTGCAAAAGAAGCAAAAACAAAAATTACTGCTATCTTCTTACCTTTTCCACGACTCCGTAACACAAGTGCCGTAAATTTAATAAGTGCGCATCGGTGCAACGATCAACCGCAGTGATAGTGTGGGTACAGATCAACTCGCGTTCGCACCTAGCAAATACTATGTATGCATATGTATATACAATATGTATTTGAATTAGTCATTAGTGTTATTTTGATTTCGGTTTGTTTTTGCAGAGATAACAAAAGTGACGTTTGACTCCTTAAAAAAATATAGAAAATAAATTGTGTTAGCGGAAAAAAAAATTAAAAAAAAGAGTACAAGTTCATTGCTAATAATAAGAACAAAAATAAATTACGAACGAAAGTGAAAATGCCCTGCTATAAGAAATGTAAATCGAGCAATGGCTCAGATGCTGATGATGAGAACATGGTGAGTACGAAGTGGGCAAAAATGATAATATTCAGTTCGAAAATCAAATTAAACATACTATCATGTACATACATACATACATATTACAATTATTTTTTGCGGGAAAATATTTGTCGCATGTTGAAATATTTGGCAACAAACATTCCTTGATTAAGAGTTTTAAAGCAAACAGTTTTTAGGGACGGGAGCATGAATTAGCATTATTTCATAATGTAGTAGTTGTTGTTCTCTAGCACCTTTAAGTGACTCCCATACACGCCCACATACATATATACATATGTATGTATATAAATTGTTAAGTATGTACATGCATATGTACTTATATGCGTTCGCATGTTTCGAAAAATATAGTAAGACAATGTGTATGTTTGTTGGTGCAGCAGCACGCATATTCTAAAATTAAGCCAAAAGCTTATCAGCAAATGACCGATGTGTATGTATGTATTTATGTACACGCGTATCAATAATAAACCGCAGCTCGTTGGAAGGAGACGTCATTGAATTGGCCAAAGCAGTGTAAACAAATTTGGCCAACATTAATTTTAGTCAGCCGCACAAGTTCAAGCTGAACATAACGCAAAATCTACACCAAAGCAGGCCCATATACATACATACATACATACGCACACGCGCATAGCAGTGCAAAGTCTTCACCACCCCTTATAGCTTGGATATTGCCTACAGAGGGTCCGACTTTTGCTCAACGTAAAGCAAAAACAATACAGAATATGATAAACAACGTGTAAGCGAAAGTACAGATGTTGAGCAGAGGTGAGCTAAGCGAAAATTAATGAACGGCGCTGCTCGGCATGAGAGCGAGGAGACTGTGTGTACTGAGTAGGAACAGTAAGCAAGAGCTAAAAAAAATAGGCAGTTTAAAGCGCAACTTCCATTATGGCCGCACTGGCATTTTGTGTGTGCAGTGCACTAGAGCAGTTCTGTGAATTCGCGGATGCATTTGTGCGTTTCGGTTTAAGTGCAAGTAGAAGTTTCCAGTATCTGCGTGCCAAACGTAATCAAATTGAATTTCGACGAAATTGTCGCGCTATCTGGCTACAAGAGTTATCCAACAGACACGCATTATCGGTGCGAGTTGTTTACGAGATATTACGTCGTGTGCGTATACCGTTGACTAGTGCCAATTACGTAGATCATACAATCGAATTAGTTAAAAAAGAAATGCATCGACGAGGCATCGATTTTGCCGCTATCGAGGCATCTGCCGAAGCTTATGAGGCCATTGATAATTTTGCGGTGCAACGCCGGTCTTTAGCAGGTCAGGATACGACGGATGGCGGACACCGGGACTATGATATGGTAGATAATTATGATGACATTGAAGTGCTCAGTGGTGATGAAATTGATGTATGTACCTTGTATTTATGAATTTCTTAGTATAGTTGTATGAGGCGATAATATAAGTGATTTTGAAGATGTATTGCGTTCAGGTTATAAAAACACAATTATCTCATCAGCAAATTTAGCCTGTTTAATTACGTAGTTATAACTAATTTTTACATTTTTAATGGATTTCAGTATACCCCACCCCTCTGGCGTTTAGAATATTACAGTTTTTTGACACCCATATGATTTTTACAATTTTTGTTTTTATTTGTACTTCTTTTTCTCGCTGGTGGTGTGATAAACGTCAAATTATTGATTTCTCTTTTGATGTTTGTCTTCGCAATAGTGTTGCCATATAATACAAAGAAATATAAATTCTGAGAGAACGAGTATTTTTTGAGTACTTATTTAATAATTGAAACTATATTAAAGACAACGAGTTAAAATTTAAACAAAAATAAATATTAGTTAGAATTTCTCATTTTTGTGTTATATTGTGAACATTTTGCAAATTTTATAATTTTTAATTTTTGTGTATGAAGTGCTGTAAGCCATGCATACACGAATATGTTAACATACTTTTAGGGGCATAATGCAAGATATGTGAAACAAAAGGAAAATGGTTGTTCTTTTTGTGAACGGATATGTGTTTATTGTCAATAATTTTTTTTTTTTCAACAGGAATAGGAAATACACTTGCGATAACAATATTTCCGTTTATATTGTATATTTTTTTGTATATTTTTTAAATCCTTCGAAAAGGCGAAAGAGAGATGCAATCCTTGACCTTTGCCACTTGTTGATTAAGTGTCACCCACTCGCCATAATACCTTGCTTTTGTTGTTGCTTAACTACAAGTGATTGCAAAATGAAAAGAGAAGCAGCAGACTGATAAGCATAAGACGCCAACAGGGCTTTGTGAGTAGACCACGTATAGCAAAAGTCTGAAGAGCTTTCTTATCAGCTGGTAAACAATTTACATACATATCTGTACATACATATGTAAATTCTAACACTCACACCTACAAACACACCTGCAAATTTACAGTAAGTACTGTAAAGCAGTAGCTCTCTGAGAACGCTTAGTATAAATTAGAGCATATGGTTTCCTCTTACATACATTCACACATACACATATATATGGATTTGTATATTTTGATCAAAAACATTTATTTTAATATATTCAACTGTGTGCGCTCAAAACAATAGCGAATGCTTGTAAATTAGCATATGCAATAGTTTTAAATGAATTTGTTTTGATTATGCACGCTACATTCGGTATTAAAAAAAATATAAAAAAATGTTAATAGGAAATCGCTATTTTGGAATTTTTAAGTGATTTAAAAAGAAACGTTTACAAGTAAGTTCATGGTAAAATATTCAAAAGGAATCACATGGGTTTCCTCGGGTTAAAATATTATTTTTTCAACAATTTTTTCTCATATAAAAATTAAATATTTTATTAGAACTTTTTATTGTTACAAACACACACTATTAACAAAGAAATTCTGAAATTTTTGGAAAAAAAAATTTAAATTCATCCATTGCGACGCCATATCCGGTGACCCCTCGGAAAAAAGATCCGCCAGCGTTGGCAGGACAATTCCTTACCGGATCATTAAAAGTGAAAAATACGTGTTTTAGTGAAAGTCTTAACTTAGAACTTGGACGAAGGGAAAAAACTGAAAATTGGATTTTACATTTTTACAAAAAAATTAAAATTTTTTAGAAAAGCTCGCGATTTTTTTTTAATAGTTATAATCGAAAAAAATCCATCGTCCAAATCTCTAAGAATTGTATCTCAAAGATTTGTGTAAAATTTCATAAAGATCAGTGGAGTAGTTCTCGAGAACCGACTCTCCAACCGACTTCAAAAACACAATTTCGAGAAAAACACGTTTAAAGACGGCGCACTTAGCCTAGCTAGCCTCGAGCTTACAAGTTCTCAAGGCTTTAGCTCCAAAACTATTGCTTGGTTTAATTGAAAGGATAATATTATAGAGGTGTTGTAGAATTTAATAAAACAATGAAAAAAATCGATTTTTTGAAACCCGTAAACCCATGTAACCCCTTAACCTAAACAGAAAACCTCATGATGATCATCATCTTGAAAATTTTTACTAATTAATAACCTTTAGAAACTGATGTCTATAGTCTAGGATACACTTTTACTTGTCTTAAACACACCTGTTAGTCTGACATCTAGAAAAATGGTCGCCTGAATGCAATGAAACGCAGACGAGGAAGCTTCAGACCTGTCAAAATACTGCACTCCGGACTACGACTGGTGCCTCTTGATGTCGCCTATTGAACACCTGCATAGTGAGGCCCCCAGAAATCATTCCTGCAGTCACCTGCTTGGAGCGGTACCGCCTCCTAGGAACAACAAGAGGTCCTTCCTTGACGTCGACGATCTCGTAGAGTACGCAGATCAGACTTCGGACGCAACAAACTTCCGACAAGCACTGACCGAGAGTTTGAGTTGCCGCGAGAAACGCGAGTGAGCCTTGCGCAGCTTCGTTCTGTATACTGTAGCAGTCTAAACTCCTACCTATCTAGAATAGATCCCGATATATTCAATATATGTCCTGTGTTTGAATTGAGTCTTATTCTGTCAGTGGTTTCGAGCAGCAACGTCAATATATACTTTTTCTGTATAGAAGTAGGCCTGAACAGCCTTTTTGATGCCAATGATTATATGGCTTACACAAAACATAGTTAATACATAAAGTAGGGTGTCATGATACCGCAGTGACTCGTATTTCAAATGTCTAACAGCGCTGGGAAGGGTTGTTCCACTTACCTACATATTTGCGTGTGTATGTTTGTATGTATGGTTGTATGTATGTAGGAATGTATGTGTGTATATGTCATCGCAAATAACAATTTCGCTTGCTCGAAGTAAGAGACCTGAGTAAGTGAAGCTTTTCTTGCCGCCTAACAGCTTTTAGTCTCATTGCTCGGTATACACACACACATACAAACATCAGACATTCAATTGAACAGCCGCTCCGCATGGGAGCTTCTCAGTGTTCAACAAAGCGATTATCTTCAGTCAAGTTGCATATTTGCACGGCAAAACATGTCGTAAAGGCATGGAAAGCATGAAATCAACAACAACAACAAAAATAAAGCTGGCGAAAACCACGACAAGCATTTTATCGACAATTAGACGAATTTTATAGCAGCAAAGCATCCAAAATATTGACGTGAATTAGTGAATTTTAGAAAATTAGCAAATGGAATTTTGTAACGCGAAGCGACTAGTGAACAAAAGCACATTTGTAAGACGAAAATAAATGCTGAGGCGTCGCAGCACAAACGAAATGGCAATCGATTTTTTTCGATGCTGACGATTTCGCTGCCAAACTTGGTAGAACTCGGTGGAAGGTGAACGCGAAAAGCAACGCAACTCAGCGCGAAAGACGGCTCGAGCACGCGGCGCGACTGTGATTCAATCCAAATCAAACCAAAAAAGGCAAATTTACGCCAAATAAAACACTTTTAAGTCGTAGCTAAATTTTTCAAACTTTTACAGCGCGTAGTTAGGAAATTTGCTAATAAGTAGTTACATATGTATGCGTGTGTTTGTGTGTGTGTGTGATACAGTGTTTTAAATTGACACGCCTGCCAAGCAAATATTACAAAGTAAAACAAATACGACCGAAAAGAGTGAAATGAAATCGATAAAAAAGTGAAATTTATTTATAGTATACGCGAAAAACAGCTGTACAGCAGCAACAACAACAACAACAATATTGTTTCTTTGATTTGTTGATATTAACAAGTGGAAGATAAACAAAGGCCGAGTGAATGACTAACGCAAATGTTCGCTAACTTTATTAACGCAGTATAAAGTATATGTAACAACAACAACAACTGTTAAAATAACATAAACAAAAAATAAACGTAAATGCCAAGATCAAGCGAGGCAGCCAGTCCAATAGCTTAGAATAACATTGCAAAGCAGAAAGCGAAAGAAATTTGCTGTTGTTGTACGTGAGCGTCGCTGAAAGCCGGTAAATCGCGCTGCTGTGATTCATGCAACGCCAAGCGTTTGTGAATTTTTAGACTATTTGGAGTATTTGGCAGGTTTTGCTTGCCGAGCGCACTGAAATTGCCTTATGAGCTAAAGCTCAAAAAGAAAAGTTGATAAATTATGTTTGGCGCAGCGAAGCTAAACCTTGAAGGGAAAGCACCGCATGGCCACAAAGTGATGACACACCAAGAACAACAAAGATTATAAGCGTAAATACATATATTGAACATACATTGCGTGATATTCGGAAGAAGCAAAGTTGATTTAATGTTCAAAGACGTGTAGGGCAATATAAATATACAAAAATAAAAGCAAAGCTCCATAAGCCACACTTCTGTTACCAAAAACGCATAACTAAATATAACGAAGATCTCAGCGTTCGAAAACCGTCTTCAAGCAGCTCAACTAAGCTATTTGGTGGCGTTTGAAAATCAAAATCATATAAATTTTGGGTTGTACTACACTAACAACTAAAGCACATGCACATAAACAGTTAGAAAGTCCTTCACCGCGACGATTTTATGCAGCTGTTCTACTTTTCTGTTCCTAAGTCTAAGTAAATTTGTGTTTTTAGCCTCCACGACTAACCGAAAATAATCTTTTAGACACAAAAACGAAAAAAAAAATCAAATTTAAGTAAAATAATCGTTTACACACAAAAATAAATAATAAAAATATAAAATATAAAATAATATTTTAAACACAAAAACGAAAAAAATAAGAAAAAAATTATATTTAAATTAATTAAAAACAAAAATAAAAAAATAATCTTTTACACACAAAAAAAAATTTTATTAAATTTAAATCAAAACGAAAATTTTTAAATAATTTTAGAAAATTTTAAAAAATTATAAAATGTGCTTTCGCGGCATTTTCGATTGCCTCTTCGGCTGTTGTAAGTCGAATAACACACCTGGTCTAAATGAGGTAAGCCGCAAATATGGGTATACTCTATACTTAATTAGAGACAGCAACAACAAGTGCTGCTGCAAACTTTGTAGTTCAACCACATGCTTATTATTTATAATGGTTTGATTGCTTGCTCATGTGAAGATAGAAAGTTTTATGCCGACAAATGCTTATTTTCATCTCAACGGCCGACAAAAGCGTTGCTCGTAATTAAAACTTTTCAATTAATTGCATTTCTAGTAATAATTAATTTCAATGTCCCACTTTTTGATAAATAGAGGCATAAAAGTAGAGTTGTTGTTTGTATTTGTACCCAGGCAGGTAGGCGAACAGAGAACAACAGCAGCGAGGTAAGCTGACTAACTATAATCGAGCATGATTTAAGGCGATGATGAACCTAAAGTCAGGTATTGCCATAGAAACTTTAGCAGAATTCAAAGCCTACAATTTCTGTACATAAATCCAATTCTCAAATCAAACTTGTTGCTGAGTTCGCTAGTAAGTGAACCAGCTCTGTTTCAACACTTTATTTTCCTGTAACCATATTCTGATATGGGAAAGGCCTTTAATTCTATGGAAAAATATCTGTAAAGGATGGTGGCATATTTTATAATTTTTTTTTGTTTTTGTATTTATTTTTTATATTTTCTTTTTATAATATTTTTTTTTTATAATTTTTTTTTTATATTTTTTTTTATTTTTTTTTTTATAATATTTTTTTTTTATATATTTTTTTTTTAAATTCAAACTATTTCGTTGAAGCTCTTTGATTTTGCCAAGATTTGTTAGATAGATAAAATTTGCAAGTATCAATAGCCTCATGACCACCTTGAGTATCTGTAACACAGTCTCATAAACACTGTACATCCTCTCCTATTGTTGTCAGAGAAATTTGCTCAAGTTGCGTATACGCCCGGGGAGACCGAAACGCTACTTTTTTGTGTTCCTAATGCTCCATATAGCGCTAGTTTTTATTCAGACAATTTTTTCAAATTTTTGTTTAATTCTTCTTACCTTACAAAGCGTTCTTATTAATATTGTGCACACTGTACACCGAACATAAATAAAGGTGAACGTGTGCGCTGTCAGTTGAGACTCGTTAGGCCGAGATGACGGCATTAGCGGTTAATAATAAAATGAATGCAACATATAATACTAAAATTAAATAAAGAAATACATAATATATATGCATACATATATATATATAATATATTTATATACATACATACAAATTAATTGTTTTTTCTTGCAATGACATTGTGCTGGGTTAATATGTGTTGTACGTATGTAAATGTTGTTGCTTTCTGAGCAATTGTGTTTGAATGCTAATTTGCAAAGACAAACATGTGCACATACATACAAACGTGTGTGAATTTGATACGCGATTCTTAAGTTATTCCATTGTTTATTGATTGTCATATATTATATATTTACTTATTTACTTACTAAGCTGACTCATTTCTTTTTAACTGACGCTACTTCGCTTCCCTGACTCGGTATTGACCCCATTTAGTTTAATTCCGCCGTGCAATTAAGAAAATTTAATTATTTTGGATTTTCTTTTGCTTTTTCTAAAGACGAAAGTATCATATAAAACAGTGAAAAGAGAGAGTAATAAATTTTATTAATCAATTATATCACCAAATGAACGAAATACTTAATTAAAGTCTGTCGGAGTGTGAAATTCTCGAATAATTGAACCAAAACTTCTATTAACTGGAGGCTAGTGTGCAAGCTATGCATATTAGCATCAGTACTATAAATACAGACAAACATGCTCTAGAGTCTAGAGTCTAGACATATATGTATTTGGTGCTATTAAATTTCATAACAGGGTGTTGAGCGATGTCTATTCATATATATATATACAAGTATAATTACGCCAGTATGGCCCTTGTACTTTTTTCAGTTAGCGGCTATTCAGAGCTGGTTCAAAGTTCGTTGGCAAGTCATATGTAAAACTTGCATCTGTTGGAAATATCAATAATTAGCAGGGCTTAAGGTTAGGTTAGGTTAATATGGTAGACCAATAAGCCACGAATAGACCAGTTTTGGTCCTTTGCGATGCCAGAAGGAGTACAGTTGCTAGATCCAAGAGGAGTACTCATACTTTAGGATGCCTGCGGTTGACGCGAATTTTAACAGACTCTACGGCTTCACTATCAGTACCTCCTTCAGTGTATCATACCGTGGGGACCTCAGATGCATACAGCGTAGTCTTATTAATACGGACAAGTACACAAGAGATGCTCAATTGTTTCCCTGGTGCCCTGCTCTAGACATTTCTTGCAGTCTTCACGATCTGTCATCCCACTCCCATCCCAGACAGTGACCAGTTAGTATTCTGCCGTATTCCCACAGTCTCTTCTAACGAGTGCCAATAGGAATTTTGTGTGCTTCCAATCTACTGTTCTGCTAATGAATTTTGCAGTTTTGCCGTCAGGTAGCTCGTTTTATCGGATTTTGATTTTCTTTGCCATACTTCTGTCAATTTCGTCGTATAGACAATGCATGGGTTTCCCCACGTTGATCAGATTTTCCGATGTTAGCCGTACACAAGTCTTGGCAATCTCGACCACTATTTCACTATTCCATTGCCCTCAATGCCTTTAAAGCCTGGCACCGAGTAGAATTGAAGTTGCTTACTTCTGGCAACACTTTCCACTGCCGTCCTGCTTTCCAAGACACTTTTGACCGTTATGCGATAGGAGTTTGATGCCTTGATTGCTACTTGGCTGTACTCGTAGATGTTGACTCTGGAATTGCCTCCTGATGCATTAGAGGCAAGTTCCGTGGCTTTCGGAAAAGACTTCAGTTGAAATATACTGCAGTCATCCGGCAACTTAAAAGACTGCCTTATGCCTAACTCAGAACAGTATAATCCCGCACCAACTCCGTCGTCCATCCGTATAGATGTTTAGAATGTTGCGCGTAGCTGACATACCTTAACGCCAGTCATCTTTTTCTATGTTTACTTTCAATCTTCTTTCCGCGTTGAAAAGTGGGGTTATGTAGTCGGCGTTTGCTCAACCGCCAATACCCACCGAGCTATGCCCGAAGGTTCTATATGTAAATTCTCCTGCAGCCAGGAGTCGTCCCGACGATTTTGCTGCGCAGAGGTCTATCGGTGGCAGGTTTAGTATCAGTTGAAGAGCCGCCGTTAGAGTTGTTCTTAAAGTTCTGGTTATATGCAGCGCAGGGAGCCTCTGAACCCTTTCCATTGGCTTCCGATAGATGGATTTCCGTACGCCTGTCCACCATACTACTACACCGTAGAGCATAATTTGTCTAAAAATGGCTGTGTAGCACCAGTGCATGAGGGAGGGAGAGATCCCCCTGGTTGCGCCGAGCATATAAAGTATCTCTTATCACTCTTTCTTCCACGTTGTGCTTCCAAAGCAGTTAGCTGTCCAAGACTACCTCAATGTACTTGATTCGGTCCTTGAGAGAGAGTTTTTTCGCATATATAGAAGGGAACTTGAAGAGTTTAATGTTTCATTAAATAATGCCGAATAAAATTTAACTCAAACAACACACTCAATAAAATAATTACCACTAAAGGTGCTTGCGCGGCATTTATATCTCACAGATTTCCGTAGTGTTATACTAAAGAAATACTCTCCCAAATTCATTACAATCTATAAAATTTTTCTCAAAGCCTCTAAATAATCTTAACAAAATTCATAGTCAATGCCTACAAAAATAGTATAAACTCTTTATGTCTCATTTCGATGTAAGCACCCTGTATAGAAAAGTAATGTACGCACATAATAATATATGTACATATGTATGTATCAATAATTCTTCCGTATAAGTCTTGCGAATATAATTTGATTGACAAAATGAAAAATTGGTATGTTAATCACGCGTACATGCATGTACATATGTACATATATACATCGATAAGTGTATTTCTATACATGCATGCATATGTACGTACATATGTATATGATATGATAATGAGCCTTTCCATCAAGACGCATTATTTTTGTAGTCGCATTTTTACCACACCCAAAAGCTTTAAAGCATTTTCTCGCCAGTATTTCAATGACGATAAGAAAACTTTAATTAAATAATGTTATTTGTAAAATAATTGTGTATTTTTGTGTATATGTACAAATATGTGTATTGGCAAATGTTTAAATGAACACATTTCTAATCAACACCTGAGCTATTAGAGAATTCCACAATTATATATGTATATAATAATCATTTGGCATTTCCTCTGCCTTTTTCAATTTATAAACATTCATATAAAGACACATACATACATACATATGGTACATACATATGTTACACATACCTTTGTTGTACTTTGCTTTTGCACTGGTTGTCGGTTGTCCATTAAAAAAAGTTCAATTAGTTAACATTAGCGAGTTCGTAAAACTTCCTAAAACAAATATTTATACATGGGATGCCCGCAGACGCTTCATTAAATGCCTGTTGCTGGTTTTACGATCACATTTAGCCGTTTATATCTTTACATATAGTATATCCACCCAAATAAAGGTATGCCATTGTGTGGTGTTAGTATTCAATATAAAAAGTTGCCAAACATAGGCACAAAAAAGTACAAAAACGACAAAAATTACATATGCAAACATGTATGTATGTATGTATATGTTATTTAACACACAGTAATTGACACACCAAAATTGTTGTCCACGGGGTCAGACCGAATTTTTGTACGCTGATGAAATGTTTTTGACTTCGCTCATTGTTCACCATTATTCACGTACTGCTGGCGAGTGCCAAAATCCGTCAATTGGGTTTTTTATTAAATCGATTAATATATCTCATATATTATAATTAATACAAAAACAAGAAGGAACGTAAATTCCGGCTATACCGCAACTGGAACAACCATCCAAAATAAAAACTTTATATACATGAGATTGGCATTGCTCGCGCGGTTTGTATGGCAGCTATATGATATAGTAGTCCGATTTAAAAAAAAAAAAATCATTCGAAGATTATAGCTATGCTTTGAATAATAATCTCTGGGAAGCTTCATAAAGATATCTTGTCAAATGAAAAAGTTTTTCATACAATAACTAGATTACGATAGTTCATGACTCGTAGCTCTGGTTCGCATGTTATAGTACCTATCCTAGTGCTTTTTGATGCCTATGTTACCTCTTTTGCGCTTCGTTTGAAATAAAAGTGGGTTAGGTTATGTTATACTGACCGGTTGAAACGTCAAACATAGACCTGCTGCTTCTTAGTAAAGCTAAAAGGAGCCTCAGTGTAATTCCGGCAGAAGTATTGGTAAAATAAGACGTCAACGCTTTTTGAAAATTTTGATATATTTAATTTTGATACTTCAACTAGCCCCTTGAACTGCGAAGACTCTAGATATCTAAGTCGATTTCCAGATTATGCTAGACAGAACCATAGGAGCTGTTTGAACGTCTCTCTCATGCCTACTTCTTGCACTTTCTGCCTGTATCGTCGGTATTTATATCATCCGGCTCACATGTGATCCCAGTAGGTTGTGACCTGTCAAGAGGTCAACAACCGGCCGGCAGCTCTTTTGAGACCGTTCTTAATAAGTTTATGCAAATGCTGTTGGAGATATAGCATATACTTAAGGTATTCCATCTCGGCCTGGTCCGTCTCTCAAACCTTTCGAAAATTTCCTGTATGACAGCTAGACGGATATTTGACAATCTCATTAGCTATTTCGTTTCCCGGAATTTCTTTATGTCCTGCTACCCAGTATATATGCAGCCGCTACATCTACTGGCTCCCTGCTTCCAAGGATATTCTTTGACGAAATGCGGTGTGAGATTATTGCCTTTATTGTCGCATGGCTATCGACGTATATATCTTTTTTAAGTTGTTTCTTGCGTTCTTAGCTATCTCAGCCACTTTGCTGATCGTCTTTACGATACGCCTGAAAGATAGGGCAGTATTCCGGAATCTAGAAGGGTCGCCTGATATCTAACTCCGAGCAATAGATTCCGGCTCTCAGTCCATTAGTCATTCTCGATCCGTCTGCGTAGATATGTAGCAATTTCTTCAAACACCTTCGGGAAGGAATATGATTCAAGTCTTAAGATCTGGTTTGAAAATATAGAAGAATAATTGCCAATTTTTAAGCAAACTCTTGAGCACTCCTTAGATGAGCCATTTCTACCGAAATTTCATTAACCTGGGACAATTCTGTCCAGAGAAAAGTATTTGTTTTATTAGCTGCCTGGAGTCTATAGTTAAAATCAGAGCTTATAAAAAATTATGATATCCAATACATTAATCCAAACCCCAAATGCGCTAAGTACGAGTATGTGGGCTTTCTGGCAGGACGGAGCTGAAAGATCGAGAAGACTGCAGGAAATGTCTACAGCAAGGCACCAGGGAAACAATGGAGCATCTCTTTTGCATTTGTTTGGCATTCGCAAGACCAAGCTGTAAGCATCTATTGTCCCAACGATGTGATACACTGGAGGAGGTATCGATAGTGAGGACTAAAGCATGGCTACTACGCATGAACCGAACAACTGAACTCCATCTGATATTGCAAAGGGTCAAAACTGGCCTATGCATGGCTTATTGGTCTACCAGATTAACCTAATCTATCCTAATGCATTACAAAAAATATTCACCTATGTCATTCTGTACTCAGAAGTTCTCGGATTCCCATGTAAAATACATAAATGAACACAAACTTATTGGTGAATGTCAAACGAAATAAAATAAAATAATTTCTTTCAACTTAAGAAAAAACTAAACAATTTGTTGTTTTACTGCTGTTAATCGTTATGTTTCGTCTGATTGTAAACTATCGAAAAGCATGTTGAGAATTGATACTTAAGCTTAAAACACATTAATTATGCTTAACTAAAGTCTTTGACGTTTTTAAACAGCAGATTGAAATATTTGTTCTTCTTTCAATTGCAGAGCTCCTTCTACGACTATGTGGAACCGTTGCCCGTGTACCAGAACGAGAAGATCGGCACCCTCAAGGAGGGCATCAGCTTCACAGTGACCGGCAGCATTTTGCTCAACTGCGAGCGGTAAGTGCTTACCACAAGCTCTAACAACAGTCACACAACTTCCACTCATACACCCAAATGCCTTTACAGATTCTCCATAAATTTCGTCATTGAGAACGCCACACGTGACGTTGCGCTGCACATCAATCCACGGCTGCCACAAAACTACATCGTACGCAACACGAAAGTGAAAGGCGTCTGGGGCAAGGAAGAGGTCTCATCAGCACTGCCATTCTCACTGCATCGCGGCAGCAAATTCGCCATACAGATCTTCATCACCGATAGCGATTATCTGATCTCGGTGAATGGCGTACACTTCGCCAAGTATGCGCATCGCTTGCCCTACACAACGGTGTCGACGATAGAGGTGAAGGGCGACGTCGAGGACGTGAGCATGGAGCGCGACGAGGTGGAATGCTACCCGGAGCACATACCCGGCTTCAACCCCAAAGAGATACGCACAGCGCTGGACATTTTCGATGAACAGCCCAATGGCGATAAGACAGCGCTTATGCCGTACGACGAAGTGGACAGCTCGAATTTGGATTGGGCACCGCTGGGCATAAAGAGTTCGATTGCCTTAATGAAGAATATCGCTTGTGGCATACCACTGCCTTACTATGGTCTGCTGCCGCCGGATTCGCTGAAAGTGGGACGTTGCCTGCAGATAGTGGGGCGTGTGAAATTGCTGCCGCAGTCGTTCTACATCAACCTACAGAAGGGCCAACACTATTGGCCACATCCAATTATCGCATTTCACTTCAATCCGCGCTTCTCGAAACAGAGCGGCGCCATAGGCAAGGCGATTGTGTGTCGAAATGCTTGGTACAATGGCGCTTGGGCGGATGAGGAGCGCTCCGAATTGGACACGGACTTTCGGCCGGGCAAAACCTTCCGCTTGGCTATCGTGTGCGCGGAGAATGCATTCGAGGTGTACTTGAATGAGAAGCTCATCACCGACTTCAGATATCGCATCAAGCCGGATGTGGTGGACACGGTGTACATACAGGGTGATATTAAATTGCGCAGTGTGGTGCTGCTCACCAACCTGTCGCCGAAGGGCACGAGACGCATTTACACAAATCCGCTATTCAGATATTAGTGATGGACGGAAGGTTGAGTATGGAGAAGGGTACTAAAGTGAAAGTGACTCAGTTCGATGAGAGTATTAGTAGAAACAAGACCTCTGAATTCCGCAACGCCGTGCGGTTTGCGGTAACTCATAGTCCCTGAGTATCAAAATGGAAAAGTTGTAGCGCTTTTGTCGTCGGATCAGAACCGAAGAAGCCATATTTAATATGGCTGTGCGAATAGATTTTTTAATGTTTAAGTTCTTTTTTTTTTTGGTTTTTCAATTGTATATTTGTATATCGTCGCTGTAAAGTTATTTTTACTATTTTTTAGTAGTTTAGTTAACAGACTACCCGAAACAACTACCCGAAATCAAAGATTAGTATATAATATATTGTATAAAATAATAAAATTTGCTTAAGACACAAATTGTTGCAAGTTTTTTCCAAGCATTTTCGTGTTTAATGTTACCGTTATGTCCTTAAAACCTATGCAAATCTCTAATAAAAGACATTAACAATATTTTTTTGAAATATTCTCAAATCTAACTCATGTCCAAATTAATTTTCCATGACAATAATTAACTTAGTCAATGTATGAGTCGAACGGCCAGTCAACGAAGGCGTCGGTTGGTACAACGCTTACATATGTATGTACATAAATATATATGTAATCAAATTCTATAGTGTATTTTTGAAATTCCGTGCTCCTAACTTAAAGTTACCTTAATGGATTTGTGATGTTTTACTCTAATCGAAATCTAAAATAAGAAAAAAGAATAAATTTTAAAAATTACAAACCGATTGAAAACTTTATATACTCCATATATATATATATATATCTGTTGTATTTCTAATTGTTAGTCTTCAATAATTATGCTATGTACCAATTTATATTATATAATATACACTATGTACTAATAAATAAACTGCATTTGCTTGAGATGCGCTGAAATATGGAAAATTATTAATGTTTTTTTTTTTGTTAAAAATTTGTTATATAGTTTAATGCTTTAAATGAGGAAAATAAATGAAAATACTTTAAAAAGATTAAAAAAATAAATATTGTTTATTGTATTTATCATTTTCTTTAATTGTATGTACACATACTTATGACGCACAGTGTACTATTAACTTTTATTCCATTTCATAAAATAATCATTTTATAACACACTGTTCAAACAATTTATGAAAATAACGGAGTGTACAAGCTGAGCCAAAAATGTAGTGGTTTGTATATATGCTAAGTGAAAAGTTGAACCCAAACATGTAATGGTTTGTGTCTCTGCTAAGTGAAAACATAACTAACTTAGAGTTGCCACTATTTCGTTCAATCACACTCGGGCTAGCAGCGCACAAGCAAAGAAACGTATTGTCCCGCTAGGAAAATTGACTTCCTACGAAGACAGTTATGATGCCTAGAATACTGTGGAAGTACGAGAACGTTAGAATTACTTGTTGTTAGGCTTCAGTCCGATTTTTTCCAAAAATTTATGTTTTATATTTACACTAGAAAAATCTTTTAAGAACTTAAACTGAATCATAATATATCAAGAGTGATTGCCAACAGTTGCTACTTTGGACTGAGTCCTCTCTCGACGAACAAAGACCAAACTCTACAAGTCCCTCATCCTTCCTATCCTGCTATATGGTGCGGAGGCATGGACAATAACATCGTCTGATGAGCCGGCTTCAGGAGTGATCGAGAGAAAGATTAGGCGATAGATTTATGGTCCTTTGCGCGTTGGCAGCGGCGAGTACCGCGGTCGATGGTTCGGCGACATTGACACAGTTCAGTGAATTAAGAGACAGCGGCTGCGCTGACTAGGTCATGTTGTCCGGATGGAAATGGACACTCGAGCTTTGAAGGTTTTCAATTCAGTACCCAACGGTAGAAGCAGAGGAAGAGGATGATCACTCCACTTGGTTGGAGAGATCGTATCTCGAATTGGCGGCAAAGAGCGAAAAGAAGAAACGACTGGCGCGGTGTCTAGGTCAGTAAAGAAGAAGAAAAAATTGATTCCGTTCCCAGTACAGTCGGGTCTACCTAACCGGAACGGACCCTGATTCTTTATCTGGTCAAGTACTGTCAACTCGGCAGAATTCTGCCACTAGAATAACAACAACATCAAGAAATTTATAAATTTTTCAATTGAATGTGTCAGATATAGCTGGGTATGTGGGAGGTTGGGTCTAAGTTTTCGCGATTCATTGTAGCATCTCCGATATTTCCTCGAATTGTGCTTCTTTCGTGTCCAAACTACCAATTGGCGACACTTTCTCTATACTCATACATACATGGGATGTGTGGTTGGTGGATAATGGTTTTGAGTTTCCTGGTTCCAAGCGCAATAGGAGGAAGGGGGGCAGAGTCTGTTGGACTCGTCGAAAGCTTCCGACTTCAGTCAGCAAAGTCAACGAACAGGTTTCTCCGGAAACATGCTGTTTCGAGGGGGTTAGAGCATAAGGAGAGAGGTGTTAGATGAGTGATGTCTGCTGGGCATGCAAAAAGGTTGTTAGAGTCATGCGATGGCTCATTGTATGTTGGTGAATTTTCAAGTAGAGGTGCTTGCCATTAAGGAAGTGGATCCAATGCCTCTATATTCACCACTTTCAGTGAGGACAGCTGGTTAAAGATTGTGTGACCTCTCCTTCAAAGGTATTGAAATAGCTTCGGTATTTAAGTGATGGCCAGGCATATGAATAGTCGCAAGTTCCTGAAGATCTGAGGTGAATCAGTCTAAGGATGTTCTTACGTTTAGAGGGACACGGAGGTTTGTTTGATCGTAACTACTGAAGTTTGATGATTAAATGGAGGGATCGCTAGGGAATTTTTTCGGAGACTTCTGTGTCATTTCCGCTTCATATTAAATTTGGTTTCAAGTTCACTTGTTTGGCATTCAAGAAAATTCTTAGGAATATTCAAACCTAATCCTCAAATGTCACTAGTTTATGACATTAATTTATTTAATAATAAAAATCGATTTTAAATGACTTTCGTGAAACTTAATAGTTTGCAATGCCACTGGAAGTGCTATCGACTCTCTCATCGCTTGTCTGTCAGTTGTTGATACAATGGGAAATACTTACACTTCTACGAAACGATCAATTCTTGAAGTAAAATATTTTTATTTTCTCGTGTAAAATAATTGAAAATCTTTCTAATCTTAGTAGAACGAATTCGATTATGTTATAGATGATTTGGAGCCGGTGTACCGAACGCATGAGCTTGGCATACTCAAAGAGGGTGTTTGCTTTAGAGTTACCGGTCAAATACTGTTAACTTGTGAACGGTAAGGTCGAAGTTCTGAACATTCAGAATAACTTTATAATATCCTTCATCCACGTAGCTTCTTCATCAATTTCCTAGTGGATAATGCTGCGGGCGACGTGGCGTTACACCTTAACGCGCGTCTACCGCAGAATTATATCGTGCGCAACAGTCGCGTCAACAAGCGGTGGCAAGTTGAGCAGAACACCTCCGCGATACCATTCACACTGCGACGTGGCACCAGATTCCTCATGCAGTTTCTCATCACCGAAACCGCCTTTCTCATAGCCGTGAACGGTTTCCATTTCACCTCCTACGTCCATTGCATACCATATCGCCTGATTAGCTCTGTGGTGGTGATAGGTGAGGTCACAGATGTCTTAGTGACGCATACAGAGGTCGCCACATATCCCGATCGCATCGATACAATACGACCTGTGGAAGTAACAGTCAGAAGTAGCCTCGCCTCAACCCGTTCGACTAGATCTGGATATGCTCAGTTGACCAGGAGAGATTTAGGTTGGCGTTTCAGCTTGGTATTGAAAGCCTTGCATTGGCAGGCTGAAATTACGGCACCCTACGTGGGCAGCTTACCGCGGAATATGATGAAGCCGGGTCGTCTGCTCAAGATCGAGGGACGCGTCAAATTGTTACCAATGTCGTTTTATAAAAACCCTTACAAAATGGCGTTTATTTTTGGCCACATCCGATCATCGCTTTCCATTTGGCTTCGTGCTTTTTCAAAAAACGCGAAAACATATCGAAAGCGCAAATTGTGCGCTGCGCTTGGTACGATGGCCAATGGTCACCCGAAGAATGCTCGGATATCGATACGGAATTTCTGCCGGGCAAAACATTTCGACTGGCCATTGTGTGCATGGAAAACGCTTACGAGGTGTATTTGAATGGCAAATTTCTGCTCGAGTTCAGGTATCACATGCGACCGGAGGTGGTGGACACGGTGTACATATGTGGTGATGTCAAGCTCAGCTGGGTGTCACTGCATAGCAATGTTGAAGATGATGGCAACACGCTACAGTACTTTACCAACCAACTTGTAAAATCACGCTCTACGTACACCATTCAGCCCCGTCGAAATACTTACCGACCCACTTTTGATCCATCGACCTTTCAATAGTTATACTCACGTAAGACTTTTCTGTACGAACTTAGTGGAGGTGTGTTCAAATATAAATGTTATGCGAATAGTTTAATGCTTTGGTTTTTTTTTTATTGAAACCAACATTATTTCATCATGTTTTAACAAAAATATGTAATTCGTGTTCTAGGATTGCCGAATACTTTTTCAGTCTGAAATTTCGCCAACACTTTTCTTTTTTTTAGACAATTTTTGTTGAGACCTATCATTCTAAGGTCTGTCGGTAATCTATTATTTTTGAGTTTGTAAAAGAAAAGTCTGATAACTCATTCGTTGGTTACCTACCACGATCTCACTTCTCTGGGATCGCAGCGGAGATATCTGTTTAATCCCTTTAAAAGTCTTCTTTCTTGGATGCTTGGCTGACCGAACTTATAGATCACATAGAACTAGGGAGTACATAAGATGAAGTAAGTTCAAGAAGAAGGTCTGAACTGACAAGTCACCAAATAAATTTCAAATGTTCAGTAAAAAGTAAAAATTAGTTCAACGCTTTATACGATATTTTAAGAATTATTTCCATAATAATTTCATTTAATTCTTCAAAATTCAATTTGGCAAAATCAGTCACTTTAACTTCTAGTCTAATTCCCATGAGTTAGTATACCCTTCTTTCCCAAAACCGAAACTCTAAAGCACTACAATATTGAAGTCAAAGTTGCTGCAGTCCTCTCAGGCGAAAGTGCCGTTTCAATGCGCTGAGCTCCTCACATAATTCGAAAGTGTCTTATTAAATAAAGCTGATAACGGAATTGCTACTACTCGTACAAACATTGGGTAATCAAGTTAATTTGCGACGTCAATGAATAGACTTGAAATCAATGTCACACTACAATTGGCAGCGTCTGCAGATCTTCATGAAAACTTGTCGTCGAATCATTGAAATTGGAAAATTCACACTCGACACGCTGGGTAGATTGGCGCAGAGCGTCGTCTTAATCATTGCGTTTGCCACCAGATGCACTTGACAGCCACTGCATGTAGACGCCCCCTCACTTCGCGCAAACGAGATAAGCTAAGAGCCGAGCGCAGTTAAAGTGATAAGGAAATTATTGGGACCACTTGTTCATTTCAATGGCATTACATGTGTTCATATGTACTTCTGACTAGATAAGCATGAGTGGCGAAGCGGCCCATACAAACACACATACAAACACCATTGCGTGCATGTTTATTGACATATCGCTCAAATGATATTCAACACTGCTGTACCGCTGCTCACGCCGCGGAGCTGCTGCTGGAGCAACTTGCCACATCCACCACAGCAGCAGTGGGGCTGCCGTCAGGCATATGTCTGTCTAATGCACATTTCTACAAATGCACAGTCTAATGTATGTATGTATATGTGTGCGCTGCTTAAGTGACTGTGTCATCACTACTGAAACTCCAATTGTTTCTCTTCGGGGAATAATTGTGGCATATAGTATATCCTAATGGACACCGCTCCTCAATCATTTTTGTATAATATGTGCGAGTGTATGTGTTTGTGTGTGGGTGTTATTGTTGCTGTCACTTCGCTTATCGCAAACATTTGCATAAACATTTAACGCATCGTTAAAGTGATCGGCTATTAAATCGAAAGGGGCGTACCGCAAAATGGCTGGAGTGAGTGGAAGATATTGATTTCGAAAGTCAATTTCCCATGCTCCGAGCCAATAAATGAAAGCGTCTGCTTTTAACAATTTCTCGGGTCCACTGCAATACTTTTGAGTTCATATGCAGCTGGAGTAAAGCAAAGTTGAGGAGTGAGCTCGAAGAAAAAATGCATTTGAAACGAAAGTTCAATGAATATGTAGTCCACTGATTGGATTAAGTGAAAATTTTTCTCTTCAAAAATTTTAGAAAATTAATCTACGAACTGTAAAATTAGCTCAAAGCTTAATAAATTACGGACTATCATGCACCTTTTAATATTGAACCTGATTTCTTAACACAAATTGCATCAGTGAACGCTCCAAATATTTGGCAGTCGAACTTGGTATGTATGAGCATTAATCGTAGCTCGGGAAAAAGGGTAGTCGAAAAAAGTCTTTTAGTATTTAGTATTTCTTCTAGTTGAAGTTTGAACTCATAGTGGATGATTAGTTTCCAATCTCACCCAACACTCAGCATAACATTTGGAGGCGTCAATGCTGGCTTTGCGACCATTTTTGAGCCTAACCACGCTTGGATCATAATCTGTTTCGTAGATTATTGTCGTATTTGACCCACTTTTCGTCTTCTGTTGCCATTACCTTCAGAAATGGTTCGATTTCATTTTGTTTCAACAAAGAATCGCAGATATTAATTCGGTCCAATAAATATTTTACAGACAATTCATTCGGACATCGAGCTCTTTTTGTAGCCAGCCTTTTTTAAATGGTTCAAAACAGTTTGATGATGACATACAGTTCCCTTCCGGATTCTTTGGGTTTTGGAACATACGAGCAAAGTTCTGTCGGCATAGGCTTTATTTTCAGATTTTTAAGATTTTTCAAAAGAAAGATGCGAAGATGTCGGGAAAAGTTTGGAGGAAGACGTATCCGTCTCAAATTAGTGGTCTGAAGCTAACTAGCTTTTGTGAGGGTTTTCGGATTGAAATGAATGAATAGTGGAATGAGCAGAAGTTTTAACAATTTTTCTATTAAATAGAAGGTTCGAAAAACAATTAACTGCCACTTTGTCCGTTACAATTTCCTAGATGTGACTATCTGGGAACAAATAACATCGCTCATCTACATTGCAATAAACTTGATCAAACTATAAATAGGGGTAAATTGGGCCTTAATATTTATTTGAATTATTTTACTATTTACTTTTCTAGTTTAAAGCTCTCGTCATTTTGATAGCTTTCGAAAACTCCATTTGAAGCTTTAAGCTACATATTTTTCAAGCTTTTGAGATTATCTTTTGAAGCTTAAAGCTCACATAATTTTGATAGTTTTCGAAAACTCCATTTGAAACTTTAAGCTAACATACCTTTTAAAGCTTTTGAGATCATCTTTTAAAGCTTAAAGCTCACGTAATTTGGATAGCTTTTGCGAACTCCATTTCAAGCTTTAAGCTAACATACCTTTTAAAGCTTTTGAGATCATCTTTGGAAGCTTAAAATTCACATTTCAAAACAATAGAGATCATCCTTTGAAATTATAAATTTCCGCAGCTCTTAAAATCATCATTTGAAGCTTAAAAACAATATCGGCTTTAAAGCTTTTTCGACCTCCATTTGAAACTTAAAGTTTTCATAAATTTTAAAGTTCTTGAGATCTTTAAACATCAGATTTGAAGCCCTCACGATCATAAATTGAAGCTTAAAGCTTTCCTCGATTTCAAAAGTAATGAAATCACCATATCAGTATCAATATTCTCCGCCAGCTTACAATAACCTAGTCAACCCCTTTAAACCAAAAATAAAAATCAGCACGTCTAAACATCCCAAAAGCATGCGGGGCGTACCCTCATTCTCATTTTCCGATTGTAAACAACCAGTCGTATCTCAATTTTATGACAAGTGTTACTAACGTCATACTAAATGGAGCGCAGCGATTTCCACAGATTCTGTTTGCCTAGAAGTCATGCTGGGCTATCGAGCTTGCTGCTGTGCTCCAGCACTGTCCACCATTTAGATATATGTATATAGTGCACACATACACATATACATACATATTACATACTAATATAGATACGCGATATGTTATTATTCACTTTGACTAGTTGTTGATTTTACTCCAGTTATTTGTCCAACAGCGTTGTCGCTTAATTAATGTTGTGTTTGCGCAGAGACGCACATCGATGTCAACGCCTCATTCATTGATTCATTGCCGATGTGATGGTATAATTTACGCCACTTTAACGATCCTCCCCTGAATGGCGGCGACATAGACGCCAACAGATTATGTTTACATTCAACTTGCGCCCCCTCCCCCCGCACCACCTGCACGGCGCTCCGCAGCAAATGTGTTTGAGCAGCTTCTTTGTTTGTGGCATGCACGCTCTGGCCGCGCTGACTTGCCTCCGATTCGGCAGCAGTGCCACAGCAGCATGACCGGCCCGTTGGTGGCAGGATTAATGTGGCAATCGCTCGTAAATTTGCACGCGAGTGTGCGAACTGTGCCATAAACAATGTGTACTATCGTTCTAGGCACCCATGCCGGGCGCCCTATTTGTCCAGCATTTGTTGCAACAAATGTGCTAATTGTATGCGCGTGTGAGTGTGTGTGTGTGTGTGTGATAGCACTGGCTATCAAAACAGCTGCGCCATACGAGCTAGGAAGGAATTCAATTAACTCCAACAATGAAGAAGACAAACAAGGGTCCGCAAGCGAATGCTCTAAATCTAATGGAGCGAAGGAGAGCAGGGCAAGTATGGGCAGCGCAATGGACTCGAGGGCAGGAGGGGCAGCGTTGAATCAAAGTAAACTGCCGTTTATAGTCTATTTGCTTGCCATTCGCTATTTAACGGCATATATGCGCGCATTAGTTAAGTCGCAGTCGTTGGCCAGTGGCATGATGTCACCACCGGCTGCCTCATCATCCCCCTCTGAAATGTTTGGGTGAGGGTGAAGCGCATGTGGCGTTGTACGATTCGACAAACGGCAGCTCCAAGCGTTGTGTCACCACTCCAATTTACAGAAAAGTGGCACTTGGCGCGGTCCCCTCGAAAGTCAACCATTGAAAAGCTTATGCATGTGCATGGCCTCTTCAGTGGCTTGGCGTATGCGACATTTACCGTCTTCAAGTGGAGGATTTTGTGCTCGCACTGAAGAGTTACTCCAGTCACCTAAGTGTTTTGCCGCTTCGGCATACTCTTCGCTGTACAGAGGCATTCTAGATTATCAGCGCTTATCTTGCAAGCAATGCAGTTCAATGGAAAGTACCTCTTGCCATTATATTTGCCCAGTAGTTAAGCGAAACGCAAAAAGTTCTATATTTCTTATAAGTGTTCCTATACAAATACAATAACTATATATATATACAGTTATATTTGTAGATCTTAACAATTATTTTTATCGCTTATCAATTTCAAGCAGTGAGCTTAAGAAGGCTTAGTGTAGGCTTATAAAAGCGCTGAGCAATATTAGATTAACACGACCTCTAAGTCTAATAGGCAACTACTTAAGATTGGTGAGATCACAGATTTTGAAAGTGTGGAAGGTCTGGTCGACATGATTCTGAGTGACAATACTGAAGAAAGGTCCAGAAATTCACGCAAAGTTATTTTTAGCCTAAAGTAGATATAATTTTGGCCACATATTAACGGTTGCTTCTTAAAAAAATTGTCAGCATAAACTCTTACAAGGGATAAGGGAAAGCTGGATGTCCCGGTGGTCCTGACGATCCTCGCAGGAGGACGGAAAGTCGCCAGAGGCTGCAGAGAAGCTCTCTCTAAGCAGGAGCAGGGGCAGCGCAGGAGCTAACTCAGCGCTCGTTGATAGACGCTTGAGGCGCCGTCTGGTTAATGCAACCCCGTCGAACCCCGTCGGAGGGTGAGGTAGCGAAAGGGATGCACTTCCAGATGTAACCAGACAAAACGCAAAGCGAAAGAACGAGCAGATAACGCCTCAATAATCTCCGAGTCCAAATCCTCTTCCGGTGGTTGCGGGTCAGCGAAATTATTCGGAGGTCTTAAAAGGTATACGACTGGCGATATTGCCCCACAACTACCCGACGAAGGTTTTGGAGTCAGAGGAGCTTACTGCATTGCAGAATTGCATCATGGATGAGATATACAGGGAGTGCTGATACACCGGTTCATTGAATGGTGTCTATTTCAGGTCAGGTCTGCTCCTAGTTTAATGTAAGGACGAAAAGACGGCCACCGGGCTAGCGGAGATCGCTCTGAAGCTGGAAGGATGGAAAGGCCCAGTCCTCAGTCGTCATCAACACAGTCGAGCAGGTTGGTTGGGATGTTTTCCGAGCATCTTTCAAGGAAAAGTCTTTGCTATAAGTCAGTGTGCAGAAATTAGTCCTCAACGCAGACATCGCTTACTCAGGGATAGTCAAGCGGCACTAAAAGCGATCTCAGCAGATGAAGTGAAATTATTATTAGTGAAGCAATGCATAGGAAGACTGAACCACCTATCAATTTGCAACCATGTACACCTGATCTGGGTGCCGTGACATAAAGAGGTAGAAGGCAATGAGCTGGCCGATGAACTAGCCGCTCTGCGGCGACTTCCAAGATGATATGGCTACGACCATGCATGGCGGCGAGGTCCCACATATAAAGGAGTGGCTCCACATGGAGGAGAGAGTGGAGAGGGAAAGGCACTGGCTGTAGCCAACAGAAGCAGCTATTGGGAGGTTATAGCCAACCTGGGCACTGCAGGCTCAAGAAACACTTGTCCAACATGGCCATAGCCTCTTGTGTAAACTGCCGGTTTTGCGACATGGAACCGGAAACTCCTAAGCACCTGATTATAGATTGCTCAGCAATTTGTAGAAGCACGCTCATTGCCGTTGGATCCATCTTTATGAACAGGGATCACATCACCTCCATCATGCCCTGCAAGTTCCTAGAGTTGTTCAAAGTGCTGGTCCTTGTGACCATGTGTGAAATGAGAGAGGACACTATACATCATAGTCTTTCTACGAGGTTTTAGTAGAGGCAGAGGAAGTGGTTTGCGGTCTATAATTTTGAAAATGAAAACTTGAAGTCCTTTTCTAAAAGAGAGTTACTATTGTCGTCTATTGCAAGAGTTGCCAATATGTAAAGATATATATAGGCATTCAATCTTCTGTTGGTGGACGCTGCAGCCTCTTGACGCAGATGTTGAGTAGTAGAATTCGGGAAAAGCAATTAGAATGATGATAATGTGACTTTTACTGACTTTGACTTTTCACGTGTTGCATTGTGACCGAACGGCACTTTTTGTTTCTGAATGCGTTTCTGTGACGGGAGTGATCCCAAAACGATTGTCGCTGCCTTTGAGTCGGTGCTGTACAGTCGGGCGCGTGTACAGTTAATGGAAGCTGCCACTGCCGCTGCACAAATAGGCTTGCTTGTGTGCTAAAGTGTGAATTGCCAGGACGCGCGTCGAAAGTAAGCTAGCGCTATTGTTTCTGGTATTTTGCAAGAAGTCGCGTCATTTCTTTTTAATGACTTTGAGAGTAGCTTTTCAATTTATTTGTGTTAAAAATTTCTCATATTTCCATTATTGCATTTCAGTTTATTTTTCTCATTATATTTTTTTGTTCAACAAGTATCCCTGACTTTGCTGCATTCACGCACTTTTCGATTTCGGCATAAAACATTCGGAAACTGTGCGACGTGTCCTTGTTCCAAGTGTGTGTGAGCATGAGCATATGCTTGGTCCGGTGCGATGTGCTCTATAGTCGCGAGCGCGCTCCCAATGTACTTCGCGGAAGCCAATTGTACGCACATTTGAATGCAGTTTGGTAGCGCGCCGTACTCGCTTTACTCCTGCCACGGCAGCTACAGCCATTTACGATCATTTAATGGCATTTATGAAATTCAGCGCTCAAAGCAGAAGTTTTCGAAAACCGTTTTTTGCTTTGTTATACACAATTGTCCGCAATGCCTTGGATAATGCAATTGTCAGTGCCCCGGCGAGCGCATACCTACTGCACTAATGTCCTCGCAATTGTGTGTTGCGCGCCTTTGGCGGAGGACGGTGCGTGATTGTCACGCCGTAAATTGGAAGCCTTCGATTTGTTTTGCTTTTTATTTCGCTGACACAAAGTCAGAATGTCATTTCACGCGTTCGAGTGCGCTGCCGCTGACCTGCACCCAGCGCTGATGAGCTGATGAGCCGATGAGCTAATCAGCAGGCTGCCGCGACCGTTCGCTTTGGCCTACAATCAGCGTGCAATTATTGGACCTTCTGTATTTTCAAATTTCCATCATTAATAACGCAGGCGGTGGTGCGAGCAGCGGCCAGCGCGTCCTTTACGCTTCCAGTGTGCTGCTGCCGCTACAAGTATTTACCTCTAGTTTGCAGAAATTGGAAGTGTGACTGATGCGTAGCATTGAGGCGCGCTGATGCGTCTTGGCCAAACATGTTGATGCGCATCGTAAGCGGCAGTGGCTATTGTTGTTGGTGTTTACGCTGGACCTGCTGCTGGTTCGTTAATGTGGCCATTAGCGCACGATGGCAGCGAACGCGTGAATGTCTTGTTGTCCCCACATTATTGTCCTGGCCGTCCTGCTTCGGAACGCATTCGCAATCGGAATTTTCGGAATGCACCGCAGGTAATGCCGCTCGGCGTTCTTCAGCGGCTGAAGTGCGCGCAGCGTGTTCGCGCGGAATGTGCGGGCATTAGCAAACGCAGTGGGTGTCGCAATGAATATAAAGATGCTTCATAATTATGCCTGCTGGCCTGGTAATGGCTGGGCTTGTCCGATCACTTGGTCGACTTACTTGCATCGCGTTTGGCAATGGGGCGCGCAAAGTGAACGACGCGCGCTGCGTAGGTTCGCCGAATTTGTGGGCTCGCTGCAGTGCTCCAGTACGTCTGTGTGCGTTTGTATGTGTGTGCTGGCTGGTTTGGTCGGCGGTTCGCGTTCACGTTCGGTGTGCTGGGGCGCCCAGCTGCGTTTGTCAACGCAGATGCTAATCACGGCATTAGTCTCCAGCGGGCGTGTAGTGCTAAATCTTGTTTTGCCAACAAATGACATTACCAACACAAGTGCGAATGCTCGCAAAAACACACCTATGCGGTATTGGTGTATGTGTGTGTAGAGATGGCAAATTTTTCGCATTGGTTTGAGTGTGTATGTGTGTTGTTGGACGCTGTGGACTCCCTTCGTTCTGAGATTATGTTCTTGGCCACTTTTAACTGTAATTGCACAGTTAGTTACGCTCGAATGAGCGAACCTTCAATGACGGTTAGTATTTGGTGGAATTAGAACCAAACAAAATTTTCACCTTTAACGGTGTTTTGTAGCGTGACAACTTAATTGTCAATTCTATTTGCAGGAACCTTGAAAATGCCGTTAGTATAAGAAGACTTTAATGGTATTTAATTGAGATATTTGCCAATTATCGACAATTAAGCTAATTAAGTATGTATTGTAGTGTAGTGTTGTTGCTTTCTTCGCAAAGACGCAAGCCAGGTGGTTAAAAAGGTGAATAGTGTGCAGTGTTCTAATACTGTAACAGTCAATCACATGAAATTTTGGCTTTTTGGATGTCATTTCTGTAATAGTGAGGTCTCTTTCGATTGTCAAGAATTGGGCGGATAGAAAGGTTTTGCTGTGCGTTTGGTGGTGTTGGCAGGGTACAATCCACTAAGAGCTGCTTACCAAAGACCAAACTCTTAATTCGGAGCTGTACAGTCAACAAAGGGACTTACTCAAAGAAGCAATCACCCAGAAGCGGCTAGTCTTGGCCAATATGAGTAGAATTGTGATCCATCAGAGCAATGTCAGGCAACGCACATCGATGGAGAACAATTTTGGAAAATTGTGTCTGAAAGAGCATATATTTTGGTCGAGGAGCCAGTATTTCACTACAAATAAGGAGGACTAAACCAAATTCAAATGAAATTTGTACCTGTGTATATAAATTGAATTGAAGGATGAGGTCCGGTGGATTGCCAGCCGAGCTTTTGAAATACGGCGGCGAAGAACTGATAAGGAGCATGCATCAGCTTCTTTGTAGAATATGGTCGACGAAAGCATGCCACAATTGGAATTTAAGCGTGCTCTCCCAATCCACAAAGGGAGACCCACAATCTGCGCCAACTACCGTGGGATAAGCCTCCTCAATCGCTATAAGGTTCTATCGAGTGTATTGTGTGAAAGATTAAAGCCTACCGTAAAGAAACTGATTGGACCTTTTCAGTGTGGCTTGAGGCCTTTAAAATCAACAACTGTCCAGAAATTCACCACACGTCAAATCTTGGAAAAGACCGTGAAAAGAGAATCGACACACACCACCTCTTTGTCGATTTCAAAGCAGCTTTTGACAGCTCGAAAAGGAGATGCCTTTATGCCGCGATGTTTGTGTTTGGTATCCCGCAAAACCAATACGGCTTTGTAAACTGATATTGAGCAATACCAAAAGCTCTGTCAGGATCGAGAAGAATCTCTCCGAGCCGTTCCGATACCAAACGAGGTTTCAGACAAGGCGACTCCCTTTCGTGTACTTCTTCTATCTACTCCGAGAAAATAATTCGAGCTGCAGAACTTAATCGAGTAGGTACTATCTTCTTAGAGTGTACAGCTGTTGGCGTATGCGAGATATTGATATCATTGGCCTCAACATCCGCGCCGTTAGTTCTGCTTTCTGCAGACTGAGTAAGGAAGCGAAGCAAATCGGTCTGGTAGTGAACGAGGGAAGACGAAATATCTCCTGTCATCAAACAAACAGTCATTGCATTCGGACTTGGCTCGCACCTCATTGTTGACAGTCATAACTTTGAAGTCGTAGATAATTGCGTCTGTCTTGGAAGCAGCATTAACAGCCTTGAAATCCAATCCAGAATCACCCTTGCCAACAGGTACTACTTTGGCTGAGTAGGCAATTAAAAAGTAAAGTTCTCTCGTCGAACAAAAACCAAACTCTACAAGTCCCTCATCATTCCTGGCCTGCTATATGGTGGGAGGCATGGATAAAGACATCATCTGATGAGTCGGGCTTAGAAGTTTTCGAGAGAAAAGTTTTTGCGGAGATTTTATGGTGCTTTGGCGAGTATGGCAATCGATGGAACGATGAGCCTTAGAAGATATACGGTGACATTAACTTAGTTCAGCGAATTAAGAGATAGCGGCTGCGTGCTAGGATATGTTGTCCAGATGGAAAAGAACACCTCAGATTTGTGAGTTTTCATTCCAGTACTCGCCGGAAACCGATTAAGAAGAAGATATCCAATCTGTTGGAGAAATCGGGTGGAGAAAGACCTGGGTGCACTTGGTATCTCAAATTGGCGCCATTTATGTATGAGACTAGTGTATTTCAGACCAAGAACTGAAAATATAGATGTGGTGGTCTAGAGATTGAGTACTGCTTTAGGTTAGTGGTTATACCCAAGCTGGAATACTTTTGATTTCGAAGTTCAGTATAGCAGCTATATGCCAAAATGGTCCGATCTGATCAATTTAACTGGAGATCGCATTGTTGTGAAGATACCTCGTCAAATGAAAAAGTTTTCCATACAAGAACTTTTTTCCGATCGTTCAGTTTACAAGGTAGATATATGCTATGATGGTCCGATATCGGCGGTTCCGACTAATGAAAAATTTCTTGGTGAGAAAAATAGGGGTCAAAAATTTCTGATCCATATCTCAAAAGGTGAGTGATTAGTTCGCATAGACATACTGTCTAAATCTTCTCAGCTCTATTCTTTGTAGGTTCTGGGACGCGTCCCTTTGGGGGATACAGCCAACGTGGCAAACTTAATATACTTTAATACCTTAATATAATAATATAATTCATAAAGAAGTGTACATAAAGCCGGGTGTTAGAGGAATATTACTTTCAAAGATCAGAGTGAAAATACTTTGGAATTGCTAGTTTGAGAGCCCTATTAAAACGTCACAACTCCTAATAACACCCCTCCAATTTTTAGATTTAATTCTAATACACCGACAAGATCCTCGTTAGAAATCAGCCTCTTGGACATCACTGCCTCCATTTTTACTTCAAGCCAACTACGAAATACTCGAAAGTCAGCGAAGCGTTCACTTATTTTTCATGGAAAAATCACATTTTCCATTTATTGGCTGTCATCACGAGACAATTAAATAAATGCAGAATGTAAATATTTAAAACCAAATAAACGGAATGTAAGACACATTAAAAGACTCTTCACTTTATTGCATGCACTTTTTTAGTTCGAAGAAAAGGGCTTGCCTTGAGTCTTCATGCAATAAAACGCGCTCGAATTGCAGCGTCAAATCAGAGTGGAGCATTGTGCAACGCTCGCGCTGAGTGCCAGCCCCTTCGTGTTGGGTCGGTACCACAATGTCTGCGCGTCTGTCAACACATGTGCGTCGCGCGGCAATTATGTGGCGCAAGACGCAAGTGTGTGTGTGTACACCAGTGCACCGTTATGCGCCGATAAGTCTCTGCCGCCGACACCGAAGCAGCCGACTTGGCTGCCAGAGACTCCAACACCGTCAATTGCTGCTGGCTGTTGTTGCTGCAATTAGTGCGCGCCTCAAATGTAAACAAATGATTGCGACACACACATACGCACGCATGCAACGGACACTCAAGTAGCCAATTCAAAGAAACCAGAAGTAATAAATGTAGCAAAGTGCAGCAAAGGATTTCGGCTCGACTTACACAGTGCGCATTACAACACCACAATGTCGGCAACAGAACACCGCGCCACTTCAGTGCACTTCACTTGAATATGCGCGTCACTTCATGGCCACTTGGCGGCCGTGTGATGCGTTCATAGCAAAACATTAACGTAATTTATGGCAGCGCCTCCCAGTAAACATAACCAACACAAGATTTAGCATGAAATTGGAGAGCGGCCCATACGCGCCACAAGCGCTCCGCTTACGAGGACATTCCTGCGCGCATGCGTGTGAGTGTGTGTGTGTTGTTTGGGCTCTGCGCAAGGCGCTGTTGTGCAAGGACATGCGCATATGCAGGCCTCGCTACAACGGCACTCCAATTTCCGAAAGTATCCACTTGACACTTGGGCGCTTGCGCAACTGGCGTTGAATGATGCCCAGCGCTAGTGTTTTTTTTGTTTGAGGACTAAAAAATAAATTCACTTTCGTTTGAATTTTTGCTTGCGCTGCAGTTTTGTTGGTTTCTGTTTTATGTTACAGTTGTGTCCTGCAGCCTGCGGGAAGCCAACACGCTCATTAGGAACCCATACGAAAATTGTGGGCCGCATGTGTTTGTGGTGATAAATCAGAAATGTTATGGGAGTTATGTCATGCGCACTCATACACATATTATATAAGTATGTATGTGTGTGTGTAGTCGTGTTGTGGCACACATTTTCACACTTTTCTGGCAGCAAAGTGTCTGCCGTTGAAATTCGAAGACACAATGGCGAGCGCAGTCTGATACATACCAACAAGCGCTTGAGCATATGCACTTATTTAGGTGGTTATAAACATATGTACATACATATTTATGTAAAAATATATGCGCCTTGCTGTAAGCGCGCGTACGCGCTGGCAATTTCTCCGAATTATGGGCATAATTAATGACGCGTTGACTCACATGGTGAGTTGATTAGACGCACCGAAGACAGCTCGAGGGCAAAGCGCGTCCAAAGGTGCCCCGGCAAAGACAGGGTGCTAAGGCGGACGCTGCCACTACATGCGGCATGTGAAACTATAAACGCTCACTTACAACGGCCGCTTCATGCATATGTATGTGCGCACAGTTAATTAATAGTTTATTAATTAAAGTCACACAAGTCACTGCGTGGCCACATTATGCTTGCGCGCATACACATACATATGTATATCCATAGCTCATATCTAGATGAGAATCAATTAGTGGTGCGATTTAATGGATTATTATCAAATTCAAAGGTGCCAGCGGTCGGCAATGCTGACAACAACACCTCCAACACCTGAAACACCTCCGACACCTACACACAATTAGTGCGCAGAGGTGCGCAGCCAAAACGCCGGGGGGCAATGTGTTAATCGGCCGAGCGCGCTCACCATGCGGAGCGTGAATAGCAAAAGTCGCAGCCGAAACGCTTTTCAAAAACACATTTTTTACCGACTAATTGAAAATGTATGAACACAAAAACTAATAGACATTGTAACAGAGCCGGAGAAACAAAGCCACTCAACGGCGGCGGCTTGAATGTTGAAAGCGGCGCGAACACAATGCGTTCGAATCGCAAAAAGCGAAAATCGCTTAAATAAATGAATTGTAGCCACATGCGTTGTAAGAGCGCGTTGAAGTATGTATGTGTGTGGGTGTGCGACTCCATTGATTTTGTATTAATTTCAAGCGCTTTGCGCTCCACTATGTTTTGATTGACCGCAGCGGCAACGCATAGCTTGCCACAGACTATATTTGTATATAAATATATATAGATATGTACATATGTAGATATAGATATGTATATACATATGTGTGCGTATATCGAACCATCAACCA
Organism: Bactrocera correcta; assembly: GCA_027475135.1. Classification (NCBI taxonomy): domain Eukaryota; kingdom Metazoa; phylum Arthropoda; class Insecta; order Diptera; family Tephritidae; genus Bactrocera; species Bactrocera correcta. The sequence goes on from CM050326.1 coordinate 93,245,640, forward strand.
ACCGCGCAACCATCAATTTGCCCTCATTTAACGCATTAAACACATTTGCCACCCAAGCGTGTGCGATCTCGATGCGCGCATGCCTGCACTGCAGCGGTCTGGAGCTCGTCATTTATCAATCGTGATCTATGAATGAAGGTGCGATGCCGCCAAAGCGTTGAAGTTCGCTTCGCCACCATTTGTACTTACATGTGTAAGCGTTTTGTTGCGCTTTGTTTGCCTGCTTGCCGTTTGCGTTGATGTTTTAAGATCACAACAAAAGCGCAACTAATGCTTGGAGGAACTCCCGCGTGTAGCAAGGAATCGTCAGACATATTTCATTCATAACAATGGAAAATATTGAAAATTAAATTGATTTCCACCGATGCGCTATCGATTAACGCACGAATTGATGAAGTAAGTGGGCAATGATAAATGCCTAAATATTAATTATGCTTGCGTCGAATAAGGACATGCGGAGCTGCGTACCTGTAGGTGGACATATGAAGGTAGATTTTTATGTATGTATGGGAGTCTATTAATCGTGATTGATTTTGAAAGTAAAATTATTCAAAGACAGTAGAAAATTTATGCATTGTGCATTACTTTGATAGTGTGTATATATACCTACATTAATGGTTTAGTTATACTACATATATAGTTAGGTATGCGATAATGCTGATTACAGCAACCTACTTTAAAAGCTTTAAAAATATATATAATATAAGTCTTTGAATTGGAGGATAAGGAAGACTAAGCAAAGTCCTTACACAATGTTTAATTTGACGAATTTGCTGGAACATTGTTTTCTAATAACGAAGCTAATGGCGCAGTTGTAAGTTCATCCTAGCTGTGAGGTCTTTCTTGCAGAAATAAGTACGGTTGAGCAAATTGTCGAAATATTTAAGGTGCGTGGTCTCCTTTGCCATGTTCGACATCAGAAACTGTTCAAAAATTTTAAAATATTGAAATATTAAGGACAGTCAAGTGGTCCTCGAGTGGCCAAGAATTCAGCTTTATTATAAATAAAAGGATTTATGTTTTAAATATTATTACGGGCCAGTGAGCGCAGTGGATGGCTCGAATAAATTTTAATCGAAGGGCCCCATTTTCGACCACTTTTTACAGAAATTGGAGGTTTATGCCGTCGGTTGCGTCCGCCGAACATTGTCTTCTAAGCCATCAATAGTCTCGGGCCCAACTGCGTAGAAACTCTCAAACACCTCAAAAAAACAGTCCAGCAAGTCGCAAGATCTTCTAGTTCACGCCATTGGTCCACGAAACGATATGATGTGGTCAATAAAAGTTTCTTTCAGGATGTCTAGTAGCGTTAGGACCAGAGGTCGTTTACATCAACATCCTTAATTTAAGCACGAAAAAGTTATTAATCATGGCTCTGTACTGTACCCCATTGACTGTAACTTCATTCATTTTTGAAGAAATATGTGTCAATGATCCCATCTTCCCATAGAACACATTAAACAGTGACTTCTTGATGATGGAACGGTGTCATAAAAATGGTTGGTAAATTACCACTACTCTAAGTGCGACTATTTTGTTTATTAACGTACCCATTCAACCCAAAAGTCAGCTTCATCGCTGAACAAAATTTTTTTTGGGGTTTTTGTAACCGCAAACAAAGATCCTCCCGAAAAATCTTCAATAAAGTGGCTGGGCACAGCACCAATTGTTGGCGGCGATGGCGGATGGACTCATTTTGATTTTCTTCGATACTCTGTTTCACAGCAACAAAAGCGTTTTCGGTGCTCACTGTACGGGTTCTCTGAGGACGCACATTATTTACTAAAGTATATATATATATATATAATATAATATAGTTTTATTATATTAATTGTCTACGAATATTACTTACTCCGAACAAACGTGTCAATTTGTTACCAACGCATGACGAGCTGCCTCCAATATTCGGTTGACATAATCGCCCAGCAACGTCAAAAATTCAAGTTTCGGACCACTTTTACTTTAGTACATAATGTGCGTCCTCAGAGAACCCGTACAGATATATATATATATATATATAGATGCTATACTATATAACTATAGCATCTTCAAAATCTTTTGATTATCTTACACCTTCCGCAAGTTGATCCCCTTGGAGTAAATGTTTTCGATTTACTGGAAAGAAATTGAAAAATCTTTCGTCTCTGAGATAACTAATATCTACCGCGATTTACTAAGTGCAGTTCAAATTGCAAATTAAAACAGAATAATGTGTCCTTATTCAGATGTCCACCTCTTTAACCTGTTGATAAGGTGAAATATCTAGGTTTTATCATTGATAAAAAGCTTTCATGCAGGTTAAATATTGAGGAGAGATTAAGGAAGGCATCGGTTACTTCGGTTAGCTGCAGACTCTCACCAAAGATAGTGTTTTGGCTCTATGAAACCGTAGTGAAGCCAATAATGTTCTAAGGTGTATTCGGGTGGCGAATGGCGCTCGAAAAGGGTACACACTTTCGTCGGCATCTCGGGTGCACTACGGACTACACCACTAATAGTACTTATAGTAATACTATTTTAAACATAGCACTCGTGGACATTACCGGCAGGTGTATGGCTGTAAAGTGTGCTCTTAGGCTCAGGGAACTTGTGTATATGAAAGGGTCCAAACAAGGACCTGCCGAAATTATCTCCTCTTTCAAACTTGGACCACTGCGTCACAGACACCACTCGTGGAGGCTTTTTATCTACTCACATACCGTCGAGAGAGATGTAGGTGAAAAGTCGCTGGTGAAGAGGCGCAATGAACTATTTTACGGATGGAACGAGGCTCGAAGTCAAGGTTGGATTGGGTGTTTTATGTAAGGAACCCTCCATCTTAGCTTTAAGCTAGCGGATCACTGTAGATTTTTAGGTATAAGTGACTGCTTTCAAGGTGGTAGTATACGTACTGCTACGAAGTGCAGCCTCTTTCAAGGAGGTGAGTATTCACTTCGACAGCAGAGCGACAGTATTAGCGCTCAGGTCGCTATTAGTACACCAAAAGCTAGTGAAGGAATGTATGCCTTCACTAGAAATAGAATCAAGCTACTTCATCATCAGACTCATTTGGGTGCCTGGTCCAATTCCTGTGTGACTGCAATATCTTTTGGCATAGAATAAAACGCAGGAGATCTACTGAACTACTTGGCTTGAGCAAAGTTCATCTTGCCGCCATTGTAAGAGTTCTTACTGTGTACTATCCAATAGGCATTCATGCGGTAGGGAAAAATGTCTAGTCGAATGCGAGTAGTCAAAGTTGTATGTAGAAAGGTGAGAAGAAAAAATTCAGTCATTTTTGTTAACATTTTCCAGCCTTTGCAAGACTGAAGCTGAAACATCTCTTTAGTTTTATCTTCGGCGAAATAGAAAAGATAGTCGTTGGAAACAAATTAGTGATATGCTCAAAGCACTTTTTCGACTTGTAAGGTTCTTATGATCGAGTATATAGAAGTTTTTAGGTACCACAACGGAACGGCTTGCTAAGAAGTCCAAGTGAGATCCCTCTCAGGATCGACCTCTTAACTTAATCCAATCAAATGAACCAAATGAAAATTACCCTCGCGCCTGAAGCGAAAAGTTAATATAAGGAAACCGTTTTCTATTTTCTAGAAGGAGCTATTTCTGTTCCTGTTCTTCAAAAACCGCTGGTATATTATCGGCAGACATCAAGAACTCAAACAGAAAAAATTCTTTTATTAGACGTTTGAAAGAGATTTATGGTATTTGCTTGAAATTATACGAATTATTGAATTAATTTATATACGGATTTTTTATGAAATGTGGAGAAAACAATAAAAAATTAATTATGTATATACACACATATTTATAAACTATATACCTTAATACATTTAAATCATAAAAATCAAAACAGCATTATGCAATTCTGCTATTTCCTAACGATTTACCTTTAGCTCATTACTTATGTAATAATTTTAAATAATTTAAAGTATTGTCTATATTTAAATTTTACAATCGCCAATAAAATGCTCTTCATTATATTATAACAAGTAATAATAGTTCTTTTTTCGTTTATCTTAAGTGGGAATACCACGCCATTTTCCCCACGATTTTCAGTGCTTTTATGGCCGCTTCAGGGCAATAACAATTATCACTTCTCACGAAGAATTCTATTTTTAAGATTTCTGGGCATTATTGCTACCATAAAATCTACTTGAAAGTCATGCGATTAAATGGCGAACGAATTATATAATGCCAAAAAGTGCACATCTCGCCTTATTTGTACTTGATAAATATGTATACATATGTATGTATGTATATGCGACCTCCCGCCCCACTCATCACACGACCCAACGCGCTTTTGCGTCACGTCATGCTAGCGCTTTTAACGGTATCTTTGCAGTAAATATCGGTAACTTATCAATTGGCAAATCAAATTTTATGTCTACCAGTAAACAAGCGACATTCGCCTTTTGGCGGTTACACTACAACTCATTTTTATATATTTATCTTTGACGTATTTGTTGTAGACGGCAAAGATCAAAGCGCAACGGCAATTTATCAAAGTCAAAGCCGCTGTTTGCGAACTCATATTTTTATTGTTGTTTACACATGAGTATGCCACAAACGAAAGAGTGCTTATGTGACATATGGAGACACCTGCATGTGTGCGCATGTATATATGTATGTATGTATATAAGGTGTATATGGGCATGCAAAACTGCGCGTACTATTTCCACATAGGTGTGTGACTGTGTGCGTGTGTACATATTTGCTATATTTGTAAATAAATAATTATAAATATTTACTGCACAATGCTGCACGGAAACAATAAAAAAGTATATAAGAGTGAGCGTGTGTGGCTGCTTATATATACATATGTATAAGCATTTGGCTGCTTCCTAGTATTTTTCCTGCGCATTCACAAAAAGCTTTCCTTTGTACTATATATATATGTATGTATGTATATGTATGTATATATGTATTGTCATGGCGGCAGCGCTTTGCCAGCTCTTCGTTGATAAGCTGACAATGTCACAAGTATATACAAATCCACATGTGTGTGCGTGTCTGAAAGCATAGCAAAGCGTATACCCACCTCTTTCGCTGATAAACATTTTGCCCTTACCCACACACACACATTCACACTACCGCTTCACCGTATGAACACGTCCAAACAGCGGCAATGTTTTACATTAGGGGCGTGGTTTGGCTTCCATAATTAGTATTAAGCGTGAATTGCGGATAGGCCAAGGGATTACTCTAATTACGTTTACAAACTGAGATCCTCTTTGTGTTAGCGATTTCGCATGCGTCCCCATTACAGCCCAACAGCCAGCGCAAAATTAAGTGAAAGGTAGATTCGCGTTTCTTTCGCCATTTTACTGTTTATTACGCTTTACGATTGGCATGTAATGCTCAGCAGCCAGACGGCATTTGCGAGAGTACAACTATACGCCTAATCTCATATTCAAGGACTTTCAATGGCACAGATTCATTTCGTTTGTCTTCGCTGACGCGTTGGCTTATGTTTCTGCCATATTTATTCGTATTTGTTGTTTTAAGGAATTGAATAAAAGGCGTGTATGCGATGTCGCGGTACCTGATGAACCCTTTAATTGTGCGCGACAAACGTTGACACCCATTGTAACGGCCCACTTTACCAACATTTGGCTTCGCTTTCATTTCGCGACGAAAACGTTTTGCTCTTGTCTTCGCGACAGTCGCATGAAAATTTGCCGCTAATCCTTTTACGCGTTGATTGCATTTCCGGAAGGCGACTTTGTAGTTAAGCGGGTGCTGTTGTGGCTTTTGTTAGGCTAGTGTCATATTGCCAAGACTAAAGTTTATGTTTTAAATCTGGGCGTTATCGTTTTAGGGTTCCTTTATTTGTTTAATCCGTATGAAAAACGTATTCGAATCAATAGCTGTATAATATTCGCGTCCTTGCCGATTTGAATGTCCTTGAAGGACATTGACTCATTTGACTATTTGCTACTTTAGAGCAATAGCCGGTTGGCGAATGTCAAAAAATGTTAAACAAAGCGAAAATCGGCTTAAACGAAAAAGTGGGAGAATAGTTTGCTTGTTCTCAAGTCAAAGTATTGTTTTGCGGAAATTAGTGGGAAAGTCAGAGCATTTAAGTTTTACCAAAAATAATCCAGGTGGCAATTGCTAAGAAAATATGTTTTATTCGTATCGGTGTTGTTTTGCTGCCATAAGAATTTCTCAAATAGTTTTGAAGGAAGCAAGCACTTACCGGCGCGGCATTTCCTGGCTTGCCACATATTTACATACATATGTATATTCAATCATGTGTACATACCCAGTAGTATATGCGTATATAGACTATATAGACTGAATATAGAAGAAGTTGATGAACTGAACAAAATTCTAAAAATATGTGTTCTTTGATGAAATCCTTATTCAACAGGAAAAAGTTTATAATATAAAATTTTTAGTCAAAACTGGCTAACCTGTCTGACAAATATTTCTCATTATTTTTGATAAGTTTTCAGACATTTCAAGAGTTTTTTACTGTTCATAACGGAACTGAGTTCAGCAAATCAGAGTTCATTGAAAGCGACCCGGTCATTTTTAAAAGTAAAGTTAAATGGTGTAACTAACCCTGCTTTTTCATTTATATACATACATAGATATTAAAAAATTTGGTCGTGTCCGAGTTAATCATCTACATATGTTATAAGTGTAAATTATCATAACTATTGCCCTATAACGAGTAAATTTGCAGTGGAAAGATTTTATTTTATGCGATAATTCTTCAGGCCTCAACCACAGGGATCGAGTGAAATTCTGTTATTGTTGTCCAAAACAATATTTGTATGTCAGCTTGGGAGAATTTGAACCAGAAACATTTTTACTGCAATTTCCTGGTCTTTACATCCTTATTATGCCTCATACTTGACTCACTTACATCGCGACATACATACACATTTGATTATTGAACTCGAAGCGGATGCAAATATCGTGCTTTTGTGTTCATCATGAATCTTTGTAACCAAAATTACTTCAATATGCACGAATTTGCATTTAGGAACTTCAGGAATAGTAAGCATTCATTTTTATATGCGATCTGAGAAAATGATGTCAAAAATTTCTTCCCCTTACAATTCTAAAAACTATTTTAAAATCGTTGTCTCAACTTTTCTAAGTGGCGCTGAATAGAAGTTTGAAGTGTTCATTGTCAATTTTTCTTAAAGGCAATATTACAGCTAAACTGTGACTTGTAAACTGTGTTTATCCTTTTATATCGATGATATATAGTCAGTACTACTTTCAATGTGGAATACATGTTTTAGAGTGTAAATGTCTGCTAACCAATTATATTATATTACACTACGCATGCAACTATTTGAGAATAATTCCTTTTCTTCAGTATCCTTTAATTCTCATATCAATTGTAAAAATGTGCTTAGAAACATTTAAGAAGACTTATTCAGCATTTTATATATCATTGACTCGTTTATGATACACGGGAATATTTTGTAAAATATAAGTGTTTGTTGTCGTCTGTGGTCACTGATTTTATTTTACCACTATTATTTGCCAAAGAAGTGCTTATTATGCTTATTTACGAAAAAAGTCACGTTATGACAACTTTTCATAATTTTCTTAAGTATTTTTGAATTTATCCGAACATGTTTTAGATATAAGCAAATTGTTCTGGTCTACTCTAAGAAAAACTTATGATTACTTCATTGCAGCATTTCGAAGGATGATAGCGTTCTCCTCAAGAATTTGTTTGCATTGCTCTGATATTCGCGTCAATCATACAAATTTAAATGGTAGTATGGTACATTTCTGTTTTTAAATTACACGGCTTACAATTTTTTTGTCACATGAACATTTTTATCAAATTCTGCTTGTACTAGGGCCACTAAATAATATTATGTGAAAGAGAAAAAATTTACTCGTCAGGTTTTCATGTGATACCAGAGCACATATTGCTTATATTAAATCTTCATCTTAAAAAGTAAAAATTGATTGCTTAATGTGGAAAAAATAATTATGACTTTCGTTAACATTTGGCTTCTGGAAGGCAGATTTGCCGAAAAGAAATCCAGATAAGCGTCCAGCATATGTATTTCCAAGAATATATTGCACCACAACATTTTATGTGACATTAAAAGTTCATTTACTAAGTCTTTATAAATTTCCGATTTATGTTTCCTAGACAGTCGGGATCATCAGAATACATTCGTGTCATATTTATGATGTAAAAAACCTGTTGGATGAAGTGATTTAATAGAGGCAAATACTTACTTATATGAGGTCAGAAATGAATATGTGACTGTCACAAAAAACTGAACATGATTAAAATAAAATTATTATATAGGGTCACCCATTTCGAGGTTCCCTATTTTTCACTTCAAATTTAATGGGGATTGTTTATTATCATTTGAAAGAACATTATTTTGCTTTTATTTTTTGAAGATTATCTCTTTCAAACGTTGGCCATTTGAGCATTTCGACTGGTAACTGGCGTAAGTCACGCGTGATGTTTTACTCCAAGGCCTGAATCGAAGAGGGATTTTCCGCATAGACTTTAGACTTTACATATCCTAACAGGAAAAAGTATAACGGTGTGATATCACTCGATCTTGGTGGCCTACCAACCGGCCTAAAACGTTAAATTATCTGCTCACCGAAGTGTTCTCTCAACAAATGGCGCCGTCTTGTTGAAATCAAATATTGCCGAGATCACGAGCTTCAACTTCTGGTCGCTTATCATAGCGCGATAACGAGCGCTATTGCCGGAGAGATGGGCCTCATCGATGAACAAAATTTGGCTCGAAAAAGTCCAATCTTCTTAGAACTTTTCAAGAGCCCACAGACCGAAGCGATGTCACTTGGACAGTTCGGGAAGCTTCAGTTTTTGCACAAGCTCTATTTTGTATGCTTTCAATGTAAGATCTGACGTAAAATGCGTCAAGTCATTTCATACGTCAGTCCGACTAGCTCAAGATTAGTGTTGGTAATGCGAATAGTACGCTCAGTAGGGAGATTAGACGTGAATTTTCGTAATAAAGAACGTTTTGTAGACGTTGAACAGGCGCAAGTCCTTCCATGGACCATGAAATGCCAAACAATACTGATTTTTTTAACATTACAGCTTGACACGACTCACGCGCGATCTGTCAAAAAAGGCTCTTGAAACAAATTAACACACAGAAATTATAAATGTATACCTTACCATCGTATGCCCTTTTAATAGTCTCTTGTTTATGGAATGACGATTTTAATGCAACTTTAAATATCATCGGTCCATGTAGGTTATTACTTTAAAATTTTCCTTATAAAATGTATATTGAGTTAATTGAACTATTTGTAATTAAGTTGAGATTATTTAGCAGTTTCGCAATATGCAGTGCCTCTAAAGTATACACTAGAAATGTTTACACATATATTTTTTTGTTAATACATCCTTTTATCTAATCTGCTTGTTCAAAGCCGAATAATAAGTAATAGAATCTGAAACCTTATTAAAACTAGACAAGCTCAAGGCTCTAGTACAGCTTTTGCTGCTCTTTCGAAGGCTAGTAAATCTTTTGTTTTTAAGCGGGTCTTATTACAAAACTATAGCGAGCCATTACCTAATGGATTTCTTTACCATAGGAACACTAAAATCTTAGTAAATATTATCAATAAAAAAATGCCATGGGGAGCACATTGTAGCTGTGAGGACTTTTGACTGGACCATCTGTATCATATCAATATCATTTCTATCATATCATCACATCAATCCTATTTGCAGAAGTCTACCCCACAGTTATATACCAAACTTCAAATTTATATATTTTAAGCTATTTTTTTAAAAAGATCTTTTCTTAAGCTTTCCGGAGAAATCAATTTTTTCTAAAGAGTAGTCATCCATCGGTCCAAGTATATGTAATAATCGTTTAAAATCTTTAAGTAAATTTGGAATTTTGTTTCTTATGTTACATTCGCTTATGCGCAGAGTTCGAGTTCGTGTTGCGTATAAAAACGAATTTCAAGTTGTTGTAGTTGCATTTAGAAGCATAAAGTCATACTCGAGACTCGAAAATACTTTCCAAAGCGCGGCGTCCCAACACACGCGGTCAATATTTTTATTGCTCGCTTAATTTGTTGTTTTAGTGTCTATTGTCACATGTGTGGCATGGTGGCTCAGCGTATAAAAATATGGAAATTTGAAAAGTTAATGCCGCCTGCATGTGCCTCAGCTAACAAACGCCTAACATGCTGTTTTAGTGTACTTATGTATTTAGAAATTCCATACATATGCGTGAGTACATATGCGTTTGTATATACATATGTGCATTAAGTGAGTTTTGTTTAGTGTGTCCGTCCATGCGACGGCAGGTATGTATGTAAATATGGAATTATGCAAACACTGGCGTGCTGTTCTCTGCGCTCGCCGAACCAAATGAAAGTTGCCGCACGGCCACAATACCTGTGAGTCTTGAACAATATGATATTTGTAAATAACATTAAGTTAATCCGCGGCTGCTGTTTCGGAATTTCCGAAGTGTGCTCAGATGCGCGTAAACATGACTCGCTCGCCTAAGCATAACTACAAATATAAGACCTTTCAAAGTCAAAAATCTTTGGCTACTCTTGCGAGAGTTTTTGCTAATAATTTAAAATAAATAAATGCAGACACAAATATTACCGAAAGGATTATTCCAAAGTGACTGACTGGACTGATGTAACCAAATGTGGGAAAAGCGTGCAAGAGATGATGTGTATTTAGCAGGGAATACATCTCTTAAGACAGCCTACTGGTCTTGAAACAGCAGACACAGAGAAGCTGAAACACAATTGAACTCGCAGATCATACAAATCGTGAATATATGTAAGTGGTCTCTACTGGTTTGATAAATTATTATATATAGCAAGAACTGAAGCCGCTCGACTTTCCCAAGCGACATGGCTTCACTCTATAAGTTCTTGAAAAGTTCCAAGAAGATCCGACGTTTTCGAGTCAAACATTGTTCAGCCATGTGGCCCTTTTCTGGCTCAATGTGTTACTAACTAGCAAAATTGCCGCATTTGGGACGAAGAGCAGTCTGAAGAGATTCCATACCTGTCATTTTATCCAGAAAAAACAGCGGTTTTGTGTGGTTTGTGGGCCGCTGAAATCATCGGTCCACATTTCTTCAAAAATGATGCCGGTGAGAACTTAACCATCAATGGCAACCGCTATAGCGCCATGATAACCGACTATATGATGCCTGAAATTGAAGCTCGTGATCTCGGCAGTGACATTTGGTTTCATCGAGATTGCGCCATCGCATCATTCAATGGTTTTATTGAGAGAAAACTTCGGTGAACAGATAATTTCACGTTTAGGGCCGGTCGGTTGTCCACCAAGATCGTGTGATATCATACCGTTAGGCTCTTTTTTGTGGGGATATGTAAAGTCTAAAGTCTATGCGGACAATCCCGCTTCGATTCAGGCCTTGGAGCTAAACATCACGCTTGTCATTCACCAGTTACCAGTCGAAATGATCGAACGAGTCATCGAAAATGGGACTCAACTGGATGAACCATCTGAGACGTAGCCGCGGTCAACATTTGTAAGAGATAATCTCAAAAAATAAATGGAAAATAATTTTATTTCGAATGATAATAAATATTCCCTCTTAAATTTGAAGTTCCTGTGTCTTTTCTTGAAAAAGTGGGGAACTTCGAAATGGATCACCCATAATATTATACTAATATTAATTAAAATTGAGTTCTAAGTAGATAGAATAGTTGCCTCTAGTCTTTTTTGAAAAAATTAAGTAAAATTATTATACCTGCAACGCATACCGCAACCTCTAGGCCGTATTCGAGACTTTATTCAAGTATTCGAAGGAAAGATTAAGGCTTTATTTGAAGTTCTATTCTAGCCTTTGAAAGTGGGAATCGTTTGAATTAGTACAGTTGGAATGGAGATACTCTTTGCTTATAGGAATCTCCATGTTTGTATATATGATACATATCTTCTAGATATAAGGACCTCTTTCATGTAAATATGGTTTGGTAGGAGACAAAAGTTAGTTAGGCTTATCCCGCCAAGTTAATAACAGAAACATGGACACTCTTAAATTTCGTCACAGCTACTTTGTTTTTGAATTTCTCGGGTTCTGAGGAAGATCGAATAGTTTTTTCATAGGAAATGTTCTATTATATAACAAAATAATACATAGATGACGTCTAGGTATTATCTTGGTAAATATCAGGCTTTTATTTAACTTAATCATTCAATATTTTCTGTGTTCGCCGAACTTTGCCTGTAAGTTCACGCATGCCACTACAATATCAAACATTACCAATATTTGCAGGCAATGCTTCGTTAGAACACAGCTTAAAGTAACGAAGCGATACATTTCGCGAAACTTGCTGGCTTATGAATATACATACATATATGAAAATAGTACATATGTCATGTATTCGATAAATGTGCTTGCACATGCCTCCATATAACTCTATGAAATTGTAGTGACATATTGACTACAAAAAATCATGCAATCATGCAAATGAATCCGGCAATTTGGAGATAATGGAGAAATTATCTTTCGCTTTTAAACTTTTCCATTATGAAATAATCAAATCATTAACTCAACTCCACACACACACACGCGCGCTCAAAAGGCCGCTGGCAATGTGCTTTCATTTCTGAGCCAGTCAAAAGTACGCAGCCAATAACAAAAAACACATGCACTTCATATACACACATACATATGTACATATGTATAAGCTGTGGCAATGGGGTTAGGGCGAATTTTTGTTTTTGCTTTGCGCGCTTTGCAACTTTACAAGGGTCAAAAGTCAATTAGCGGGCAAAATTTTCATAGTTTTATGCATTACATTTGCATATGTGTGTGTGTATATCTTATACATATGTATGTATGTATTTGCAACAAAAGTCAGCATTGTACTTGGAATATTGAATTTCGTTTGGCAGCTTCGAAAAATCGCCTGCAGCCGGAAAAAGCAAATTAAGGTTATGTGCGGCATCACGCACACATAAACACATATGCTTCGACTATTGCTGCGCACACGCTGCCATATCGATATGGAATTACATTTAAAGTTTAAAACAATTTTCCGGTTTTGCGCAATTTACTCGACAATAATTCGCTGCTCGAACATGCAGATGGCAATGGAGTCAGTTTTCTGCTATGATGCAGGGTTATGTGTGTATGTACATACATTTTCACACACTTCTTTGCATTGTGTATAGATAGTAAGGTTTATGCTGTAGATATGGCAGCTGCTTTGTTCTATAAATGAGTTGCGCAGTTTTCGGGAGAAACTTTGTTTTGGGAAATTTTTAAAAATGTTTATTTTTTTAATTTTTAATCAATAATCTAGTTTCAGTTCAGTTTAAAAAATATGTAAATTTACAACAAAAGCTGAAAATAGCAATGAATGTGCACAAAAACATTAAAAGATCGTGAAACTGAATTGAGGCGTTTCGTACACCATAAAAATCTGGAAACATAAAAGATATATATAATTACCGAAATTTTTGTTATGAGCAATGTTTTGCTTGTTCAGCAGTTAAGCAGGTTAACTCCTTTAAATTGCTTTTGTTTCCTTCTTAATTTTGGCGTAAGTCTTTTGAGGTGAAAAAACACTGAAATGACAGGTAGCACCAGCAGCCTTCGGTAAAGAGGATTTTGTGAGGGTATCATCGCGGATAAATGCCTTTGGTAGCTGAAACTCATTAAATTTTTTGTTGTTGTTTTTATTTTTTAGATAATAATCAATTATTTTGTTTTGTTGGTTATCTAGTTTTATTCAAATAATTTTTTTAATTGTAAATTTTAATATTTATAAGAGAATAAATAAAATAAAAATAAATATTATACTTTAACAGACACACTTAGTGTGAAATTTTGAAAAATCAATTTTATTTTCTATTTTTTTTTTTCATATTTCGTTAGTTTATACCTTTGAAAATAACATATTAAAATTTCATATCTCGCAACAGTTTTTGAGTTACAACCATTAAGTGGTTATATACAGTTAGAATTTTCAAAAAATTGTTTTTTTTTATTTGATTTTCTTAAGTAATGTAAATATATTTAGGAATACACACAGAAAATTTCATATCGTTCCATTGCATATTTTCAAAGTTACATGCAAATTTGAAAAGGCGTTTCAGAGTGCTTGGAAGTGCATTTCAAACTTTAAACGCGTTTTTCTCAAAATAATATTTTCAAAGTAGGTAACTAACATTACTCGAAAACGGCTTAAACGATTGGTCTCAAATTTTAACACGCGCTTCCTAAATATATTTTTTAGTAATTACAATCTCAACAAGAAATACACTAATGGCCACGCAAACCTTACCACTCAAAATTTTCAAGTATTGTGCATATTTGACTACATTTTTAACGGTACTCTTTGCGGTATAGAATTTTTTTCATTTAGAGATAAGTTAATGACATGTTATTAATCACAAATATTAAAAAAAAAATAAAAATAAAAAATAATAAACAAAACACATTCAGCTATAGATAAATCAATTGAAGGATTGTGAGCTTCAAAAAATGAGCTTGAAATGTAAGAGACTGACATGCGATGAAAAAATTATATTTTTTATTTTTTAATTTAATTTCATTTACACTATATTTGAAATTTACATTTTATTTTATTTTTTTTTTTAGTTGAACCAGAAGTTTAGTAGGTGTATCACTTTAAAAACAATAAAATCGGCCGCTTTTGTATAAACACAGAAAAGCTATTTTGTGTTTCTCTCATTAAATGTAATAAATTAGAAACTATAATTATAAATAGTTAATAAAATTTAGTTTACTTATGCTTACTAAAAACATAAAAAAATCAAAATTGAAGAAAATCAACGAACGAATGAAAAATCCGAAAAAAATTTAAGAAATTATAGTGGTAAGGTTTGCGTGGCCACGAGTATGCATATTTTTTTACAATTTATGGTCGAAATTTGAGTCAAAAATCGATATTTTTATTTTGCTTATGCCACCAATTAACTACTAGATTTAACAGTACTTTAACGAAATCTGTTTGCGTTTTGTTTTTTTTAATTTCAGAGGATTCAGTTCAGAGATATAGTGGTCACAATAAAACATGTTTTTGAGAGGAACTCCTGGAGAACAGCTGTAATTTCTTTCCAAAAAAATATTTTTACTAATACTAATTTTCAAAATACAGTCTTCTTAGAAAAAAATCTGAAAATTCGCTTTTTTCGGTCTTTCAACTGTATATAACCCCTTAAATGGCAGCCGTACAGTTTATTTAGCTTCATTATTTTATTTTTAAACGCGTTTTTCTCGAAGCAGCTTTTTCGATTTTGTTGCAGTGATAACAAGAAGACTTATGATCCGATCATCGTACAATTTTCCTGCCTTTTCTCTATATAACTTCACATACAATGACTGAATCATTTTTTGATCTGATCAAGCACTGATTTTGGCAGGCCAAAAACAACCAAAATTTTGGCTAAAAATAATTTTATTTTAAATGCCGCCATTCTGCTAATCTTTGATGTTTTTAATCGTAGATCATTGCAGTAGGAATATCTTCTAGTTGAACGAGAAATGTCAGTTTCAATGTGTATTTCTAGAAAATGTATAAAAATACGCTGAAATTTTCAAAACAATCGATAAGTTTTTTTTTTTAATCCCGAAATTTGAGTTTAAATAGTATAATATCATAAAATGGGATCTGCCCAGTGTATTCATCATTTTACCTTAATTTTATTATATTTTATTTTATTATTATAATTATATTATTTTATATTTTCTTTAGAAAAACTGATTTCAACTAAAAGCTACTTAAAGTCATATAAAAAGGTTTCATATTTAAATTGCTTTAAATTTTTTCGGATGAATATTCCTTTTTAACGAAAATGCCGATAAGCTTTAGTTTCCAAATATTATTTAAAACGCTTTAAAACTTTTTTTCTTACATTTTTTGAAGGGAGTTTACGTGCCATGTGGCACGCCATTAAAATGAGCAAAAAATTAAATTAACTACAAAGTATCCAGAAAGCGAGAGAACGCGCGAGTATATAGGCAAGCATATGCATGGCAGAAAACCGTTTTGTACATACATTTACATACAAATGAATGTAGCATATTTGCGCAAAAAGCGCTTAAAATCGCATTTATTGGTGATAAGAGTAAAAAACCTCAACACAGACACATTAAATAGACCGCAGAAAAAAGTACCGCCGCCGAGCCAGTGGGACCAATAGACGCGCCGATGCACTGCCTGCTTATCTACACACATACACACACACACAGAAATATACATAGCCACACATGGCCTCACACCCACTTCGGCCCACCTTTGCCACAGCCAGCACGAAACGCAGTTCGCGCGGTGACGCGCTGGTGGCAGGAACGAAGCGTCAGAAGCCGAACGTCAGCAAACAGTTTCCGCTCGCTAGCTGCTGTGGTGGCACACAGCACAGAAAACAACAACAAATAAATATGCGTACAATGTGTGTATGTGGTAGCAGCAGCAGCGGCAGCAGCAGCTGAAGAAGAGGCAGCCGAAACAGGCTACGGCTACAGGACACAGTGAGCAACGCAACAACAACGCCGATAATAGCGCCCAGCAGGCATTGCGGCAACAGCCAATCGCAGGGCGCGCACTAATGGTGGGCGTATACCAAACAGCCATTTCCAAATAATTCACCACACACACACACAAAGCGAGTTGCGTACAAACAAAAGCAATATAATGCGCAAACACGCACACAGCCACACAAACCGCCTGGGACAGCGGGTTAGTTGTTGTTGTGCGTTACTTTCTGGTGGCGGTTTGGCCGAACACACATATGCATGGTGCCACCGCTTGCCGCTTGCCTGCGCCGCACATCGACGGCTTCAAAAACCAGTTGCCACAGCGGCAGCAGCTACAGTCACATTCGAGCTACTCACAACAACGGAGCAGTTGCCACAGACGACACACCAGAAACCAAAGAAACAGCGTACAAGTAAGCGAGCCATCAAGCGGAAGTCACAGAATCAGAAGCCAACTAGCACCAGACTATACACAAACGAACTACGCTCAGCGACTCACACACACACATAGACAAAATAGAACTAGCTAAGTGTTAGTGCGATAAGGTTAAGAGCGCGCTCACATATACACAAGCCGAACGCATACAGATACAGTCAGCACCACTTCTGTGCCTGCGAAGTCGAGTGAAAGACACTTTGGAAATTGAGTTGCTCGCGAGAAGCCAAACCAGAAATCAGTTTGAGTCGAGACGTTGTCCGAGTAACATTGATAGCTAGTGCGGACGTCGAGTGTTCTATAGAAACAACAAGAGTCGTCATCAATTCGTTAAAGCAAAGACGTAAATTTGAGATTTCAGAACTGAGTTCAGTGAGCTAAAAAGATTTAAGCGCAGCAAATCCAGAGTTTATCCCAACAAGTGAATCTACAGCCAAATATGTCCTCCAGATCGGCTTCGCCACTGAGCAACGTGACGGTGGACGACGAGATAAGCATAAAAGAGCACGGTAAGTGTCCGAATAGCGACGGCTAAGTGAGAAAGTAGCGAACATTTTCAGAACTTAGTGGTTGGTATGAAACTGTTTTGCCGACGGCGGAATGCCTCAGTGGCTAGGTATTGGAAACCAAAACTCATTTCAAACGAGGCAAACTATGCAGACTGAAACAAAAGTTTTGGAAAGTCTCTCGTTTTGAGTTTTGGTTTGGCAAGTCGAAATTAGAGCAAGACATACACATACCAGTCACCAGAAAATCTGCCAGAAAATTTTACCGTTTAGTTGATTTTCTTATTCGTCATAACTAATCCAGCATTTTTCACGATTTTCCGAATAGATTTTGCCCCAGAGTACCTGGTCATCAAAGAGGAACGCGAGAGCAGCATTTCGCCCATATTGACACCGCCGCACACGCCGACGGAAGAACACACACGCGCACGCAACCAACAGCCAACACACATGAGCAGCATAACGCTCTACGAAATGGAGCAACAACAATTGCAGTTGCAACAACAACACGCACAGATGCCATTGTTGCAGCCGCCACCACAACCGCAGCGCCGCCCCTATCCCACCACCATGCTAGAAGCACAACAATTGCAGCAACAGCAGGCGGCACAACAGCAGCAGCAACAACAACAGCATCGCTTGTGGTTGCACATGCAACAGCAGCAGCATCAGCAGCAACAAGCCGCTGCCGCCTATGCTTACGGTCATGCGGCGCAATTTCTGCCCGGTTCAACGGTGGCCGCCGACGCGGTGCAACAACATCAGGCGCTGCTCATGAATCAGTGGCTGCGCAGTGCCGCGCTCTACCACCAGCACCCACATGCACCGCACCCACACGCAATGCCAGCAGGCGCTGCTGCGCCCCATATGCGCCCCTATCCCGCGCTCCACCCACTACATCCCGCCGCACGCCTTGGCCTGCCCGCGGCCATGAAGTTGGCTGGCGCTACACCCGGCGCTGGCAGCCGCCCAAAGAAGCAGTTCATTTGCAAGTACTGCAATCGCCACTTCACCAAGTCGTACAACCTGCTCATACACGAACGCACACACACCGATGAGCGGCCGTATTCGTGCGACATTTGCGGCAAGGCATTCCGGCGACAGGATCACTTGCGCGACCACCGCTACATACACTCCAAGGAGAAGCCGTTCAAGTGCAGCGACTGCGGCAAGGGCTTCTGCCAGTCGCGTACGCTCGCCGTGCACAAGGTCACGCATTTGGAGGAGGCGCCACACAAGTGCCCCATCTGCCAGCGTAGCTTCAATCAGCGCGCCAACTTGCGCAGTCATTTGCACAGCCACACCGAGGCGCAATTGGCGGCGATCAAGCAGTGCAGCAGCGATGCCAAATGCAGTGACTTGACCATGTCACCGGATGATGTGCCAACAACAACGCTGAACAGCGCACCCAGCAGCACCGCGACAACACCCATACTTGATCTCTCCGCCTCGGGTGTGCAGCGCATCAACTGCTGTCAGCGACCGAAGCGCGCGCTTGGTTTCAGCATCGATGAAATCATGAGCAGGTAGACGGTCACAGTCGCAGCAATTGCAAATAGACATTGGTGCAAGTTAGCAGAGCGCGGCAGCAGCGACTGTGAAAAGTTCGCAATGAAGGCTGCAAGTTCCCAAACGAGCGCTGTTTCGGCGGTGGAGGGCAGTTGGCTTGTCATGTATATATGTATGGCGGCGCGTTACATTCCGGCATGGACGGTCACAGCCCGCGGCTGGACGAGCGGTGGCGACAAAGGGCCGCATGGCGGCTGCGCTTCTGGATGCCCGATCCGCTGCAGGTTGTCGGCCATGCAGTGTTCACAACAAAAGTTCCCAGTTATGACCCGTAAAGAGGCTGTTTTGTCTCATGGTTGGAGACACTAACAAACACACACACACAAACACAACTTAATTCAAGTCATCATTACCATTAGTTAAATGCATAGTGAATCACAAACACACACACACGCACACACATGAAGAAATGTTTAGGTTTAGCCACATAGATTTATTTAAACTAAAATAAAAATACAACAACAACATGAAAGAAAAATGCCAAAGCAAAAGTATTTATGGAAAGGCCGTTTCGCGCGCGTTTCACTTAATTTATGAGCGTCTTCGACACAAGCGATCGTCGTCGGCGCAAGAGATAAACACACCACACCAAGCACCTTTGCAAATGCACATGAATACACACGCAACCGTATGCATGCTTGTATGTATGTACGTAGGCCAGTTATAGTAGGTACAAGTTATTTTAATGTAAATTGTATAAATGTTTGTATGTAATTTGTTATATGATAAATTAGCGAATTTTTTGTTTCTCCAGTTTTTGCTGTACCTAATAGTTGTAGGTTGTAATTTAGAAAAAATCGCCGATTTCACGGCTTCATAGACTGCTTTATTTATATTTAAATGTATGTATGTATTGAAAATATTCAAATCAAATAATATAATGTTTTTGGAAATCTGAAAAATACGCATTTTTATTTAATGGTCTTTACTATGAAAGCTATCACAGCGCAGCCTCAGACGCGCTGGAGTCAGGCGCGCTGCTGTTTTGGGTGCGCCAGTGGCTTGAATAATTTATAATTGTGGCACTAAGCAACAAAGCGACGGCGCTCGAAGACGCAGTGATCTCATTGTCAGCTCGCTTCATCTATTTGGGCATATATCACACGCTTGTTTGTATGTATGTGCATATAACTGTGTGTGTTCGCATGGGAGTTGGTCAGCGCGTGAGTTGGCGAGTTCGCTTGACGTACATTATGAATAAATTGCATAAATTTAAGCATATAATCGTATTTAACAATAATAAATATATATAAGTGACATGTTTATGACAACAAAATTCAGTTGTGTTCTGAATTTTTATGTTTGTAGCTGCATATTTGTGGAGGCTGTGGGTGTCTTTTATGAGACAGGTCTAATTTAAATAGCTTTTGCCTCAAAGTTGCTAAATAAATTTGTTAGCTGGTCCGTATAAAGGTAAACGAATTGAATTTAAGCGTGTTATAGGCATATGGAAATTTTTGAAAATTAATATTTTAGAAAAAGATATCGAAAGGCGTAGTTTGGGCGCTGGTTTGTGTTAAAGAGGTTTGATTCACCTTTGACTCAAAATTATAGCACCAAGAAACCCAAAAAAATAAAAATCCGATAAAAAATACCGTGACTCACCCTAATTCTACTTTAAAATTTTCGGCTTATCAACATATACTTGTAGTTCTGGGATTCTCAACTTGTTCGTGTTAAAAAAAACCAATGTTTATACCAAATATCCCTCTATTTGGAGGTTTGGAATTAATTAATTACATAATAAGCTTAAGCTTTAATAAAATAAAAATAAAATAAAAATAATTAACATTTTAAGCTCGTAATAGAATATACAGACAGTTTTAGGTATAGTCTTCTTAATGTTGGCTGCTGAGAACCAACTGCTAAGGGAGTATTCTAGTCTAAAGGCCCTTCGAGCACTTTTCGGCAATTCATATATGTAAGTAAAATGAGATTTGGTATTTTAACTATATATTTTTGATAACTTTTTATTTATATTTGAATAGTACTTGGATAAAATTAATTTCAATAATTTTTTTATTTCGTTGTGCCTCCTTGAAATTGAGAGGGAGAAAAGCCCGTGTCCTCGTCGCCATATTTCTACGCTTGTGATCATCTGAAAAATAAAAAAGTGATGGATTCCTGATTAGTACGAGTCGCAAAGTCAAGAAGCTGCAAAACTGAAGAAAATAAATTTCATAAAAACATTCTTTCAAAAATAAATTTCGATTTTTTAGAAACTTTTTTAAATTTGTCGAATTTTTGAAAAATACATTGAGACAAGAGAGCACCCGGAAATTATAATTAACTTCTCCGGGTAAGTGATACTTCAAAAAAAGAAAAGTAATTCCTCTTAGTTGGTAGGATGTCCTTAATAACTATGCTAGATATGAGAGCGATCTGTCAGCCAGCGTGTATACAGCAGCTGCTTTAGTCGGCACACTTCAGTAGTGCGTTGCGTTTCTTTTAAGAAAAATATGGAACAAAGAATTTGTCTCAATTTCACTAATTCTAACAAATATTCATTAGCGGAATCGTTGTGAAGGTTTAGTAAAGGCTTACGGGGATTAATTTTTATCAAAAACACAAGCCTACGAGTGATAAAAAGCCTACAAAGACGGTGGAGAGATCGCTGAAGACATACCTCGTTCTGGACGATCTTCGACCATTTCAACTGATGAAAATATTAATAAAAGTGAACGAAGCATTATAGCTTGAAAATCAACAGAAAAGTGTTAGGGAAGTGGCAAGAGAGCTCGACATCTCTCGCGAGTCCCTTTAAATGTTTTTGGTTGATATTTATGGTATAAAACGCGTTCCTGTTCAACTCATTCCGATAAAGCTGAATATTTTTCAAAAAGAGTACGAATTCAAGCCAAAAACGCAATGAATACCAACCATCGTTTCACCAGATTTAGCTCCAAGTGATTTTTTCTCGTTCCCTAAACTGAAATTGCTACTCAGTGGAACCCGTTTTCTGTCGATCGAAGAGACAAAGCAAAATTCGGTGAAGGAGTTGAAAGTCATCTCAAAAAATGCTTATGAAAAGTGTTTCGAAGGTTGGAAAAATCGTTGAATTAAAAAAAAAAAAAACTTTAAAGGAGATGTGTTTGAATATATCAACTGTCAAACTATGAAAAAAAATATATCTTTTTTCAGGTTCCAGATTAGAATACGCGAGTTTCTTTGCGGATTTTACGAAACTGCAGATTTTTAATTTTTGAAGTGAAATAATATAGTTTTAATTAAATTTAAACCTTTTGAAAAATTCAATAAATATGATTTGGGCACAAAATTTTTAAGATGTACACTTTGTTGTTTTTTTTTAGATAAAATATTCCATAAGTAATCAAACATATTATATATTAACGTATATTCATATCTTCTTCAATTCTTTGCGATGTTTATCAACAACGAATATCGTAACAAAACCGCACGCCTGTAGGTATGTCAATATTATAAATATCCATATAATAAAAATATGTATCTAATCACATATGTAAGTAAAATGTCTAATCACTCCGAGTTTATGCTTATTAAGCATAGATTATTTTAAATTCAATTAATCATCGAGAGATTGCTGGCACTTGAGATTAAACTTCCACAGTAGCCACTTGTTGTTTCAAATTAAATGCCAATCGCTTATAAAGTTTATGACTGGAAATTAACTTGACTTGAAGCTAAATGCTTCAATATATCCGCCATGATTAGATTATGGCGGTACCTTTCTTTATACAGCAGTGTGTGTGCGCTCATATGTTTTATATACATATGTATATACCTTACATTCTTATACCTATTAGATATGTGGATATGTAGATATGCACAACTGCGCTTACATATTTATATGTATGGCTCGTGTTAATTTATTTTCGCTCGCAACAGTCGTGACATTGCATATATTTTCCCATTAGCAGCTGATTAATTTTAATTACTATTCATTACTAATGCATACAGAATACACATTTTGAGTGGCCTATGTGCAAATATATACAATTTTGTTTTTGTATGTCAGTAGATAAAATTGCTTGCGAAATTTTAAACAAAATTTAAATAGTGAAAAAATGATTATAACTGATTGTAGAAGTTCTCGGCTGGCTCCAAGTTCTTCTACTAGACTTAGCAGGGATATGTCCTGTATGGGATAAGAGAAACTCGTAGACTGAGGAAATCTCCTAACTAATCGCCAGTAATAAGGGGCATTCTGCGATACTTAGTTGGTTCCCGTCTCTACGGATTTTTGAGACCCTATAGAATTGAATTTTAATTCGGTCCAAACCCCCCAATAAAATTTCCCAAATTTTCCTTCCAAAAAGGAAAATAGTTGGGGAAAAAAAACCGGAAAAGGTGGGTAACTTTTTTACTTCTGGTTTTTCCGAAAACCCTTTTAAAACCAGGAAAAAAATCAACCCAAAAAACGGGAAAAAAACGGGTGTAAATTTTACTTCCGCTTTACAACATCCGGGCCGGAAGTGAGATTACGGTACATTATTTCCGGCTTAAAAGTCATACCGGATGTTAGGAAACGGAAATCAAATAAGCGGAAATTAAAATTACATCCGTTTCCGGTTTATGACTTCCTGTTTGGTTTTAGAAAGGGAAGTGGAGTACCGTAATTTAATTTCTGGTGGAGAATCTCTTCCCATTTCCGGGCATTTCAAATGCCCTTTGCCTCAGGGAAATAGTTCTATGTAGGTGTCAAAAAATCGTGTAGAGTAAAGGCAGCCGGATGTTAAAAAATACTGATATTAGTTATATAAGGTCTAGGCCAAGTTTTCGTTCAAATTTATCTATTTTAAGCACAAATATCCACTCTTATGAATAAAAAACGCTCTCTTATTTTCATTGGGATAACTCACATATTGGCCGATAGATGCGGTACAAAGTCACCCGGAGGTTCGAAAATCTTTATATTAGGCATAGGCTAAGGGAAGTATTGGTCCGATTCAAGCCATTTTTGACATACAGACATTCATTATAAGACGTCGTTAGACAGCCACTCTATCTACTTACCGACGTAAGGTGTAAGGTCGTAGAGGCTAACAGCAAACATAAGGAGCTAAAATTGCTGTCAAAAACGAAGAACTTATGTCGGTGTATCAAAGCTAGAACCAGAGAAGATCAGAGCGACCGAGCGGTGGAAAAGGTTACCTTATTATCACTATTAGACTTCAATTTATACAGGGGTGAATAAAATTCAACATATTTGAAAATTTTGGGGTGTACCTATACGAGTATGTGAACATAAGATCGCCTTCTTGAGTGAGTTTACTCGGTTATTTATATGATTTTGTTTCACATGTGAAGAATTTAGGTAAAATACTGAGCCATCTTTGGGTAATTTCTTTCTAAGCAACGATTTTGGTCCGTTTTTCTGAGGGTTGCAAAAGAATATCGCCTGCCATTAGCAACTTCGCAAACGAGACACTCCTCCTTTCTGTATTTTTTTTACCTTTTTTGTATAAAATATAAAACAGAATTATTCGCCAAATAAATACGACTTCCATTACTGCTGCGTCTGCCACGCCGCTGGAGGGGCAGCTGTAACCAGCTTTTGCCGCCAAATTTGTTGCATGAATACTATCAAATTGTATGTTGCTGTTGTTGCTCCAGTGTAGAAGTGTGGTCAGCCGCAGTGCGTGACATTTCTTGCCACAATTTTTCGATGTAAATGAAGATGCCGCAAAGACACAATGAATACATGAATGTTGCAAGTAACTGCCGTGCTACACAAATTGTTGGCACAACAACTGGCTGATGTCTCTTTCGACACAAAAGCGAGTGCATAGCTGAAGGCGCGTCTGCGCTGCAATCAAAGATCTTTGCGATTGTTTACGATTTGAATGAGTTGTTGCACGCACCACACGCCCCACCGCGTTGCACCGGTCAAGAAAATGCGGCCCATTAACGGCAGGCCAAACAAGAATTAAAGTAAATATTTTCCTTTATTTTGCAAAATTTTGATGTGTTATTTTGCGCACAGATTGCCCATCCATTGGCTTTGTTTGATTGGCGTGACACACAGGCCTTTGGCCAAATAAAGGTATATGAGGACCTGCTGTCACAGCCATTACCTCAATTGAGGCCAAGTCAAATCACGTGCTACGCAGGTTGTCTGCATTTGGCAAATGTCTTCTTTTTTGGGGGTTGATCGAGGCTGAGGGTGAGGCGGTCAACCGAAGATTGACCGAGCCGACCAACTGCTGGCCCGAACGGCGTGATATCTCCCCCGCAAATATTGGCCAAAAACATGTCCAAGCGCTAGCTGTGCGCTATCGGGATTGATGGCATGACTGTGTAGGCCAAAAGGGCTTTCTTAGGTCTAACGTGCATAAGAGCGCTGCCCAAATTGAGGCTGGTCTATTTGCTGCTCAGTGCGGAATTAGTTTTCAAATACTTGTTGACTTCTTGCTGATGTTTGGGCACTCATTTGATTGTTGTTGCACTGATGAGTTTATGTTGTTGTAACACACACCATAAACGCTCAATTGTGTTGTATTTGGCAATCAGCTAGCGCGCATGCGCATTGCAACTGACCAAAATATTTTGTGAAAGTCACAGCGGGCGGCGGAGGAGATGAACTGTATTTTGTTGCAAGCAGAAGCCAAACTAACAACACTGAACAGTTTTAAAAATAGATACATGTAGAAGCAGTAGAGCAGCTCGTAACTCACGACAGGACAACAACGATCGTTTAGGCGGTCAATCGCTGCGTTGGCATGAAACGATGCTGCCTGATTAGGCGAGAGATTGATGGTGACTGAGTGGTGAGTCCTTTCCACTGGTAATTGCAAGGAAACTGCACTGCTCAACTAGGGTGGCCGCTCGGACGGACGGCAGACGAACTATGCGTAAATAGATCGACAATAAAGTTCATTGTTGGGCAGCGCATGCTGAGCGCGCGCCCAAGTATGTGTGTGTGTGGCTGTGTGAATGTGAATTTGACGTTGGCAAATAATGTAAATGCCTACTACAGAAAGCGAGCCAAATGCCAACTCGAGATCTCCATACACAAGTTTCCCGTTGCTTTAATGACTCTACATGTATGCATAGATACATACATACATACATACATACATACTCACAGACAGCCATACAGAGTGTTCTTGCATGTGCAGCAATAGAGAAATCCGGATGCAGCAAGGACATGACATGTTCAAGTCCAACAATGCCTGTGACAGCCGTAAAATCAGGACAAATCATGAAAACAAATAAAAGAAAATCGCTACAACAACAATAACAAACAACACTATTAATAGCAGTATATGTTTTCTAGCACATTGTCGAGTGCACGTTTCCGCAATTTGTTGTCTCCGTTTTGGAAAATTGCAACAACCTCACGCTGCTGCCTGGCTGCTGCTGGCTCCTCTGGTGCGTGCCCTTGAATGTCACACAATGGCGAGATAACATAATTAGCAAGAATTTCAACAAGATCGTACTAATTTATTTGACCACCCAGCTTCGATTGGAAAAGTAATAAAAATAATTTCACGCACACCACCACCTCAACGAGCACACCATCTATGGCCACAAGCAACCAACCACCAACACCTCTCACTCGAGGCCTCGAACATGGTCAACGCACATTTTAATTTGAATGCAATTAAAACCTTGTTGTGCATAGAAATTGCTTTGTCGTAGCTTGTTCAACTAGGGAACTATGGAAATTGAAATATCACCTGGCTGATGGTCACTTGGGATTGAGGACAATTTAATTGCACGTGAAATGACTATATCCATGTAAGGGAATTAGCATTTGCAGGAGAATGTGTTGGTTACCAGTCCTAATAAGGCAGCAAAGAAATGGTTTCAAGCCTGGGGCCGGCTTCTTTAAAGACATGAAGGGAAACCTGATAACAGACACACGGTTATACTCGAAATGTGGAGCAAAAGCTTCTCGAAACTGCTAATTCACGAGATCAGTGTTACGACGGATGAAGAAGACCCATTGACAATACATATCAGATTCGTCAAAATCGGGACGAACCTCTCCGAGTCGTTCGATAAAGTTTTAAACAGGGTGATTCCTTTCCGTACGTCTTCTTCGATATAATATTGGAAAAGTGATACGTGCTGGTAATCTGAACCGCATTGACTGTCTACTTTAAACGTACAATGCTTTAGCGCAGATGATATTGAAATCGTAGACCTTAACCATAGAGCCGTCAGCAGAGCCTTTTCAAACCTAGAAAAATAAGCGAAAGAGTTTGGTTATCGTGGTGAACGCGGGGAAGACATCTGTAGGTCATACAAAATTCCTCTCGTGTTGAGAGCTACGTAACTGTTGACAGTTATGTGTGGAACTTTGATCTGTGGACTTTGTTTATCTCGGAACCAGCATGAGTTCCGCCAATAGTTTTGTCTGGAGATCAAGCGCAGAATAAAGCTTGCCAACGGGTGCAACTTTTGGGATCGGTTGGCAATTAAGAAGCAGATCCCTGATCCCAGGTGTCGACGAACAAAAACTACGCTCTGTAAGTGCCTCAATATTCCCGTCCTACTGAACATCGCTGAAATATGGAAGATGATGACCCGAAATGAGAATGTGT
The DNA here is from genome assembly GCA_027475135.1 of Bactrocera correcta. Taxonomy (NCBI): domain Eukaryota; kingdom Metazoa; phylum Arthropoda; class Insecta; order Diptera; family Tephritidae; genus Bactrocera; species Bactrocera correcta. The sequence continues at coordinate 93,273,184 of CM050326.1, forward strand.
TCGAGCATGCAAGTGAACTGTTTTTCGCAAGATCTTCGGGCGTGCGCATGAGCGAAGAATTTCGAAAAAGATTGAACCACGAACTGTATGAGCACTGTGGCGACATGGATATAGTTAAGCGCAAAAGTCCAACGAATGGGCTGATTAGGTCATGGCGTTCGCATAAAGATGATGCTTCAGTGAAAATCTCCTTCGATTCGAGACCCATGGGTGAACAACGGAAGCAAGCGTGCCCACGAATCCAATGGAAGGATCAAGTCCACAGCGAACTGTTTGCATTATGTCCAATTACCGCGACCTCGCAATGAATGGGGAAGGTTTGCGATCTCGAACCCAGAGAGGCTAGCCTTAATAAGTAATAAGAATATTTTGGAATATTTCTCTTCGTCTTTAACTAGTTAAACCTATCAGACGAGGGGACAAACAATTTAAGAGTCTGAAAAAGGAAATGGAATGGCAATCAGAGAACTTTTCTCACTTGTGTGAACTTCTTCACATGACTATGCTAGCTGGCTAGGCCATGTTGTCCGAATGGATGAAAACAGTCCAGCTCTGAAAGTATTCGACACAGTATCTGCCGGGGGAAGCAGAGAAAGAGGAAGACCTACACTCCGTTGGAAAGACCAGGTGGAAAAGGACCTGGCTTCGCTCGGAATCTCCAATTAGCGCCACGTTCCGAAGAGAAGAAACGACTGGCACGCTGTTGTTAACTTGGCTATAATCGCGTAAGCGGTGTCTACGACAGAAAAGAAGAAAATATATGTAAGTATTCAGTCTGCGCCGATTCAGCCATGTACGTCCAACTCTGTGTATAAATTCGAACTAGTCCCTGAGACCTTTATTCTCTAAGAAATTCCTCATTTGTGGGAACAACCGATGTTAGAACACCATAGCATATGGCTGCCCCAAAAACGGATCTATCAAAATAGAAATAAAGCTACATTCATAAAAAATCGTAAAACACATTCTATAATAGACAACTCTTAAGAAAACTAAACAAATGAAAAAATTCAAGGAATCTGTAAAATAAAATTCCCACACAGAGTTTTTTATCAACAACATGTTTACATACCAAGCTACAAATATAGATACTTGCCAAGTTATTTATACAAAATGTGGCACTACATACCTTGAGAACTTTTCTTCAGATAACCGCCTACTAAAAAAAGATTCTCATTCATACTGCATTCAGTCAGTTATCGTAATGTGGTTATGTATGCACTTCAGAACTGTTATCACCGAGTTATGCAACATTTGTAAGTACACTTGTTTCGAACGCCGACACATTTGCACCCAGTCAAGTTCTGTTGAACAGCTTTTACGCTGTTATAGAGGGCTGGGAGCTTTTATCAGTGCCGACACTTCGACCACTTCTACTAGTGCTCACTTGAGAAATCGTGTTCGAAAACATGTTTACGACGTATCTCAATTAGAGCAGGCATTTCATGAAGACTCACTACTGTTTACGCGACAATCAACGACATTCAACCGCATTCAACGGCAATCGAACAGTCGAAGGCGCATCACTGTGCAAATACAGCGCGCGGCAGCTTCGAGGTCTAGCACAAGTCAACTAGCGAATGTGTAGCACAGTTGAAACGGTAAATATTGTAATATAGAATAGTCAATCGCCACACCTTGCCGTTTAATTGATAAAGTGCTCAATGAAACTGCTAAGTGACAAATGCTATCTTTCGATTGCGGAAATGCTCACACATACATACACACATCCTTTGCAGTGTGGAGTGCACATAGGTAAACATATGTATGTAAACAGGGTTCCATGAATGCCACACACATGGCATGTGAAGTGATATTATCACAAGCATTAAACTTAGTATGAGTTCTGGGAACCTACATACATACATACATACACATGTGCTCGTGTGTAGCTAAAAAGCTAAAAATGTTATCTGCCGATGCTTTGTTTCAATTCACACGAAATCTGGCAATTTTGAATTTACTACATTAAAATGTGCAACAAGCGTGCGACTAAACGCCCGCCGTGCTTGCATTTATTTGTTTGCTTATGTTAGACATAACCTCATTAGCCATATATTGTATGTGTGTGTGTTTGTAGCGCACTCCCCATTAATGAAACCACATAAATACAGACTAATGTGACAATTTGGACAGTAATAGAGGCACACACACACTTACACACCAAATATCTCGATTTATTGAGTCACAAATTGTTTATAGGCAAACTCAGTTATACACACATACATATAATTGCACTTGTAGTTTTTGATGCGACAAATGCACTTTGAAATTGAAAATCGAAGTTGAACATTGCCCCACCCATGAGCACTTGACATTTTGTTGCAACATCGCTAATTGCGCGGGACAAGTGATTGCATTCAAAATAAAACATAGCGACCATATTTGCGGCAACATACATACATATAAGACATGTAATTCACTGTTTTGAAGTACAATATGTACAATGTAAATTTTAATACCATATTTGATGCTTGCGTAATAACAGTTATTTATAAATTTCATGCTGAAGGTTGTGTGTATGTCATGTATATGTATAGGGTTAATACAACAAGTAATAGAGCCACAATCTTAGACACGAACTTGTCCGGATTTTTATCCAGCCAAGGACTGTCAACCAGCACTATGTCTCAAAAATACTGTAAGATATGTTTTCTGCCGCTAGCAACAACAACAACTGATTTTTAAAATGAGATGAAACATTCAAGTTTCGTCAAAATGGGTTCTAAAGTGTTTTGTGATCTCGACAATTTTACGCTATTTTTAATGTGAAAAATGTCAGCCTTGGTGGCTAGGTTTGCAGATCTCACCCCATTTACACCAATTTTCGATGACCCGTTGCAGCGTTTACGTTGGAATTTCGGCTATAATGCGCTGAATGTTGCTTTCAAGCTGCTCGAGTGTTGCTGGTTGCCTGGCGTAAAGCTTTGGTTGATCATAACTCCAGATGTAGAGACGTTAAATTGCATGATCTTAACAGGCATTTGACTGAGCTATGTATTTCTCGAAATCACGAGCCGCCTAACTTTCCAGGCAATGTGTCCGCGCTTAGATGTGAAACAAAACGCTGCTTGTTGCAAATTGACATCATTCTCGTCGAATCCATCAAATTCCGGGAAATAAAAGTCGGTCAATATAATTTTATAACGCTTGCTGTTGATAGCAAAGACATTGTCATACCACAATTTGTATCAAACGGTAAATTTTTGAAGATGCAAATGCGATTCCTGAGCCACACGAGCCTTTGACATCATCCCAATAGTGACAGTTTTCTTATTGACAAAACCATTAAGACAGAAATAAGTCTCATCTGAGAATATGATTATTCGAAAAATGTGAATTTTTCGAAGAACAGGAATTTGCGTAATAATTTCCAAGCATTGCGCCAAAGAGAATTGATATTGTGAAAATCTTACACGAATCCGTAAAGGAACAATAGTCGCCACGAGCTGTCAAAATCACGGCATCCGTATTGGCAGACCCTGTATATGTAAATTCGTATTTCATTGACAGTTTAGAAATAATTTTCAGGAAATTATTCGGTATTATTGAAAATACAGCAAACAGCAAAGGGGTGCTTAAAATATGAGCTCGTAAAGACCGAGTTCCGAATACTAACTAAATACCCAAATTATATTATCATCACTATATAAAATTTCTTTAACGAGACTCTCATCTCTAACTTTGGAAGTTACGATCAGTTGAGGCCTTATATAAGGAGCGGATCTAAGGGGGGTGAACTGGGAGAGTTCCCCCCCAAAAGTTAAAAATTATACATTATTTCTGTCATAAATGACACTCCGTGAAGAAAATTATTTTGAATTACAGGTAAAAAATTATATAGTCCCACCCCCGAAATTCTACTCAGGATCCCCCCTGCGTTATATCCACTTGTCAACTGAGTTTCATCGAGGTATCTCAATTTTTACTCAAGTTACAGCTTGCATGGACGAACGGACAGACAGATAGTCACAGGAATTTCAACTCGTATCGTAATCCTGATCATTTATATATAATATATAAATGGTGATCCATTTCGAGGTTCCCTACTTTTTTTAAGGAAAAACACAGGAACTTCAAATTTAATGGGGAATGTTTATTAACATTCGAAAGAACATTCTTTGGCATTAATTTTTTCGGAGAGTATCTGTTTCAAATGTTAGCCGCGGCTACGTCTCGGATGGTCTATCCGTTGAGTGCAATTTTTGATGACTCGTTCGAGCGTTTCGACTGGTAACTGGCGAATGACAAGCGTGATGGTTTGCTCCAAGGCCTGAATCGAAGCGGGATTATACGCATAGATATTATAATTAACATATTCTCACAGAAAAGAGTTTAAGATTATGATATCACACGATCTTGGTGGCCAATCGACCGGCCCAAAAGGTGAAATTATCTGCTCACGGAAGTGGTCTCTCCATAAATCCATTGATTGATGCGATGTGTGGGAAGTATCGCCGTCTTGTTGAAACCAAATGTCACCGAGATCTTGACCGTCAATTGCAGGTACCAAATACTCAGTTGTCATGATGCGATAACGGTGGCCATTGACGGTTTTATTCTCAATGGCTGCTCTTGAATTTCTTCAGGTTGCTCTTCGTCCCAAATGCGGCAACTTTGCTTGTTTATATACCCATTGTGCCTTTCTCCCGCTTCTTGCAACTTTTCAAGAGCCCATAGAGCGAAGTGATCAATTTAAGTTCTCCGTGTAAAATGTCGAAAAGTCGTTCCATACGTCTGTCTGAGTTACTGCGAACGGCGCAGAGTCGACTCTTTGGTTACTATACATTTAAGTTAAGCGAAGCAAGCAAAACACAATCTGCAGAAGGACTACTAAAAGGACTTCAAATAATTAAGACCTCCAAAGTAATTGACTGGTGTGCATCTTATAAGACGCATACTTATTGGCATAGGGAAAAGCAGCTGCTTCTGGTCAGTGTAAACTAATTAATAAAGAAACATAAATCTCTTTAACCATTTTCCTCCTAATTTATTTCTGTTTAAACGCCATAGCAAGCGTGAATTTTTATTCTAAACTTTTTCTACGAATAATCAGTTGTAGAAAATACCTCGTCTGTCATTTTCCCAAAAACCTTCGATGCACTTATCAATGAGTTATTGAGCTGTGGACGCTGCAACGACAGCGTTAAAAGCCGAACCGCAGCCAAATCCAGTCGCTAAGTACTCGTATTACCTTTAATTTTATGACTTTATACGCATTAAACTACCTAGTATATGTACGAATAAGTGCGTGAGTGTGTGTCTTACAACTCGCATATTGTCTACCAGCATGCGTGTGTTCTCCGGCGTGTTGGCCGCTTCCAGGAAAGACCAATTTGTGAGTGACACCTCCGTGTGTATCACTAAATTATGCACCTTTACTATAAAAAAGGCATAAAATAATGAAAAAAATTGGAGAAGAAATAGTAACAACTCGATCCTGTTTCGCTGGTGACTGTCACATTCACACACGTACACCACAATTCCCTGCTGCTGGGCATAGCACTGCCGCGCGGTGCGTCTTATCTGTGTCTATTTGTCTATTTGGGTGTCTGCGGCCTGACCGCCGTAATCAGTTGCCCCGATCAGAGACCGAGTTAATTGACGACACTTCAATAGCACCAAAGCTGAGTGCTATCCTTAATGACATCACACTAGCGGCCAGCACAACACAACGCACACACAAAGAAATACGCATGTGTGGCTGCGCGTCCATAGCACGCATGTGGTGGCACATTGGCACCATTGAGCACCTTATCACCCCGTCCTATTGCCTTACCTCTCTGTTTCCCAGCAAACACACAAACACAGTTTTGGCTGCAATTTGGCATCGAAAGCGTTACGCCGCTGGTGCGCGCTACGCCTTATCGCTGGCATGCATCGTCAGGTGAAAAATTTGTAACAGCTAAATATGAGCGCGCTGTGTTGTATTGCCTTGCGGCTGGCTGTGTGGCTGCATGGAGTGGCAGCATCCTCGCCGGAGGTCCATGCCGCCGCCGTGACCAACGGCTTTGGCCTGTGCACATACATGCGTACATATGTGTCGATCAGTCAGCGCCTGCGCTGAGAACTTAATTGAAATTATCTGCTTTGTTTATGTTGTTTTTATTATTTGTTTTGCCTTGACTTCATGTACATGTCAACCGTATCCATATCGGTTACCGTGTACGAGCAAGTATGCAGATCATATTTCCCATGAGGATCAAAGTGGCGACAGTGTTGCCATTGAGCTATGATTGGATTGAAATGTGTTTGATTAAGGAAGATGGCTAGATCAAACCTTTATGCAATTGTTCTTCCTTAGGGAGATAGGGCTTTCTTGATAAGGCTGATGAGACCATATACATAGGTCGGTTATGTTTGCTTACTTTTGGTGTTTCACTGGCTTACCTGAAAATATGGGTTATATAGGGTTAGGGTTAGGTTAGATGGCTGATCAGTAAGATCGCACGTGGACTGCTATGTGTAGTCCGTTGTGATGTCATAGAAAGGAAGAACTCCTGTGCTCGAACTATAGATTTGCAAAACGCTTGCTGGCCAATGCAAACTTGCACAGGCGTTTATGGAAGGAGTACGCACCCAAGTGCTTAAGTCTTGACCCCCTAAACACGGGAAGGAAGTATTGAGTTGTCTTCAGCTCATCTTATTCCATACAGTTTAGGCAGGCAGTGTCCGGTAGGATTCCCAGCCTTACTGGGTGGACTGGGGGCCATTGCCCGTTAAAAGTCCCACAATTAGGGAGAGGTTAACCTTATTGATGGCAAAGAGTTTATCTGATATTTTGCCATCGATCTTGGCCCAAAAGACTTTTGCGACTGCACATGTACCGATTGTATCCCAGCGCTGACTAAACTTCTGCGAAACCCAGCTATATAATAGTAGACTGCAAGAGAATAAGGGAGCATCGATCTGCTCCTATTCTACCGATAACGGCTCTAAGATGGCTTTCCTTCCTAGCTCAACAGCTTTACAGTTTCCTGCGATTCCGCTGTGGCCCGGCACCCATACCAGTCTTATCACAAATTCATTCAATGCCATTATAGCGAGGTTAGGCAGTCTTCTACCACCCCTGAACGCGCTGTAAATGAGTTCAAGGCTAGTATGGCCGCTCTGCTATCTGAATGAATGGTTATCTCTCTGAAGGTGGTTGCATTCCGGAGCAGCAAATCTACTGCTACCTCATGAAGTCTGAAGCTGTAGTTGATGGAGAGCTCTCGACAATAGAGCCCTCCACCAACCTTCCCCCCAAGCTTTGACTCATCCGTGAAGAAGCTCACTGTCCCTCTCCTCCAACGGCTTCTTCCTACCCACATCTCCCTCGTCGGCACGTGAGTAGAGAAAGAGCCGCCCGAGTTCGGTTTGGCGACTCCATGATCCCAGTGATCCGGCAGAAAGTCAAAGTAAGTGAAGATTTCCGAGTGTTCAGACCCGTGTTCTTTCAGGAGCCCAGACTCTCTGAGTCTAATGGCCGTTTTCGCAGCTATACACCTTCAAGCGAAGTCAACGGGCAGTATGGTCAGGTTGGCGATAAATGCCATGGTTGGGCTGGACCTAAGTGCACCACATATGCTGATGAGCGCCGCCCGCTGAACGCTTTCGAGTTTTCTTGCATGCGTAGTCTTTTCTAGAGCCCTCCACCACATAAAGACACCATAGAACATAATGGGTATCAGTAAGATGTCATTGATCCAGAGGACCACTTTCGGTGAGAGACCCCACCTTTTTCCAATAGCTCTTCTACAACAGAATAAGGCAATCGATGCCTTTTTTGCTCTCTCTTCGATATTCGGCTTCCAAGAAAGCTTCCTAAACATGGCAACTCTGTCTACTTAGTTGCTAGTGGACTAACCCGACCGACATACATAGTATATACAAACGTAAGCCGTCAATGTCAACGCGCATTGGCTCGCTATCAATTGCCAACGGCTAAGTATCGTGAAATGTGTATTTTGTGTGCGCGCTGTGACATTTTAATGCGCTTGCTGCGCCGGTGGTCAGCTGATCGATAGGCGAGCGCACAGCAGGCGCACACACATGCACACAAGCGCATACACACATACAATGCGACTTTACGACTTATACAATGCTACAGATGCGCCACAATTATCTCCCTTATCCCACCGGCCGCCCCGCTGCAGCTGCGCCATGGCTTGATCGCTTTCTTAACACTTTTGGGTGACAAAGGCAAGACGCGAGTGGCGACATAAATGAGACGTTAGTCGGTTTAATTAAATTGTCTGCGTGTCGCTGGGATATGATGGGACATGAGAACCCACAATGCCCGAGCAAATGCAGCAAAAAAAGGGTGCTGAGCGCTAACGCAGATAAAGTTACTCGAACTGTATGCGCGTCGGTGGTGGACGAGGGGGCAGGGGCGCACAATAAGTGTGCACTTAAAATCGAAAAAATATCATAATTATAATGTTACGATTGGGAACGAGAACGAAGGCAATGCAGGCGCAATTGATCTGTTTACTTAACTCTCCAAACACTTGCGCTGAGGCACTTCTTCTTCAATGAGCACAATGTTGTCAGGCTTTGGTGGAAACAAACAGTCTATATTATCCCATTTATCGGATGAAATATTGTTATGCTCGTTTTTTGGTTTTTCTTTTTTTCCATTTCTTCATTTGCTGTGCGCTGTTGTTGTTGTTGTGGTTGCACTATGTTGGTGGTTGCCGAAGACTGCCCTCAAATAGAGTAAACAAAGCGTTTGTGATGAAGTCAAAAAAAAAAACTAATAAAATATATACACGAACAACAATGCCAACAACAACAACACCGCATAATGGTTGATGCTTCAGTTTATCAATTCGCTTTTGTGCATTTTGTGGCGTGTAAACTGCAAGTTGTTGGGAAAAAGCAGAAGTAAAACTTGGAAATTCACACGCATACCTATGTACACACAAACATACAAACGTGCGTCGGTTTGTGCATGCATTGCTACACCTACACCTAGAGCACACAACTTTTATGATTAATGATTCGGCTACGAGGAATTTCAACATATTTCCATGTTGCTACAAATCGTTATTACACATTAAATGTTCCCAGCCAGGGGTTAATCAACAACAGTGCCAGCGCACCAGCGCTCCAGCAGCAATGACAGCAACACCAACAACAGCAACATGCGCGCCTGCCAACGCCGGTACAACACGTTGTGGCAACAATACTTCAACAATGCTACAACAATGAGCGCTGAGCGACATGCGCAATGAATACCAATGCCAACAGCAACAACCACAATGCTACCCGCAATAGTAGCATCAATAATAGTTACAACAACTTTGGCACATTGCGGTGTTTGTTGGCATGCGGACGTGTTGCTCGTAAAACGAAGCATGTTCGTGTGCTGATCGTACGTGAAATCAATTGAAAATAATTTGTTAACTTAAATAAGTGAAATAATGAAAGACTGCCGGCATTACCGAGGTGGCCAGATGGCAAGCTGGCGAGGTGTAGATATGTCGTTGGAGAATACACAGATGAACATGACACACTTAAGAAATGCTTACGAAGTGCTTTGAGAACAAAGATGTTAGTAGCAAAAGTGATCTTGGCATAAATAAACTGTGCAGCCCCTTTCACTGAGGTGAACATTCACTGGCGCTGAGTCCTTAATTGGGCGCTCAAAGCAAGTCAAGGAGTGTCTCTCCTCACTCGAAATAGCTTCAAGCTACTTCACCATCAGATTCGTTTGGATGTCAGGTCACAGCGGATTCGCTGGCAACTGCAAAACCGACGAGCAAGCCAGAAGGGACACCCCTGTACCGCTCACTTCGGAATGGGACCGAGTTGCATCTCCATTAGCGTCTTACGGTCCTACGCTGGACCAAGAGATTTCGCGTGCGCTTTAGAATGCGCTGGTCGGAGAACATCTCCTGCTCGACTGCCAATTTCCTTGACTTAGAGTAGAACTTCGGAATGGGACGAGTTGGATTTCCATTGTCGTCTTACGTTCTTGTACTGGACCAATAGATTTCGCATCCGCTTGTCGAAGAGCAGCTCCTGGTCGTCTGTGAGCTTGGAGTAGAATGCAGGAAATCTGCTGAGCTCCTTGTCTTAGCATAGTTCATATTACCGCAATTGTAGCAGTTTTTACCGTATACTGTTTAATAGGCTTCTTGTTGGACGCTACTTGTCAAAGTTGTATGGAGGAGGGTAAGGTGGGAGCATCCAAGCACTTTCTCCACCTTAAGCCAGCCTTTGCAAGACTGAAGCTGAAACATACATATACATAAGTAGTATTACCTTCGGCGAATCAGAAGACATGGCCTTCTGAACGAATTTGTGATAGGCTCAAAGCGCTTAATCATTAACGGAGCAGCGTTCTGAAGCGAGATCCCTCTTAAGATCGACCTCGTATCCTTACCTAAACTTATCTATACTCATAGGTTAAGTTAGGTTAGATCGCTGATTTAGAGAGATCGCAAGTGGGCTGCTATATGTAGTTCTTTGAGAAGCATAGCAAGTGGTTCGATTTGAAAAAAAATTCGGAAATTAAAGCATTACAGTAAACAATGCCAAATTTCGAGAATATATCTTGTCAAAAACAAAATTTTTTCCATATAAGGACTCCTCAACTTTTTTAGCAGCTATATCCTATAGTGAACCGATATCGGCAGCTTTGAGAAAAGAGCATCTTCTTTAAGAGAAAAGGACGTGTGCGAAATTTTAGTCAGACTTCTCAAAATCTGAGGACTAGAACGTATACATAAACAGACGAACGTGTCTTACCGCTCGTTGATTTCAAATTGAAACTGTTGAAAGTTCACTCATAAAAACAAAAGGTCGTCGGAATTACAGCAAAAAAATCCAAAAAATGACCACCCAAACTTTTGAAAAATCGTTCGACATTTATGCTTAAATCGCGTCGCTACTTGACGCAGCACCAATTTCAATTTTCTCCACTCATAATTCATTAGAAAATCGACGTGCTGCAGTTAAGCAAACATTCACACACAACCGCACATGTATGTGTGTGTGCGCGCGTGCGTGTGGGTGGAAGTCATCAAGTGAATGAGTGCCGGAGCGAGCTTTGGTTTCCGCAGACGAGCGGCCGCAAACCGCGCGCCGCCATCACAGTCATTATCGAATGACAACAAAAGGCGCGCTGAAGTGTTTCGCCCTCGCTTGGAGCAGCATCGCAGTTGGGGCTGCATCAGAAACGCCAAACGTTCACCGAAAATGCCTCAACTCAACACTTTTTACTCACTCCTCAACACGTCCGCTGTCTGCTTTTGTTATTGTTTTTATATTTTGTGTGTGTTTTTTTTCGTTTGGACAATAAGCGCTGAAATCAATCGATCAATGTAATCAATTGGCATTGTTTCGTTTAGTTAAGTTTGCTTTAGAGTGCTCATTGGAGTGTGGCTCAGCGCTGGATTCGCTGAAATTTGTGGCCCACCTGTGAGACAAGCGTTGTGGAATGCATAGCTCTATAACTATAATGTGTATATATATTTGTACTCTTGCAACATGTTGCTAAGGAGTATAATAGTTTTGTTCGCCTTACAATTGTTCGTATAACTGCCCCAAAACGTCATTACACAACACACACACAATTTTAAATTCCGTCTCATTCCTTCACTTTCCAGTTCATTAATTAAGAAGAAATTGATATAAGTGCATTTTACTTTGCAGTAATATTTCTCTAAAGTATGACATCTTATGCCCAAAAATAATCCGAATTCAACCAAAACTGTTCAATCGTCTAAATACTGGAAATGTGGACTCCAATACCTATAGTTGACTTTTGACCGAAAATATTGGTCAATATTTGGGATATAGATTGAAAATTCACAGGAAATTTTCTTCTAGGAATAGTACCTCTGTGTATTTAAAATGGGTTGAATCGCGTAAATTCTTCCCTGAGCCCCCATATACCTAGTATAAAGATTTTCGAACCTCCGGGTGACTATCTACCACATATATTTTCCAATATGTGTTTCCTCGGCTATAATCGCGTAAGCGGTGTCTACGCTAATTAAGAAGAAGAAGAAGAGAAGTTATCTTAAAAAAAATGAGAGAGCGTGTTAAAATTGGGCGAAAACTTGACATAGCCCAAATAACTAACGTCAGAATTTCCGAACATCTAGCTGACTTTAATCCATATGATTGATGGTTGTGTTTGAGGTACCTTAATGAAACTCAGGGAACATTTTTTTAATATGTGGCATGATAATGGAAAAATCGTGTCAAAACTACTCCCAACTCCCATATTTTCCCCAAGGAATTTCTCGGACTTTACTTTCTGCTAGTTGCAAGCGTATTAAATGTTCGGTTACACTCGAACGTAGCCCTTCCTTAAGTTGTATGTATGTAGTGTGTTAAAAATATGTATCTTTGAAATATATTCGCAGTATATATGTTTACCGTGTGCATATTTAAATTTATATATTTATGAATGCTGTACAAAATGACATACTTACCATACATACATACATACATATGAATGTTAGCGCGCGTATATTAGTTATGTAAGCATGCGCGCTTTGAAAATCGATAATTAATTTTTTGGTTTTAACGTATAGACAGTTGTTGGAGGCTTCAATTTTAAGGCTAGCCAACACGTGCAGATTTCTACATAGACATATACATATGCATATATGTTACTACATATGTAGTATAGTTTGATAAAGTGAAGCCTATTTATAAATAATTTGAAAGCATATAACGTTGAGGCTTCGGTTTGATATTGGTATCACAACACCTCTTGGGATATGTTTTCGTAAAAATTTCGTAGTTACAACAACACAGCATTAACAAAACTATATAAAACAGCTCTCTGTTGAGAACACCATATTTATGAGTAACTTTTTTTTATCAACTTATGTATACTTTTTATATGTGGGTTCATTGAATCGAGACTTTACTGTATTTTATTTTAGGCTGTATATACCATACATATATATGTATATATATTCATATAGATTTGTGCGTATGTAATAATTCATTTAACTGAATGAATTCATTGCCGCTTCGTACACATGTTTTAAAGCTCTTAGTTGTTATTTGTTTTCGTTTTTGTTTTCTTTTTTTGTTTATCTATGAGATGTCCGCCATTCATGCTTTCAGCTTTGTGCTGCCTTGATTGAATATTTGAAACAGATTTTCAAGCAGTTTTTGCTTTTAAGTGTTGTCTCTCAAAATCTGTGTTCATGGCGAGTGTTATTCTACTGTCAAAGTTGAAACGATTGAATGTTCTCATTTTCATAATTATTTGTTAATATTTCGTTTTATTATGTATTTATTTAACTACATATGTTCTTCCACTTATATACATACATACGTATTTACATTTACAGTATTATGTATAATTCTTCAAGTAAATTTTTAGAGGTAGTGATTTAAGCAGCAACCGCTTCGCTGTTAGATTTGGATTCCTATCCAATTTGCGAATAATTAATAAACTATTTCTAAAACCTAATAGTGGTCATCTGTTCAAAGGCCGTGATAAAGCCTTGATTTGTTCTAACATACAACATTTGTTTAGGCTGTTCTCAGCCGACTTAAATCATATTGAACCGGACCGGATCGGACATTAGTAATTCGCGAACCGTTAAGGGGTTATATGGGGTTCATGGCTTTAAATACCATTTTCTTATTGTCTTAATTATAGCATGTCTAGAAGATACAGCTTTGAATTCAAAACTTTTTTTTTTGAAACTATGTTTTCAAAGCCGCTTCTCAAGCTTTCTTGCGAACTATTCTGCCGAAAATTTAATATTCACTTTTTTGTTTTACCTTCATTACAAACTCATGTAACCCCTTAAAGTTACTAAAAAAATTTCAAATCTTTTTGAAAATGATATTGATAAATTAATGAAAAATTTATAAAATTCCTCAAGTTAATGGTAGACTGACTTTCATGTTGAAAACCCAACAATAACTCCACTCTTAATGTGGATAGTTTATTAACATTCCAAAGAAAATTCTCTGGCATTAATTTTTTGAAGATTATCTTTTCCAAATGTTGACCGTGGGGTACGTCTCAGATGGTCTATCCGTCGAGTCCAAATTTCTATGAGCATTAAGCATTTTGACTGACAAATGACACGCGTGATGTTTTGCTCTAAGACCTGAATCAAAGCGGGATCGCCCGCATAGACTTTAGATTTACATATCCCCATAGGAGATCAGGCATCAAATAGTCGGTTATCAGGGCGCGATAATGGTCGCCATTGACAGTTACGTTCTCATCCGCATCCTTTTTGAAGAAATATGAAGCGACAATTTCAACTGTCCACAAACCACTCCAAACCCTTGTTTTTTTTAATAAAATGACGGCTTTTGAATCTCTTTATTTTGCTCTTTGTTCCAAACGCGGCAAGTCTGCTTGTTTATATACCCATTGAGCCCTAAACGGGCCACAACGCTGAACAATATTTGTCTCAAAAACGCCGGATTTTCTTGAACCTTTTCAGAAGCCCATAGCGTGAAGCGATGTCTGTTGTGAAGGTCAAGCGGCTTCAGTTCTTGCACAAGCTGTATTTTGTATGCTTTCAGTTGCGCTAAGTCATTCAATACATTCATACATTTTTATATTCTTTAAAGGCCTACATTAAATTGAGTCGCAGCTGAAGTCATTAAAAAAGGTCAATTCTATGACAGCCTGACAACTAACTACCGCTGAAGGTTGCACTATTGAACTATTAAGGAAACTAGAACTGAAACCCTTTTCGTCGGGAATTCTATAAGTAATACAACAATCGATTACGAACATCTTCATAGAAACATATGTATACCTTCAATGCAAAAAGGGGGAGAACTTCCAAGCACATCACCAACGCCATTAGCATTAGGGTGAGACTTACACAGCAGTCAAAGCGCATTCAAATAACGTACACGTAAATACACTTGCCCATGCATATTTAAGGTGAACTCACATGGATACGGTAGGAAGTAAAAGCTCGACGGTAGGACCAGGCAATGCAAGTAGGAACAACAACAACGTCGTAACACACTTTACACATTTATGACAGCACTAAAAAAATAGTGAGAATTTTCAGACTTTACACCTAATTGATCTGCCAGCTGCCACCTGCCACCACTGGCCGCGGCCCGCCCCCCGCGCGCCAATCGCCACTGTCAAGCCAAACTCTGCTCAGCTGTTCAGTTGGTCGGCGCGGTTCGGGCATATGTGCATGCAGTCGGCATTTGATCATTGCATTTCATTTGTCAGAGAACAACAACAAAAATCACAACAACAACAACAGCAACGGCAGCAGGAGCAGGCAATCACGGCAGCTGAACGTTGTGGCGATGCTGCGCGACGCCGTAAGTTCACTGGGATTGCTCCTCCGTGGGAAATGGCGTGTGCCCTGGAGCGTGTGCCGACCAATTTGACTTCTCGCCAAAGCTGGACTTGGTAAAAATATACGAAGGTAATAATTCACAAAAATATTTGCAGACACCGGTCATGTAGCCGGGGCTACAGCTGGGCCGGCTCGCCTGCCTGGGAAACGCTTGTAAAACATGCCAACACAACAACAGCAACAACGCGGCAAGCATAAGGCACCTACCTCACTTAGGCGCTTTACAATACGTAATAAACACCCGATGCTGGTTGCTGGCTGCTGGTGGCTGATGGCTGATGCTCGGTTGGCAGCACTACAAGCAGCAAGCGGCAAGCAGCCGCCACCGCAACCGCTACAGCAGCAATAAAGCAACAACAACAGCGGCAGACCAATAAAGCTGGCGAATGTGCGCGAATTGAACGCGGCCAATGAGGCAGCAATGCGCGAATTAGTGACCCCGAACGGTTGAGGGGCTGCGAGGGAGGAGCGGGCGTTGGCCGAAAGGGCGCAGGTGGGTGAGGGGTGCGTTGATGGTGATGCCGTGTTGTGAATATATTAAATGCTTTTGCATTCGTTACGAAAAATATACGCACAGACATACAAACATAAGTGCGCATATGTACTTACACACACACACATCCACACATCTGTATGTATGTGAAGACTGGTAAAGGAGGTGTAATCAGCGGACATGAAATCACGCAGCAGCCACGGCAATTGGCATACGGCGGCAGTCAGGGCCATATTGTTGCACCAATAACAGCATAAACATCAGCAACTACAGCCACAACAACAACAATAATAACAACAGTATTGACTACCTTTTACCTACCCTGGACCAAATGCAGCCCAGCCCCTTTGCCCACCCACCTAAGCCTGACGCACATGCACAAACACACACACGCAGACAGATACAGGGAGCGCGGGTAGTCGTCATGTTGTTGGATGTGGCTGCCGAAGTGGCATCGCCGAGGTGCCAGCTAATCTCCAGGGGCTGGCTAGCATAGTTTTGGGCAATCAGGCTGGCCGGCAGCAGTCAGGTATGCAAACGGGGCAGGCAATCAGTTGACGACGGTGTGATGGAACGGACGGATGGACGGACAGACGGCGCGGCGGTGCAGTGGTGGCTTGCTGTTGGAAGCGGACAGCGACAGCGACAACGACTTTGACTTCCATGTTCAGTATGGCTGCCGTTGTTGCTACTCGAAAGTCGTTGCTGTTGTTGTTGCTGTTGATGTTGAGGTTGCTGTAGTAGGTGGAACGCACAGGCCGTTGCTAACTGCGAAGCTCAAAATATTTATCAAGTTAATATTAAATTTTACTAGCCGTTGTTGTTGTTGTTGTTGTTGGCACTGCTGTTGTTTCTTTTATTTATTTATTATTATTGCAGTTGTTGTTGTTGTTGTTGATTAGCGTTGTTCGTTGGCCTCCACGCCGCAAAGGCATTTGGTTGGCCATCGTAAAACACGCAATCCGCGCCTTGCCCCGCAACCCCTTGCTCCACCTCAAGCCCACTCCGCCAGGCGATTAACATGCAAGTGTGTGTGTGTGCATATACACAAATAAGTGATCAGTAATCAGCCTGCACTGCCACCGCCGCGGCGAGCGTGGCTGCAACATTCGCCAGCCCGGGACGGTGGCGGCCACAATCTGATGATTTTCTGCTTTTCGCGTTTTTATTTTATTTAAATTTTCTTTTTATTCGCCTTTTAGTAGTTTATTTTAATTTATTTTCGTTTTCTTGTTGTTTTCGTTTTGTTGTTGTGCTGTTCACGGCGCATGCAACCAGCAGCACAAGATGTGCAACTTGCCGCGTGTAACGTTTTCTGCGCTGCGCTGTGCTGTGCTGTGCTTTGCTGTGCATTTGGCCGCAGGCGAATTTTGTCGCACGTTGAGTATTTTTAAACCATGAGAAAATCCTTTGGCGCTAATAACCCGAATTCCTTGCATTAAATTTTGCTTGACTGCAATTTTTACAATTTCTACATACAAGTTAATATACTTCGTTCTCATGTATCCTTCTTGCGGCGGAGCTGTGCGCTTCTTGTGTGTGTGTGGAAGCTGTCGTATGGTGTTACATATACACGTCTGTATGCATGCGCGTGTGCGTGGGTTCACAATTATATATGAACGTTTTGCGTTTTTAATGAATTTAGTATATCTTTACACATTTATGTAGCAATTCTTATATATAAAAATTACGTGTCATGTTGTTTGTCCGCGATGGACTCCTAAACTACTCAACCGATTTTTAGCAAATTTTAGCACACTGTGTCCAGTTCAAACCAAATAAGAAGAAAGGATAGTAAAAACAATTCATAATTAAAAAATTCTCTATTAATCGACGCCCTATTAAGCGGACATCTCTATTAACTGGATAGAAAGGCTGGTAACCAGACATTAAGAAGGCAGCCTTAAATTCGTTATTTTATCCAATGAAATTTATTTGTATGAACATATTCAAAATTAAACCTTAAGTACAATCCCTTGGATTTTTATACCGTCAAAAACGGTTTCGCCTTTATTCGTAAATAAAATTTTCACCGTATTGAATAGTTTATTATATGAATAATAGTATTAAATTTATACCAAAGCAACGCGTTGCCGATCCCCTAATGTTTTAATACATTTTTTATGGACCTGAGGTTTGTTGGAGCACTCTTTGAACAATAAATTTAGTAAGGTATGAAAAAAGCATTTCAAAAATAATAGTTTCTTAATTTTTAAGCCCAAGAGTCTTTTATTATATAACAATTTAAAGTCTTTGTAGAAAGGTGGTCGTTAACTATAACTTCTTTGCTATCATTTCCATCACAAATGTAAATAATTCCGTACAAGAACTTAATTTTAATCGATTAGCTATATGCTGTAACATTTCGATCTGAACAATTTCTTCAGAGATCGTATCTTTTTCTTAGATAATAACTCGTGACATACAACGTTTCCATACAAGCTCTTGATTCCATCATTAAGATTGTATTCGCAGCTATAAAGGCTGTAGTAGTCCGTTATGAGTGGTTTCATTAAATTAATACAGTTTTCATCTCTTCAATCGTAGCGTACAATCGTAGTGTATTGTTGTACCTTCATGGGCCTCTTCAGTTTTCAAAAAACAATCGGGAACAAGCAACAATGCGTGAACAGGAGCGTTATCATGGTGTAATAAAAATTTTGTTCTTTCACAAATCCGGATAAATATTACCATCTTTATTGACCGTAACACCTCTTTGGCAAGAACTCATGATACACGAGCACCCTGTTTTTTTTTTTTTTTTTGTTTTTTTTTTTTATATTTAAAGTAGGAGGAAGCATCGAAAGCCGAAGTGCGGGACTTTATCGGCTAAACCTAACCTGCTTCCAACTCATGACTCTCCCACGGAACCACCAGATAAGGTATTACATACTTCATGGGAGTGAGAAGACATTTTACGTCTCCTCTTTTACACAGACGGACTGACGCCTATTCTGCTGTATCTGTCTTTGTATTGTCATGATGGAATTAGCCGCTTCTCGAACAACTTCTCAGAGGACTGACACATAAGTGCAGTCAAACTTTCCACCTAGTGCGGTTTCTAACTTTTCTCTTATGTTTATTATGTTTAGAAACCGAGGACAATGGAAGAACACGTGCCCAGAGTCTTCTATTGACTCCGTACACATCGAACAATACGGACTGACGTCGTTTTGAAATTTATATAGATAGCCTCTGAAGCACCCATGCCCGCTTAATATTTGGGTCAGGTGGAAATCCAGGTCCCCATGTTGTCTACTTATCCACGTATGGATGTCAGGTCCACCGTCCTTTAGTTGAGGTTTGCCACCGTTGCTGCCATATAGTTATGCTCTTCTTTCTCTCTTCTCTCTTTTGGATTTCTGTAATTGGCGCTGATAGCTCATATAATCTCGTGAGCTCGTCACCCTGGATGTCTATAGGTGGTATACCAGCTAGTACTTCAGATGCTTTGCTGGAAATAGTTCGGAAAGCACTTGTTACTCTTATTGCTGTGAGCCTATGCACCGCATTTATTAGTTTGGCATACGCTTTTATGTTTAGTGCCTGTATCCATACTGGAGCTGCATGGAGTATAACTGAGCTCATAGCTTTTGCAATTAGAAGTGGAGCGCACACAGCCTCTATTTGCCATCATTCTTTATAAAGCGTTATAATAGCGGGATTCTGTAACCAGTCTCTAGTCTCTATTTGAGGCATTTTGAGACAAAGTATCAATTTGATACTAGTTACTATTCACTAAACAGTCTCTAGCGTTAGTCTCAAAATATTGAGACCTGGTAGTTAGCTGGTCACAAAACTAAAAAGAACTCTTGCTGCCATTTTCAATGCACTGAATAGAGATCATCATAGATATTAATCGATTGTCGTTTTTTTACATTTTGTAAGCAATTCAAACACGAAACGGTTAAAAATAAATAAATTTTACATAAATTTCGTAAATATTATGAAACAAAGTCAACATATATTTTCATTTTTATTCATAATTATGTTTTTTGACTATGTCATAGAAAAGTTAACATTTGTTATCGACATATTTATTATCATTCAAGTGTAAAAACATCTCTGAATAATGAAATGTAATAGATTTTGAAACTGTCACTTACAGAATAGCAAAACCGTCTCAAGTCTCAAAAATTGTCTCTAATTCAAAATCTCAAATTTAGAGACTTGATACTGTCTCACGTTACAGAATCGCACGGTAAATCTTATTTGCTTTATTTAGTATGTTTGCCAAGTGCTGCTTGAATTTCAGTTTAGAGTCCAATATTACTCCTAAACACTTCAACTGTGGTTGTGAAGTAAGCATACACTCCCCTATAGCGAGAGTTATTTTTTCCTCAATTTTCCTGATGCTTATGAGCAGTACCTCTGTTTTGTGCTCAGCCAGTTCCAAACACTTGGAAGAAAACCATTGGCGTAGACCATTTATGCATTCATTACATTTATTTTTAGGTCTCCAAGTTGTTTACCTACTGCTACCACTATAAGGTCGTCCGCGTATGCGATTAGCTTAACGTTTTTAGGCTGTGGAATTCTTAGCACCCCATCATAAACTAGATTCCATAAGAGATGGCCTAAAACTGATCCTTGTGGTGTTCCGCTTGTAATAGAGTAGCTCTTGATGCCTTCGGTGGTGTCGTAGATCAGCCTTCTATTTTTAAAATAACTCATAACGATTTTTATGAGGTACTGAGGGGCGCATATCCCATATAGGTATTCGAATAGCAGAGTTGAATATATTCTTCACATCCAGGGTGATTAGCGCACAATATTTTTTTGTACCACCTTTCCATCTTTTGCCACTTACTGCTCTTTTCGCAGTGTCGACAACTTCTTTCAGTGCATCGATAGTAGACCTCTGTTTTCTGAAGCCGTGTTGTCTTTCTGATAGTCCGCCGGCCCGACCACCCTGCAATCGAAGAACACTGTTGGCAAAACTGTTACATGCGGCCTAACTTGGTGCACTCTTTTTTCTTGACTCATCCAGTAGCTTCCTTTGGAATGATTGAGCTTTGGTTTTCATGTCAGAACTATAAACACATGATTCGTCACCAGTTACGACTCTCTGGAGCAGTTCTGGCTCGTCTTTTGGACTAAGCAAAAATTGAAGATGACCTTAAGGGTCAAATTGACTTAATATTTAAAATGGCCGACCAAGTGCAAACCTCATACAGAGAGACGACTAGACAGATGTACATGGCTAAATCGACACAGCTCGTCATGATGATCATTTATATGTACATTTAAGAGGGCCTCCGATGTTTCTGAACGTTATTATACACATCATAAAACTTATTATACTCAAATGTTTTAGACCGCGCGAATGATAAAAAAGGCGACTGTTAATCATCAATCCACTGAGGAGAATCATAGTAAGGTGATAACCGTAATAATAAGCATAGCCCCGTAATATGCCTCGACAAACCCATAAAACCATTGAAAGCTACATTTTACCGGCAGAAAGGCTCTGAGTTGAGTTGAATACTTTCAATTTAAATAAAAACGAACTTAATCCACCTTAATTAATATTCTTATCACCTAATCGCTCACCTGGCCCCCTCAGCTGCGCCAAAAGCAGCGAAACTCAAACTATTTAGTCACAGAAAAGGTGCTTTTATCAAATCTTCTTCCCCCTACGCAGCAGCAAGAGCAAACCTAACCAGCTGTGAGTCATTCGCATGCACTTAGCTGCGTTTATTTTCACCAGAATTGATTACACCTTAATCCTTTTCGTATACAAATGCCATCAATCGATTTCCTTTCAACTTAACGGCTTAAATGACCAAACATTTTTGGCTAAAGCGATGTTAACAATGGATTATCCAACCACTTGAATGCACCCAACAAAGACAACAACAACAGAGAGGGCAATGTAACAAAAACGAAATAATAAAATAACAATAACATCACTTGCATGCAACGAGACACAATGGCTGCGATGCCGATCGCACAATCAAGCCATGGAACCATCGATCGCCTATCTATCGCTGCGCATCGATCACACCAACACCAACGCATACACACACACGCATATACATACACCAGCTTCGTATACACACACATAGATCAACTTGTTGCAATGTGACTACAAAGCGCCTGACATGCGCACCTTTTCACCTTTGAGTGTCCACTTCAAACTGCTAAAGGAAAACACCAAACCAAAACGAGTACAACAACAACAAAACAGCCAAAGTGCATTATATAGTGCCACTCACAATGCCATTGAAGAGATTGCAACCATTTGTTGTGCATGCGCTTGCCGTTATTGTCGACATTGTTGGCATTGTTGTTGTTGTCGCTTTTTTTTTATTTTTGCTGCATGCACCCACAATGGGTACGGGCGCAACAAAAGGACAATTAATTTCGTAGTTTATGCTTGGCAGCGAGAAATTAACAACACAGAAGTCAATTCGAATCCAATTGTGCGCTAATGTGGCCCCGCACAGGACTACCAGGAGCAATGCGTCGAACGCGCACTGAATGCCCAATTGAAAATGTGTTTCTAATGCTCTCCCGTGTGAGTGGGGTTCGATAGCGTGTGAGAAAATTGCGTGTAATCGGACGAAAATGAAGCATATTGAATATGAGGACAAAGGGCTTCAAGGAAATTTTGTACGGTGTCAGTGTTTTTTGTTGTTTCTTTTTGGTATTTTTTTGTATTTTACGTATGGCCTTTTATTACACATTATTATTGATATTATTTGTTATTGGAATTTGGTTATTCATTTTTTACAAATGTCCTTTTTGTTATTTTTATGGCGCAACCAATCGTTGAGAAAGGAGCGTTTTCTATTCTTCGGCTTTATGGCTTTCTGCTGCTGCCAGCGGCGAAATTCGAAAATACTTTTGACACCATTGCACGGTTGTTGGGAAGCACCTGGTAGCTGGGGCCTTTACACAAATAGTCATTAGAAAATGTTGTTTGTTGTAACCACTTTAGATTTATCATTTTATTAAGTATCCTTCTTTGCTTCTTTGATTCGCTGGAAGCGCGACACATTCTTTAGTCCTTTTTGGTGAAGGCGAGACTACTTGACGACCAGTTGAACTGCGATACTCCTTTTTGACCGTGGAGAAAATTAACGATTAAAGATTATTGTGGCTGATAGTGAGTGGCTCATTGCAGTTCAGGGGGCACAAAAGAATTGACCGGGGCGATTAAGGCAACGTTTCTCAGAATAAATTTACTTACAAGTCTTTTGTATTGAAGATTTAGGTGGAAACATATTTCCATCCGTCAACTAAATTCACTTTTTATTTTAATATATTCTCTGGAAACAAAGATCAACTAATTCAAAACTTGTTTGGGAAACGAATATTGAATAAAGATGTTAAGGTCAGATAGTTTCGGAGATACAGCTGAGAATTGGGCGCTCGAGGCTAACTAGGCTAAGTACGCGGTCTTTAAACGCGTTTTTGAAGTCGGTTGGCAAGATTTCTCGGGAACTACTCAACCGATCTTAATGAAATTTTACATAGGTCTTGAGATACAATTCTTAAAGACCTGTTTTTTCGATTACAATTATTTGAAAAAACCCTGTAATCTCTTAAACAAGAAAAAACTTTACTTTGGTTGCATCCAAGCTATAATACATTCCACAAGTGCAGAAGATTCGATACAAGAACTTACTTCCGATCGTTCAGTTTGTATGGCAGTGGTATGCTATAGTGGTCCGATATCAGCAGTTCCGACAAATGAGCAGCATCTTGAGAAGAAAAGGACGTGTTCAAAATTTCAGATCGATACCTCAAAAAATTAAGAACTAGTTCGCGAATATAGGGTTTGTCCGGAAAGTGATTTTCTTTGCCGCGACTGTGCTTAGGAACTGCGCGCACTTACTGGATTCGGTAGAGGTCGTTCCTAGCTAACGAACGAGCGGCTAGTCAGTTGTTTCCGAGCACCTGGAAAGTCAGAACAAACATTATCGCGCGACGTGTTTCTATGAGTGGTGCCATTCAAAAATTCAGCGCTCGTTACAGCAAATTTACGGGATTAAATTCTATGTGAAACTCGGTAAATCTGCGACAGAAACGTTTGTTGCTCCTAGACAAACCATCAACGCCAAGACTCACGTGAAAGTTTTCAAGTGACTCGAACGAAGGGTAAATCAAGTCCGGCGATTGGAAGTTGTATCACAAAAACGCCCCGGCTCACACCGCCTTTCTAGTGAATAGCTACCTAACCAAGCCCGACATCCCAACGCTTCCGCAGCTGCCCTACAGCCCAGATGTGGCCCCTCCCGAACTGTTTTTGTTTCTTTGCCGATGAAAGGCAAGTATTTTACGATGACAAAGGGGATCCAAGCAGCATGCACCTCGGCTCTCAAGGCTATTCCAGAGAATGCTTTCGGTGATGCCTTCAATGCTTGGAAATCGCCCAGGCAGCGCTGCATTGACGCAGAAGGATCGATTCGGTCGCATTACTTTTCAGTCAAACCCTATAAAAAGACAGACAGACGAACACAGTTAAGTCGGCACAGCTCTTCACGCTAATTACTTACACAAAACCCCGTTCAGGGTATAGAAATCAAGGAGTATTCCTTTGCGGGCGACGAAACTCTGTAAAAAATAACATCAGCAAACCAAATATTTTAGACTTTTCGCCATAAATAGCGGATTCTTTACATCAATTCTTTTCGCTGGAAATCCGGCAGTGGCGTCTGACGAAAGTTTGCCAATCTCATGCGCGGAACACATTGTGCGGCATTTAATTCGACCGCCGCTAATAGCACCAATTTGCCTGCCACACCATTAAATGGCGAGGCTCTCACGCCTGCGACGCGCTTGGCCGCCGAATGCCGTCAATAAGATTTTTTTTGGTGGCGCAACTTCACAGAGTAATAAACACAAAGGACTTCAATCCAGCAAACTCGCAATGATGCGCCATTTCACTCGAAGCGCAGCGCATTTGGGCACATGGCGGCTGCCATCAAGTGTAGCCGATATGATGAACGACAGGCGCGTGAAGGAGTCCCTTACCGAAAGGTTCTAAAAGCTTAAATGCATTCCAGGAAGCCAAGCAAAAAAGGGTTTCACTTATTTTCGGTTAGTTTTAGGTACTTAAGTAGTTGTGTTTAAGCGACGTGCCACAACGCGCAGCGCACTGCGTGGCGCAACAACATTGCTTAACGATTTTCGTGCAATCATCGCAGCGTAACGCCGAGTAAACGCGATCACTTCGCGTCATTGTTGCAGCGGTAAGCATTTAGACCGCCCTCCGTTTAGAGCCCTTCAAAAGCCAACAACACACACACGCAGAGCAGCGTATCATCAGGCACACAAAGTGATGCAGGCTGATTAGGGGCGGTACGCTTGTTGCTGCCGCTGCCGCGCTCACTGTGATTTCTGTAATTCGCATTTATATTTTATTATTTTTACTGTTGCGGCTGCCGCTTTTATTGCCGCATGCCGCATGCAACCATGACGCAGCTTCTCTTTGCCCTATTGTGACCGCTGCTGCGAAGGCAGCACCAGAATTATATTCCCTTGTGGTGTACGTGGAACATCATTGACGATTGACGCTGTATAATCACTCAAACGATCAATCCTCAGCGTAAAGTAGAATTTAGTTGAGCTGTTGCTGCCGCTTACCCCTGCTGTCGGCCGCCACGGCGGCTCGTGGCAGCAAACGAACTGTCTTTACCGGCTTCCCTCGTGTAGCTGCAGTTGTCCACTTTCTTCAGCCAATTCTTGGAGTAAGTTTGCGCGTCAAAGCATATGATTCTCAAGATGATTGCCTGATTATTAATCATTGTCCGAAACATCAAAAATGCGTCAAGTTCGGCAGCTCGACATGCAGCGCTGTAGTCATGCCTACGAGTTTTATAGAAATTATATTTAGCTTGTTTCCAAAGAAAGGGACTTGATTTAGTGAGTCATATACAGGGTTGCATTTCACTTACTTGGTTTGAAAATATTTATATTTAGACTTGAATTCTTGATGGTGGCCTAAGATGAGAAACAAAATTATGTAAAGCTCTAGTTCGCGGTCCAGACCCGTCAAAAGAGGATCGAAACATACCACCTCTGCGTCGATTTCAGGACGGGACGAAAAAGAGCTGCTGTTATGCCGCCGTAGCCTCTAAATTTGCTATGCCCTCAAAACTAATACTGTGTGGTTCCGTAAACTGACGTTGAACAATACCAAAAGCTCCGTCAGAATCGGGAAGAACCTTTTCGAGCCGATCGATACCAAACGAAGTTTCAGACAAGGCGACTCCCTATCGTGCGACTTCTGCGATCTGCTGCTGGAGAAAATAGTACGAGCTGCAGAGCTTAATCGGGCAGGTACAATCTTTTATAAGAGTTTTCAGATGCTGGCGATGCCGATGATATTGATATCATTGGCCTCGACATCCGCAACGTTAGTTCGGTTTTCTCCAGGCTGGAGAAGAAAGCGAAGCAAATGAGTCTGGTTGTGATCGAGGGCAAGACGGAATATCTTCTGTCATTAAACAAAAGGTCGACGCACTCTCGTTACTCCCACGTTACTGTTGACAGTCATAACTTCGTCTATCTTGGAACCAGTATTAACACCAACAAAAATATAAGCCTCGAAATCCTACGAAGAATAACTCTTGCCAATAGGTGCTACTTCGGACTAAGTAGGCAACTGAGAAGTAAAGTCTTCTCTCGACGAACAAGGACCAATCTCTATAAGTCACTCATTATTCCCGTCCTGCTATATGGAGCAGAGCCATGAACGATGCTACATTGGACAAGTCATGTCGTCTGAATGCATGAAAACGGTCTAGCTCTAAAAGTATTCGACGCTGTATCCGCCGAGGATCCCCTGCTTTCATCGTTGGAGAAATCAGGTGGAGAAGGACCTGTCCGCCCTTGGTATCATCAATTGGCGCCAAATTGCGGAAAGAAGAAACGACTAGCGTTGTTGTAAACTCGGCTATAACCATTTTAGCGTTTTCTACGCCACCAAAGAAGAAGAAGAAGTTCGTGCTGAAATCAGAAAAAGCTTTCCTTAAGTCCCTTTGTCATATTCTTAGCTTGAACGTTCATACTGGAGCCACACGGCTCTAGACAGTTCTGATACTATTTTTAAAGTTATACTTGCCTCTTAAGGAACACCCTGTATAAATAATGCGAAACTACTCAGCCAATATTACAATGACTCATTCAAGTGCTGTAAACTTGGGCTTATCGCTATCGTTTATATTGTTATCTCATTATTGTTGTTGTAGCTGCTGACTTTGATGTTATTACCATTGTTGTTTTTGCATTTATTGATGTTGATGTTGATATTTGACGGCTTATCACTGCCATCGCCAAAGCGCCCAACACTGGCGAGTGCGGGGCGAGCGGCGACAACAATTCAGCACAAATAAATTGATATTGAAAAAATATTGTGCATAACACCGTGCCCTGCTGCCACCTACCGCCCACGCTTTGTCGGTTGCGTGCACAGTGTTGCCGCCGCCGCGGTCAATTCTGATTGCTAAGGTAGCCCCAACACACGCACATAATTTCGCATGCTACACACACACGCATACGCAATTCATATGAGTCCACACTTTTAGTTGTGGATATAGGTATGTGTGTTGTTTTTGTTTGTTTGTGCTGTATGTGCGACTCAGCAGCGCAATAATCTGCAATCTCACTAATTTATGAATGTCCATTGAGAGCGCGGACCCATGCTGAGTGGCTGTCGATCGCTGTGTCCGTAGCTACGCTTTTGTGATTATCGAGTACTCATCACCGGCGAGGATCCATTCGTCGAGCGGTCGATGCGGCGATGGATGGATAGATCGATGGCAGGTTGCTATGCTCGCTTGTTTGGCTGTGAGTCGCGGTCACTACATATGTACTAGTGTGTGTGTGTTTGCGCGCGATATGGCAGTGATACTTGCAATTGCGGCTGCGATTATACCACCTATCAATGACCACTTGGCCATGGTCTGAGCGCGCCAGCATGTTTTGCTGGGCTCCGCTGCTCTTTTGGCGTATTGTGTTGCTGTGTGTTGTTGTGGTGTGGAGCTGCGCGGTTTGCTGTGTTGTATTGAAACTGCGGAATGTGCTGTGTCATTATTTTCATGCTTAGTCAACAATTTGTATCTTGGCGTACAACAATGGATTTCCATGTACGAAATCACAACAATTCGCCCCCACCAAGCGCGTTATACATAGTCCAAAAACAATAAAAACAACGCATTGGCAATAAATAAAAGAGTCATGGAAAATACGCTGCGCATCTAGAAAGTGTAGAAAGGTGGTAATGGCCTTTTCTGGGAACTTTATCAACACAATTCGACAGCGATTGAGCACAAACTCCACAACAATTCAGCAAGTGAATCGAAACTTAATGTTTTCATTGTATTTTATTGTATTTATTATATGTATTATATGTATGTTTCGCTTGCGGCTACAAATAGAAAATAAATTAATTGCGAAAGAATTCGGCGTTAACTTTTGTGTGTTTGACGGCCTAGAAAATGTACCACGCGGCAGCTTACTCAAAGTCAAAGAGCTGGAAAAGTATAAATTCAAATGCTCTGATGTAACTTATCTGATATATAGTAGGTGTAGACTTAGTTTTTATGACCTTCCTTAGATGATAAAATTTTTGAGCAAATATAGGAAAAATTTGATTGGGTAGTCGAAAAAGTCTTTTCGTATTTCTAAGCACTACTCCACGGACTGGATGATTTTAATCTGGAGGTCAGCATCTAAATATGTTTCATTTGGATTTCCTTTCAGTAGTAGTTTAGTACCAAAAATAGCTGAAATCGACTCTTCCACTTCCCAACTTCCATGAACCCATTAGTCGAAAAGGACTTTTCGCATTTCTAATCAAACTTCAACTTTTATTTTTAATGAACTCTAAGGAACCAAATATCTACCATTTTGGTCGACCACTTTTTGCCATTTTTCCGCTAGAGACATAATTCCATCAGTGTAAAACTTTTCTGGTTTCTCGGCGAAAAACTGCGACAAGTAATTTTCGCAGGCTTCTCTTGCAGCCAACTTTACTCCATTAAAGGAGTTCTGCATTGACCGAAACAAATGGTAGTCCGATAGTACAAGGTCAGGGCTATTTGTTGGATGCATCAAAACTTCCCAGCCAAGCTCTCCCAGTTTTTGCCGAGTCATCAAAGATGTGTGGTCTAGCGTTGTCCTGATGGAAGACGAAGCCCTTTCTGTTGATCACTTCTGGCCGTTTTTTTCGATTGCTTTCTTCAATCTCATCAGTTGTTAACAGTAAAATGTAGAATCAATCGTTCGACCAGGCTGGAGCAGCTCTTGGTGAATGATTCCTTTACAAACACTCAGCATAACCTTTCGGGGCGTCAATCCTGGCTTTGCGACCATTTGTTGAGCTTTACCATGTTTGGATCAAGATCTGTTTTGCACATTATTGTCGCATTTGATCCATTTTTCGCTTCAGAAATGGTTCGATTTCATTTCGTTTCAGGAAAGAATCGCAGATGTTAATTCAGTCCATTAAATTTTTCACAGCAATTCGTGTGGTAGCCAAACATCGAAGTTCTTTTTGTAGTCAGCTTTTTTTAAATGGTTTAAAACCATTTGATTATGAATGTTAAGTGCCTTAGCGATGACGGTACTGATCAATATTTTCCATAATTTCAATTACAAAATACGAAAGGATCTTTTTCTACTACCCAATATTATTTCTAGAACCCGTAGACTTCCGAGCGATTGATGGTACTAACTTACAGTAAAACGGTTCGTTGAGTCGGTAACCAAAAGGTAACTGATATTCGCAAGGGCCCAACCAATTGTCATGTCCTTTTAGAATCTCAAAACGTGCATTATATTCAATATAAAATCATAATTTTTTTTAAATACATCTCGCGGTCTCACATTAGCCAAAAGCCAATATCAGCGCGCGGCTTCTTTCCGCGACTGATTTACAAGTAGAATACCGCTTTGCCTTTCCCCTCCGCTAACTATCCGAAGCTCAAGATAATCTGCAGCACCAATTTTCCATTCATAATCGCACTAAAGCATTTCTATTCTCACATACTACAAAGAAATGCGATCTATGAAAGTAAGAAGAGCCATAACTTTTTTAATGATGTGCCACCAAATGGCTAAGCGTGTCCACAACATACATACAAACATAACTTTATATGAATGTCAAATATTGACAGAGCGTTTGCGTAATGAATGCAACCGCAAACAGCTGCTTCACCGCAATATCCTTAAACGGGTCTGCTGCACACGGCGCGGCTCCAGGGCCGACGAGCGCATATAGCGCATATCCGATGTCGCCAAGCGCACGCTCAACCGGCTGATCATGTTCAGCAGCGCAGCGTTGCGTTCGCACGCGTCAATTGCCGACTACGTAAGCGCGGTGCGGTGCGGTGCGGTGCGGAGCGGCGCGTTGATTCGATGCGAATATCTTGTTTTATCTGTGGTTCGACAAGGGTCCTGCTGGGAATTTGATGCCGCTGCACGGCCTACACCTTTGGCTAATTCGAGACGTTGCAACAACTGTCCGTCCGTGCGCCTTTACGCGCATACGCGCATTTGCTTTTAACTGCTGCCTCAAAGCTGTGTTTGTGCGTGCGTGCGTGTTTACTGTAATAGTCATTGTCGCTGTTATTGTTTTTGCCGAATTGATTTTTCTGCTTTGGCTTTTGGTAATTTCGCCTGTATTACCGCGCGCGCGTGATAACTCTGTGACTTTGTGTGTGGCGTGGCAGCGCGCCAACGGCCGACAACGACAGCAAAGCGCATGCAACAACAGCAACTGCAACAGCGACATCGTCATCATCGCCACCATCATCGTCACCAGCAATGCGGCTGCTTGCGCATCGACGATGACAACAACAACAATAACAGCGCAGTGTAACATTGAGCCAACAACTGGATTGCTGGTTTGCTGGATTTGGCAAGCCCACGCATCGCGTTTTTATACTTTTAATTGGCTTGTCGCACTTTGTGTCTTATTGTACACAAATGCCTTTTTACAACTTGTACATATGTATTTATATACGCGTCGATATGTGCGAACGCGCGCCAAGACGCATGCGCGCACCACTCACACACACACACTCACACTTGTATTAATGGTTTCGTTGCAGATGCGTTGGGATGCAATCTTGTTGGTACATGTGTTATCCATCGCGTTGTCTGGCCGCTGGTTGTTGGCCGCTGGCCGAGGTGTTTGGGCGCTGCGTGTCGTATTCCGGCTAATAGAAATGATGTCGATAGCACTTAAACACGATATCCGTTTCAATTTGTTTGGATTCTTCAATTTAAAAGGTGATAATTTTCTACTTTATGGCCCTTGACATGTGGGCCACCCATAAAACTGATATCGGTGTGTAAGCAGATCGCTTAGCTGCGCGGCTGTGTGGCTAGCGCTCGACCAGTTCGGCCCTCACCGTCCGCTGCTGCCGTCAACAAGCCGCCTTGCATGCGGCAGAGACCCTCAGAGTCGCAGTTAAGCGCGTCTAGTCAATAAGTTAGTCAGTTAGGCCTGCGTATGCTAGTATCCATGTTTATTTGAGTAGCTGCTGCTAGCTTGGTGTCATCGACGACGACAACAGCAACAACAACAACAGCTTGGCACTCTAAGTAGTGGTTGGTGGAAAGCAATAAGAAAACGCACACTTTCCATGGGTCCGCGCATCGTTGTCCGCTCAATTTGTGTTTCAGTGATTTTCACACTTGATTATCGCATTGACCAGCCCTCGAGATGTATCAACAAATGGCTTTCTTAGGTCTTTCTTTCACGCGACACTCATAGAAATGCACAAAAGCACATAAAAGTGAGTGAAATTTTCTAGACGCTTTTCGTTCGCGCTATAAATTTATCGCGTTCGCCCACATGCCTTGCTTTAGTAGGTGGGCAAATAGCCAAACGAAGCCTTAATACATATGCTCACTCCGAAGCGGAAGTACACATACACATGCAAAGTAGAGTGGTAAGTAATTTGAGATTTTATGCCTTCTTCTGCGCGTCGCGCGATCGCCATCCGAATGATTTGTGGCGCATAAAATAGATATGGAAGTGAGATTAGCCAGATCTGAATGGAGCTTAGCGTATTTGCATTGACGTGTATTTATAGCCGAATTTATGAAAGTAATCCGTGGATTATAGCAAATCACAAGCCTAGTTGAATGTTTATTTAATGGAAGCTTTATGAATTTTTTCTTTATGCAAATTTTAACACTTTCGTAATTTCTAGTGATTTAATTAGTGTTTTTTTTGGAGTTTTTGGGCTGCTTTTATGACAGTAGTTTTGAGTAATATTTTCACTTTTTCAATTCCTTCGATCTCAGCAGATATTTAGCTAGAAATTGAATAGTATTCGGTAGAGCAAAAAGATCAAATTTTGACCAAATTTCAAAGTGGCGCAGTGTCTTACGGCCGGCAAGAGATACAAGTTTCAATTATGAGGAAGAAGTTGAACAAATCAAGTTAAAAGTATCTGCCTTCTCAAAAAATTATCGGAAATTGCAGTTAATGCCGCACAGTCTTTTAAACAAGCTCACACAAGGACACCACTAAAGGCAATATACACCATATATGTATATGAGTGCCTCATCTGGTAATGCAAAAAACCATAATGGACCGAATTTTCAACAAAACCTATTCATTTCTAAGGCGGATGGTAAGCGATGGCCAAGCAGAAATTAACAATCAGAATCAGATTTTGTTATGTCTTTGGTGAGGGGGAGTAATCATCTGTTGAGAGCTGCTACGCTATGGCCAAAATGTTAATTTAGATATCTACTATCAACGATTGAACAGTCTCGCTTAGAGGTTACCAGCTTTTACCTATAACAGACGAATTATGTTCCATTAGGACAACTCCAGGTCAAACATTCATAGTGCCTCGACAGAAGCTCGCGGAGCTTGGTGAATCGTCCGCATCAGTTTTTGACCAAAAATGTTTAATGTTTCTAAGAGAGCAGAAATTACCATCAAAATAAAATGTTATCAAAGGAAACAGTGTATATTTCTAAATTGGACCATTCTAACTATAAAGATCCCGGGCAGGGACATATTGAAATACTTCATTGCTTCGATTGCCTTTTTTCAATATGATGGTTCCCTTTCAGCTCACACACCTGCGAGGGACCTGTGGGCGGGTCGAAGACTTTGGAGAAGGGGTGCAGTGCGTCTTTTTACGGATGGATCGAAGTTAAGAGGGAGAGTAAGTGGTGAAGATAGTAGCATCTTTCAAGTGAGGTGGCTGCCACCAAGCTATTATAGCAATAGTAGATGTACTGCTCCTTTGTGCAGCTTCCTTTTTAGAGGAATGCAATCACTCTGATAGCCCAGCGTCAGACCACCAAAACTTGAGCGACCTCCGAAAATGATGAGAGTTACCTTCAAAATTACAACAAGTTATCGAACGAAACGATGTATATTTCTAAATCGGACTATATAGTGAGCAGGACAAAGCCTTTGGCGAAGGGATCGAAGTTAAGAGGGAGGGTAGGTGGTGAAGACTTTTGTCTGGAGCTCTATTTTCAGACTCCCATACCACATTAGCTTCAAGCTTTTTCCATATTAAACTTGTATGGGTGCTGATCACAGCGAAATTGCCGGTAACTGCAATGTCGATGAGCTTGCTAGGGCGGTCATCCTTTCGCGAATAGGAAATTTATTATCCTCTTTCATTCTGGCATTGAACCTTGGACCTCAATAAGCTCAGCAAGCGTTGGTCAACAATCACAATTTGAGCGACTCACTCATAATGAACCGTAGGTGGTCCTTTGATCTACTTGGGTCTTAGAAAAGTCAATCTCTCCGCAATAATAGGTGTTCTGACTGACTAACTATTCGGCCGAATCTTTGTGTCAAAGCTGTATGGAAGAAGAAATCATTCTATTGCCCGGCTTTTGCTTTAGTCACACCTTTATCGAATCTAGCGAAGTTGCTTGGGATTGATATCGACGCTTTAATAAATTTGGGGTAAGCTCAAAACGTTCATAGATCGCATGAGGATCTGGTAATTCACCTTTTAGAAGTTTATGGGTAACACAAGAGACGAATATCTCTCTAAGTGAGATTTTGAATCAACCTAAGTAAACCTAACCTAACTAAACCTAATAATGCTAAATAAAACCATCTTGAAACCAAAGCAACCTACTTCGAAGCTTATAAAGGTTTGTTTAAATAATAAAAATATTTTTAGAGATTTTTGTTGGCCAAAGGAACAAACACAAATTCCTTCTTATAGAGCTTAGTATTGATATTATCAAATGTAGTGGTTCAATTAATATTTACAGCACCTTTGCTAACAACTATGAGTACATGAAGGCTACTAATGCTTATAGACACTTAGAACTCAGGAAACATGCTTGTCTTTATATTAAAAAATATTTATAAAAATATAAAATAATAATAACAACTACACTTACTCGTACATATATGAAATTATATACATATACAATATATAAGTATGTCGGTATGTATGTATGTATGCCATGGCAAGGTGTAAGTGTTTATTTTCGTGCGCATTAAAACCTCTAAATAATTCTAAGTGGACACATTGCTTTCATTTCAAATCGATTTCAACGAATTAATATAATCGAATGGCGCATACCGTTGAGAAAATGTTGTTTTACAAAACAACACAAAGCCGAGAATGAACCGCGTGTAACAGCCATAAAGCACAACAATGTCAGCAATGACAAAAGCGACAACAATTGTGCTACAACAAAACCGAGCCAAGTGAAACACTCTAAAACATATTGTACAACACAAAGCAGCTTACAATGCTACACAATAAAGCGCAAACAAAACAGACAAAACACACGCACACACACACATACATATGCCTACACCACTAGGTGTGTAGTACTACGAGGCAAGGAGCCTGCGTTCGGACCACGCCACTGTTGCGCTCGAGTGAAATGAAATCAAATGATGTGAATAAAAAATTAAAATGCGGAAAAAAATCAATAAGAAAATAAAGACGAAATCAAATGGAGGGGAAGGAGATAAATAAAAAGTCAATATATAAAGTATAATATGTAATAGCAACAGAAACGCACAGCAAACACAAAAATGGAACAACAACACACATGAAAAGGCAAAAAACAGAACAAAAAGCATTGAAGATATAAAAGTGGAGAAGGGCCACAATGAATGCCGAAGAATACGACTGTTGATGGTTTTTAAGGCGCGGGTGATCGTTTCATTGCAGCAGCGCTCCAGCCACAGCGGCCACAATAGGCCGCACTTATGCTGCCGATGACGCGGCCAAGCGCGCTCTGCCCCGACAACGCCTCGCCGCAGCCGAAGACAGCGCGTTCGACAGCCAGAACCACTCGATCGGCCGCAGCAATCGCCACCAAGCGCCTGAAGTCTCAAGCAATTGCTGGCTGCGCGCCAACATGTGCGTGTGTGTGTGTGTTTTAACATCAATGCCAGGCTCCAAGGAACATGGTGGCTGTGAAGTGACTGGTGCAGCGCAGGGAGGGCGGCTAAAGCGCGGCGTGTCGGCAACGTTGTTGCAGCAGCTGAACAATGAAGTGGTTATAAGGAAGACATTAACACAGACTTATAGGCAACAACAACAACAATGACAACAAGCGTAACAACAAAAGCAATGACAGTAATAATAACAACAGCATCCAACACCCTCGTAGATCGTTGGCAAGAGCAACAACAGCAACAAATCAACAACAACTACAACTATAGTGAGTTTTGTTGTACGCAATTCATTGGTTTGTTGCATCTTTGTGCGCGTTAACATTACTGCTTCGCACAACCTTTAAGTGTTTTGGCCGTTTGTTGTTGTTGGTGTTGCTGCACACTTACACTTGAGCAGGAATGACAGAAATTAGTGAAATTTATTATTGATATCCACTTAAATTTATAGAGCAGCAAACAAAGCCATGGAAAAAGAGACCTTTGAGGAGCAACGAAAAAAAGAAAAGAGAAAACAAAAATAAAACCAATAACAAGCGATTGAAGGTGAAATTGAAGCATGCAAACACACATGCATTTAATGCCACAAATAAATAGGGAGTTGCAGCAGCAGCAGCGGTTGTGTTACATTATGATTTCGCTGCTTTTATAGCCTGTGTTTGCTGGAGAGCAGGGAAAAGGTGCTGCGTACACTTTGCAGCTGTTGATGCGGTTTCTGGCCACTGTTGCTCGCTGCTCGCTGCTCGCTGCGCTGCCACATTTATGGGGTCAAATGTTGTGCTGGTCAACCGCGCTCGTTTGTTGTGGCGATGCACACATACACCTTATAGATACTAGTCTCCACATGCATGTATGTATATATGCAGTTTTGTGGTTGCACTGCTTGTGGGTGTAACCAGTGCGTATTTTATGCGTCTCAGCAGTTGCAGCGAACATCCAGCTGGTGCGCCTATTGACATAGGTTTGACATACAGTTTTCAACTAATGATGCCTTTTTAACTTAAAAGAAATATTTATCAAGCGATTTGTGCTAATATTAGCAGTTTATTGTGCTCTTCGACATAATCCACGAAAATGTTATCCAAAGCTCGTTCTTATTCCCTGTAGAGACCTTTTATTCAAAATTTTACAGGTTGAAGTGGTCATTCCACGACTTACAGGTGCAAGTAACCGGAACAAAGCCGAATTTTTATCCGGCCACGAACTATCAACTCGGCAAGAAATTACTTCAGAAATGTTTCCTGCCGTTACAACAACCAGAACAAACGGATTTGTGTTCTTTTCATACTCACATGTTGCCACAGAGCATCACCTACAACTAATCGAGATAGAAACAAGATCACGATGGCGAGACGAGTGGAAATTAGTGTCTGTCGAGTGTCCGAGTGACTGTCTGTCTGTCCGTCCGTCATGCTGTAATTTGAGTAAAACTTGAGATATCTCTATGAAACTTAATACATATATTTCTTGGCATCTACCGACAGTTGGTATTGCAGAGGTGTTGGATCGGACCATAGTCCCCCCACTAAACGACATTAGTCGAACACATATAAAGTTCTATAATCGCGTAAGTGGTGTCTACGCCAGTAAAGAAGAAGAAGAATATAAAGTGCCAAAACAAAACCTCACAATAAGTTTAGTACAATAAATTGCATTAGCGTGGGGCATTTAACGTTGAAAACAGTGGGCGTGACCCAACCCTGTAGCAAATTTAATGCACACATCTGCTAAGCTATCCAGTCTGTAATAACCAAATTGGCTCAGGACACACATTTTTGGCATCCCTATCCATCCTGTCAAAATCGACGAAATCGGATCATAACCCCGCCCACTCCACATATAACAATTTTGTTAAAAACTACTAAAAAATGCGATGAATCTTTAACTAAATGCGCCACAGCCGAGCTGGTGGCTCATTTTGGTGAAAATCCATATCTCTGGACCTACTCTATCGATTTCTATCAAATTCAATTGATAATGTATACCGACGTTTTTACATAAACTTACAAAAATGCACGAAATCAGACTGACAACACGCCTACTTCCCATATAGTATCACACAATTCGAAATTGGACCTGATTCTTTCAATTGCCATCTTTTATATATCCGGTTAAAACGTTGCACATGTAGTGATTTTGAGGTGTGTCTCCTGAAGACTTAAAATTTTTCAAGTCAGGAGCCCCCATATTCCGAATATTTGAACCCCAATTCCTATTTCGAACTTTTCACCGATTGCCGTCGGTTCACCTTCCTTAGATGTTAGGATTAGCTACTAGGATTATTTTGAAGCAAGTACTTAGTTAAAAAATGTTATCGAATTCTTGAAAGTAGGGACAAAAGCTAGGTTTCAGATTAGCCAGGGAAACATTAAGTTCCAATATTAACTACCATAGGATTGACTGAAAGTCTCGTCTACAGGAGTGGAATAAACCCAGTTTTCTATTCGTTTAACGGCAGTCAACTCGTGAGCTTCTTCAAAACGGTCTAAGAAATGTATTAACTTATAAATTAATTAAGGAATATGGTTTGACTAAGTTCCTCAGATGGAACGATTTATGTTCTCTAAATAGAAGCAAGCGTGTTAGTTCTGCTTTCTCCAGAACGGATAAGGAGACGAAGCAAAACGATATGGTAATGAACGAGGGCAAGACGAAATATCTCCTGTCATGAACCAAACAGTCCTCGCACTCGCGACTAGCTTCACACGTCTCTGCTGACAGCCATAACTTCGAAGTCGTTGATAATTTCGTCTATCGTGGAACCAGCATTAACAGCAAAAACAATGTCAGTATCGAAATCCAATGCAGAGTAACTCTTACCAACAGATGCTACTTCGGACAGAGTAGGCAATTGAGAAGTAAGGTCCTCTCTTGACGAACAAAAACCAAATTCTACAAATCACTCATCAGCTTCGTGGAACAATGAGCTATGTGAGAAGCAGAGGAAGAGAAAAACCTCCAATCCGTTGTAGAGATCAGGTGGAGAAGGACCTGGCTGTACTTGGTATCTCGAATCATACTCAAAGGAAATACTGCTACGAGAATTTAAATCACATTTAAGAACAAGGTTAAGAAGGAGGGCTTTTTTGGTTCAGAAGTCAAATTATCATTTATACCATTTTTAGTCTTAAAAAATATATATACTTATGCTGTTATAAATTCTTTTACATTCAAAAAATTAAATGATGTACAAAAATGACACTTAAATCTAATTGGATGTGACTTAAACGCCAACTAAATTAATAATCAACCCAAAGAATATATTTAAAATACTTAATGTGACTCTTTAGAGAAAACTTAAAGAATATGTTAGCATTAATTTTGTGAAGAAGTGAAAAAATCACCAGCCTAATCGTAATAGTTAAACTCTTCTCATCTTCCATTTGTTGGGTTCGTTTTTGTTGTTTGAATTAATTAGCATTTTGGGTTTGTAGGTTACAGCTGTCCGCTAAGTATCACATCGCCGCTCAATGTGCGTCCATTCGAATTATCTTCTATACACATTTCGACACATAAATATGCCGATAAGCGGTAGGAACGAATGGTTGTTAAAGCGCTGATCTAACGCCCGATAAACAGACCCGATAAAGAGACCCCATTGACGGTGTGTCTGTCAAAACGCTCGACTGACCAGGTACGCCAACGTAAAGCGCTCGCATGGCATATAAATTACGGCAATGATAATAAAACGCACTGCATGCACCGGCAGCACGACCGCGTTTACCAGCGCACAAACACCAAACGTTCAATAGCACAAGCAACAAGAACAACAACAGCGGCAAGACATCGCCATCAGCACCCAAAGCCGTGTATCACAGCGCGCTAATGGCCCGGGGCCATCACCCACAGCAGGCATGCTGCCACACAACGCTAGGCCAAACACCGCGCCAGGCCGCCCTAATGCGTTGCGCCAACCGGCCAGGCAATGTGGTCGACCGCGCATCGATCGGACACTTATTACACTCGTATCGTATCATTTTATCGCACCACCAGCCGCATCCACAACCGCTGACCAAGCGGACCAAGTGCAGCGCGCGCGGCTAGGCAATTGATTGGGAGCCGTTGGGACCCGGGTTGACATGCTGCGCCACCCAAGCCCTTTAGCCGCCGTTGTGCGCCGCACCGCTGCCCACAAATGTGTTATGCATTTTATTGTTGCATTTGTAGAAATAGTTGTCGGCTTGTTGTCTTCCACTTGTCTTTGCTGCTAGGCGTTGCTGATACTCACGACAATGACATGGCGATGGCGATGGCCTGCTGCCATCGTATCATTACGTTGTTTAATTGCCGGTCGCGCTGGGTGTCAATTTTTATGGCGTTTTTTCCGAGAAGTGCAACAATTCACATTTCTTCTGTCTTTCTGTGGGCTGCGACGACAACAATAGAGTCATTTAGTGATGTTATTGATTTCAAATGCGCAACCGCCGCAACGTCAACGACGTCTCGATGCGATTACCGGGAAACGGAGAAACTAGCATTATGACACTACGGCGTTGTCAGTGCGGCTGACAGACGGACAGGCGAACAATTGGTCAGGTTGTCCACTTGATGCACCAATTGAGTTGGCCATTTTCATGCAACATGTCTAATTCTTCAACGCCAGCACTCGAGTGCGTCATCGAGCACGGGCCAACAAGGGGCCGTGGACCATTGAGCCACAAGTGCGCACTTATTAAATGTTCGAGTGTTGTATAAAGTATGCAAGCGCGCCGTGTATTTGTTGGTGTGTGCAGTGTTTGGTGGAAAGGTTGGCGCACGCGCGCCCTTTAATTAAACGGTGGCCCAATATATGCAAACGAAGCAGCGAAGTGCATATGATACATACGTGTATGTATATATGTGCGATTGTTGCGAAAAAAAAGCCCATCGTTGCGCATGCGTCATAATTCATTTTCGCCGAAAGCGTTGAAAAGTGTGGCTGACTGCCAGCCTACCTGCCACTTTGCATATTAACGCTGCCCTCTGCTGCCGTTTCTGCAATATTTCGCTCCGACTGTTTCGCGCGCTTTCTTGAATACCGTTTGCCTTATATTTCGGTTTATAACACATGCGTGCGCATGCGCGTGCGCAGTGAAGCCTTCAAAGGCCCATAGGGACATATGTGGAACACGCCCCACTTTCAACGCGCCAAAATGTGGATCATATACTGGCATAGTCTAAGAGTTGGCAAAGTCTGCACAAAAAACTGTTTCCGAAGGCGTTTAAGGATACAGCACAGTGGTTCAAGGTTGTAAGCGCGTTTTTGGACGCAATGGGACGAGGGTCGATACAGTCCAGTTAGCAAAGCAGTTGATACAGATTTATGTTGATTTAAAGAAATTTTCGATGCTGTAACAGTTTGTATAGCACAACAATGATTCGCTCGCTTTCTTTCTGGAAATTTCGATGTGAAAGATGCATCGCGCTCTGGTCGACGTATCGTTGAAAAAGTCGATGAAATTATGAAAAATATGGACCAGAACCGTCACATAAGCAGCCATGACATCGCTAAGGAACTTAACACTCACCTCCAAAGGTTTTGAACCACATAAAAAAGGTTGGCTACAAAAAGAAGCTCGATGTTTGGGTAGCACACGAATTGTCTGTGAAAATTTTATTGGACCGAATTAACAACTGCATTCTTTGCTGAAACAAAATAAAATCGAACCATTTCGAAAGCGAATGAACAGGAGACGAAAAGTGGATCAAATACGACAATAATATGCGAAAAAGATCATGGTCCACGCATGGTGAAGCTCAACAAATGGTGCCAAAGCCAGGATTGAGGCCTCGAAAGGTTATGCTGAGTATTTGGGGGATTAGAAAGGAATCATCCACTATGAGCTCTCCAGCCTGGTCGAACAATTGATTCTACATTTTGCTGTAACAACTGATGAATTGAAGAAATCGAAAAAAACGGCCAGAACCTATCAACAGAAAGAGCTTCGTCTTCCAGCAGTACAACGCTAGACTACACACTTTTTTGATGACTCGACAAAAGCTGGGAGAGGTTGGATGGGAAGTTTTGATGCATCCACCATATAGCACCGACTTTGCACCATCGGACTACCATTTGTGTCGAACAATGCAGAACTCCCTTAATGGATGTTGGCTTCAAGAGAAGCCTGTGAAAATTACTTGTCGCAGTTTTTCGCCGAGAAGCCAGAAAAGTTTTACACTGATGGAATAATGTCTCTAGCAGAAAAATGGCAAAAAGTGGTTGACCAAAATGGTTCATATTTGGTTCATTAAAGTTCATTACAAATATAAAAAAAAATAAGTTTGATTCGAAATACGAAAAGACTTTTTCGACTACCCAATATATTCCTGAATACATAACTTCACAAAAAAGGTTTTTTCTAAAATTTTTACGTTACCTCATGAACACTGTGCCTCAAATGATAGCGTTATAAAAACATCGTGCTTCTCTCGGTTACGCCTACTTTCTTGCACGCTACTGCGCATGCGTACATAAAATTTCCACTCCAAAGTACAAAGCGCGTTGCAAAAAAGCTCCGATTTCATTTGCATTTTGGACGGATTTTTGATATTTATTAAACGGTTTTCGTTATTCCCTACGCAGCAAACATAACTAAGCGCACGTCAGCGCCAAAATCTCATTTAAAATCGATTTATGAAAGATTAAAAAAACTGTGAACCTAGCGATGAACAATCGGTGCAGACGCATGGGCGGGATAACACCAAGCGCTATGTATTTAATATAGTATGCATGGATACAGTGTGTGGCACGCAGCTAGCGGCAGGATATGGAAATTAAGTGTTGCAACAACTTGTCCCAAATATATTTTGCGGCATGCAGTGGTGGAGAGCCGTATGGCCCGCGCATACACGTCCATCAAGCTGCCAGCCGCACCAGCAACCGGCGCAGCGATCCCATGCATAGACCCAGGCATGCCGACAGACAGACAGAGCGACAGGCTGGCCGACAGACAGGCAAGCAACAAGAAATTAGTAAAACTCATTTTGGATTTAGCCTCCGGGTTTAAACTTAATTCGGAAGCACAGCAGGAGGTTCTAAGTAAATAATGTGGCCTTTGAGTAATCTTTAGCGCTTAATTTGCATTTTATTGCCAACAAGCCAGCGCACCACAACATGTCAGCAACCCAAATGAAAGCAGCAGCACTAGCGGCGTCCTGGCCGGTTGCCTGGCTGTGGCAATGCTCCTCATGCGTTGTTGTTTTATGCGCGAGGTCTGTTGTTGCGCATGCGCGTAAATTGATAAGGGAATAGATTTCGTACATTCAAAGGTTCATCCAATTAACACGCGATCTGTTACGCTTTTTGTGGCTTGCGAGTATTCGGCTTAAATGGTAGCTTTAATTTGGAATTTATTAAAATTTTGCATTTTGTGGATGTTGAAAACAATTGTGCCACATGCTGCGGCAGATTTCCAAACTCAATAACTGGCAGGATATTGAGTTTTCTTTGTTCAAGCTAAATCGTCTGGAAGAAAATTGATGTGCATTCTGATTGCCAGGGAACTTGTAACTTCTAACAGTTCTTTAGACACAGCAAAGTATAAACAAGTGAATTGAGGCAAAGCTTTCAAAGTAAAAAGTGGATCTTCGAAAAGTGCACCAGCAATTTCCAGTCTGAAAAAATAAATGGGTAGCACTTGTCTTCGCAATACTTTTCGAATTTGCGAACCTAACGGTAATTTCAACTAATTTGTTTCTGGTATCCGAAATGACGAACGAACGTGCGAACGAAGTCATTACCATAAGTACACGAACTAAAAAACCCGATGCGCTATTTTGATCCACTATCGTCGGATCTCTATAATATTGCTATCCTATTTCATTTTTGCTCTCAAACTAGTTGGCGCCTTCAATGAAACTACTTATGTCTTCTATGCTTTTTGTGGACAACCCTTCAAGGTTTGGTATCTGATCGGTTCCAAGTGTTTTGTGTCGGGTTTTATATACAGACCTTGTCCGAAAAGTAATAGTACTGATTTTCTTCCTCTGAAACTCTACTTCGGAGCGTGCGCGAGCACCTAGGGTCAGGACAAACATTTTCGAGCGACGTCTTTATACGAGTGGTGCAAGCAGAAAATGGAGCGTTCGTTAAAGCAGAGGTACGCGATTAAATTTTGTGTGAAACTCTGTAAATCTGCAACAGAGACGTTCGATATGATCAAGCAGGCTTACTCAGATGTTGCTTTAGCAAAAAGTGATGTCGTTCAGTAGCATCAGGCCTTTTTGGAGCGCCGGGAAGAGGTCGCTGATAAAGACAATGCTGGGACGCCTGCGACTTCGACAAACACCGACAATGTAACTCGTTGCGGAAAGTTTTGAACTCAGACCGTCGACTAAGTATTTGTTTAATTGCCCAGATGTTAAATTCATCAAAATCTGTGGTTCATGAAATTGTGACGGAGCTCACTGACGACCAGAAATGTGAAAGAGAACCCCAATGTTTGAATAACGTAATCACAGGCAACGAGTTAAGGATCTTTGGGTATGATCCCGAGATGAAGGGCAATCTTCCCCCAGGTGAGCTTGCACTCGACTCTCAAGCTGTTCCGGAGAATGCCTTCCTTGAGTGACCCGTTGTAGTAATTGTAAATCTGTATGTATGTTTATGCACCTAAATATAAGATCCTTGGTTTCCTTCTGTCATATTTGGGCTGTATCGGCTTTTTTTTATCTCACAGCTTGTTACTGAGTTTCATCTGCCCTGAGCTATTTTTTAAAAGACATAGCATAAAGCTCTCTTTTGATCGTTCCCATAGGACTCCGCCTGGGATCCGTCCCAAGAGACTCCTAACTTTGGCATCTCGTCCGCTTTTTCGCTATCGAAAATATTCCCAAATTATGGTCAAATGAAGTTGACCTGCCAGTAAGCTCAAAGCCTTCCAGCAATTGTAAACTAAGCTA
Organism: Bactrocera correcta; assembly: GCA_027475135.1. Lineage (NCBI taxonomy): Eukaryota > Metazoa > Arthropoda > Insecta > Diptera > Tephritidae > Bactrocera > Bactrocera correcta. The sequence goes on from CM050326.1 coordinate 93,317,249, forward strand.
GAATTTATCTGTGGTGTCGACAAGACTAGCAGTGCCACCGGGCTGTCCGTGTATATGATTGCTTTCTGTAACCTTTTTTGTAGTATTCAATTGAGTTTCATAGGTCTTCTCTATGGTGAGATGCTGGCTAAGTTTGGTATGAGGATTGAAAGAGAGATGTCAAGATCCTTGGAGTATATCCACACATCTACTCCGCAGTTCATTTTGGGCATGTCGGTATAGATAGCGGTAGTATCCTCCTCCCTACTAAACCTCTTCAACGTTCACGTCTAGAAGGAATACTCACATGATGTAGTCTGATTTACTTATAGGTTAGCTGGTCCAGGATGGTAAATCAGACTATATCCTCACAAGTTATATTTAAATAGACACTTTTAGCTTTCCCTCTAGGCATGAATGGTGATGAGGTTTAGTACGGGAGGAAGATACTATTGCTATCAATACCGACATGTCCAAAATGGACCCGCCATGTCCTTAATCTATTCCTGTTCCAACATTCTAATTCCTTTATTCTTATAGCAGAATTTTCTGCTGCTTTCCGAGTAAAAACGTCTATATCTCAGGGATATATTGAGTGCATCGGTTGGTCTGTATGTATTATTATTACATTTAATTGGGCAATCCGCTAAATACAGTGGCAGCGGCCTTTAGCTTTAATTCAATCAGGCAATCAAGTGGAAACTAGCCCACACGGCATTCCGCAATTGAACTGAAGTGTAAATATCGCATTCCCAGCTGGTCAATTGAGCGTTTACCCACTCGGCCAATTGGCAGTAATTACATTGCGTTCGACACGTCTTCGCACGCTAGAAACCAGCACGAAGGCACGCAACCGTTGCATGGGAGCGCGCATTTTGACCTGAGACTTTTACCCCAGAATACCGAAATGTGTTTACAGTTTAAGGTACACGTCTGCCACGTTTCAACGTTGCGAACGGGGACTACGTGTAAGTCTCCCTGCTGCCAAAGTGCCCCAAATTTTGAATCGACCTCAATAAACGCGGCGCAACTGCACTTTAGCGGCAAATCGCATTTCGCCAGCCGCCAAGCGTTGCATGAATGAACGAATGCGAAATGGAAATGCTCTTGTTTCTCACGTCATTCGCATGCGCATGCGCAGTCAACGCGTCGCGACTGTCATTAGGCCAATCAAAGAAACGTTAAACTTTAAACGAACTCAATTGCAATTGCATTGTTGCAATGGTTGCGCATGCGCTGGCTAAAGGGAACGAACGCCAGTGTGCTACAACAACAACAATGTAACAGTTTGATGCCATTTGAATGTCAATAATTCGGCAGATGCTCAACGGCAATGCGGCAAATTGCCACAAATTTCGACGAGTGCAGTCAGTCACTGTGGCGCTGAGAAACTTTGGCGTTGCATTGGCCGTTTGCATGGCAGTGCTGGTTGTTGTTGTTGTTGCCACCTGAGAAATTGCCGCATGTCCAGCGCGCAGTTTGGTGGATATATTAATTGCTTGACCGGTCAATCAGTGTGTCGGAGTGGGAATCGTCGAATCGTCAAAGTGGGACATGCGGAACTCATGAGTATGCAAATCGAAGTGGTTCCCACGGAAGCTGCCAACCGAACAACCAAATTGCTTCGCCATCACTGTGCGACTGTACGAATGTCATTTTTACGTACATATATATACATATGTATATGTGTGTGTGTACGTATGTGGCGAATCAGCCAATTTTCAATTTACATTGGCGGCAAATTCGTATAAAACCCAATAGCTTCAGGGTTAATGTCGGAAAAAAACGAAGGTGAACCCAATCTCAGACAAATCAGCCGACAAAGAAACCAGCGGCTTCGATCCGCGGCTCAGGCGCAATGACATTGTAAAATTCGAAAAATATCTTCATCGTCGAACGCACCACATCGGTCAATATGGGTATCATATTACTGCAATGTGACTGCTCAAAATCTGTCAAACACAATCATGGATAAAATCTTTCCGCCTGTCAAGTTAACCACCACTAATCCCACTAATGTCCGCAACATGCCGCTCTATGCGTGTTTACACGCTCCAACAAAGTGTTAATTCCACGCAGACAAGCAGTGCGGCAATGACAATTCAAAGATCACAGCAACAATGCGATTTACAGCAGCCGCCGCGACAGCAATGCGGCCAGTAATGAGCACTCATAATTCCAAAAAATTCAAAAACTTAAAACAATTCCGCTAAGAAATGACTTCAGCTTCATTGTCTACAGCTGAGGGCGTAGAAATTATGTGTCGGACATTGTTTTGAATTCTTGTAAAAGGAGAAGATTAGCGCAACCAATCAGTGGAGCCACTCTTTGCCAATAATTCGATTTTTTGTGAAGAAATCTCACTGTAAATTCTTAGGGCCGTCAGCCGACTTATAATTAGACAAATGTACTTTCTGGAGTCAGCCATACCTGTTTGTATGTATTGTCACATTATCGGTGTGGTGATATCAATCAATCAGTCTGATTTGCTTCTAAGAATAATTCATGAGACAGCTATGGGGAGGGCGTCTGCACAAATATCACCTATACAACCACGGCAAATGCTCGAAATTCTTATCTTGATGATCGTATTATTAATATTTCGCCGTTTGACAAACATATATTAGTGTGTGTTGTTGTTATAAGGTATTTGCTGGTTGTGCCGCAATTATTATTTAGTATTAGATTAGGTTATATTGACCCGCTGTCAAGCCATAGATAGATCTAGTGATTCTTAGGTATGTCAAATGAACCTTTAGTTTAATTTGAACTGAAATATTCGTCATTTCAATGATGGAGGCATGTGTAGAAGTTTATGCAAATGATGAAAGTTCTCATTCCGTTGGGAGTGGCCAGAAACTATTCCTTTACATATAGCTCAAGCAGCTCATGACTTGGTCTTAGACCAAGCATCCTCTGGGTAGAAAAAAAACCACAGCTAAAGTGAAAGACGAAACTTTCCTCCCAGGGTTGTGCACTGGGATTGGGACCCGCCACGTAAAAAAGCCATCCCAATGAAAAAAAAAACGGCCTCGAATGAGAGACCCTCCTTTCGATGATGACCACTGAAAAGCAGATTAAGGATTACGATTTAAGGACATGCACCTATAATGTCCGGTCTCTTAATTGGTAAAGTGAAGGCTGCCTAGTTGGTTATCGTAAGAGTAAACATATACTCGTACTAATATCACAGCCGTCCAAGATGTGCGTTGGACGTGACAAGGACTGAGACGAGTAGGTCCTTGTGGCTTTTACTACAGTGGCCATATGAAAGAAAGCAAATTTGGTGTTGGATTCGTGGTTGGAGAGAGACTCCGTCGCCGAGTTTTGGCATTCACCACAGTGAATGAACGCTTACCCACAATCCGCAACAAAGCGTAGTTCTACACACCCCAACAGAAGTGAAAGACGATGTGACCAAGGTTATCTTCTATGAGAGCTTGGAGCGCACCTATGAGAACTGCACTCGACACGATGTCAAACTCGTGCATGCCGCATGCAAGGGTGGGCAAAGAAGGTATCTTTTCATATTCAGCCTCCATGAGAAAACATCCCCAAATGGATTGAAGCTGATCGACTTCGACGGGGCCCGAAATATGATTATTTGTAGCACTGAATTCCAGCATAGGAAAATTCACCAAGCTACCCGGCTGTCTCCGGATCGAAAAGCCACCCAAACCCCATCGATCATGTTACGATAGACGGAAGACACGTCTCCCGTGTTTTAGACCTGCGTATGTTCTGAGGTTCTAGCATTGACTCGAACCACTATCTTGTTCATAAAAACCGCACTCAATAAAACTCGGATCTTACTTTGTGGAAAATGCTTGGCTGCTACTGAGCACAGTGAACTGAGTAATTTGTGTTCGGTTTGTTACTTCATGTTGTGGTATTCAGAACTAGCTTCAGAAATCAACTATTTTCTGGGAGAAGCGAAAACTATTAATCTAGAACCCTTCGATTAAAATTGTCTTGAATATGTTTTTCAAGAATTCGGTTTTCAAGTACAAACTTGTATAACGATAAAAAATATTTTTACTCAGGTATTTATGTACAGATTTCAATACACAGACTTACGACAACAACAATTGGCACTGCCAACATTCTTCCTTTCCGTTCTCTTTGCGCCATTTGCTCGGCAATTCGCGGCTGAAGTATAAAAGACATTTGCTTTGGGAGGGCCATAAATACAAGCCTACGTAATTTTCGAGAAGCGAACGGTGGTGACTTCCTATCGGATCAGCGGCAATTACTATTCAATATCGGTGATTGCAAGTTCACTGCGTCGCTTACTGATAAGATTTCCGCAATTGCGGCGATAAACCCGAACACCTGAGTCACTTTGCGGCAAAAAAAAAAAAATATGAAAAAAGCCGTCAACTAATGAATGCTGTGTTTCCACCACTGCGCAGCCATAAGGCGGCGAACGACATACTAGGCGTACTGCCACACACACACGCATATGTAAAGTTAGTAATGAAAAATTGAAAATATTGGCCGCCATTGACAGTGCCCGCGTCCACAAAGTATTGCCACGCTGGCAGCGAACAATGACTGCCTCACCACATGTACAGACTGTCAGCGAACAGCAACACAGGCAACAGTACAAATGCGCTTGCAACATTGCAGAACTTTGCGACATTTTGCTGCGTTGTTGCATGCTGCTGGCCGGTCGGGTGCGCGCCGGTGGTGCAGCGCAACAATTCTGGTTGAGTGTATCAACACCAAAATCGAATCGAAATCGTATACGCGCCATAAAATTTTATCGTCGATCGTGATCGTGTAATTTCAGCCCACGCATCAAATGGGTGCACAATGAGCGAGCGCACATGCATTGCTACAACGCGCCTGCGTTGCGTTGGAAAGCAGGATGCAGTCGAAGGTAAACACATCCTTGTGTGACAGATGACGCTGCTACAAATGCTGCCGCGGCTGATCGCTGTTGTGGCAGTTGTTGTGCCAATCGCAGCAAACTCAAGACGGCTCAAGACAACTTAGCAAGCCAATAATTCTTGGCTGGCAATGGGAGAGTTGTGGCGTGTAGGGCGGGGAACCAATAATGAATGCCTAGTATGAGCGCAGGTATTTACATCTGAACGAATCGCAAAGCGGAAACGGCACTGTTCCTGATGCTGTGTGATGCTGTCGACGCTGAGGCAGTGTGTTGCTAACACATAAAAACGCTGAAAATATTCAAAAATTATTGAAAATTGTAGAAGTCAGTATGCTGAATTAGACCTCCTTGACTTACGGGGTTGCCATTTGTAAAATGTGATGCCATTTTGTTTGAGTTTTCTCTACAAATCCGCAGTTTCCACACAAAATTGTATGCCATCACATTCACAAGCATTTTGGGCCCACTGTTGAGACAATAACAGCCGCGCAAATGCGTCTTTGAAATCGATGGACCCATCGCTGGGACAGCTGGACAGTATGTCAACATGACTGCGACAATAAAGCAATGGCCAAACGACCGGCTCATATGAGCAATGAGCTGGAGGTGCAATGAGCGCAATAACTTCATATGCAGCTCGGCGCATGCCGCCCCCCTTAGCGCCCTGCAGCCTAGCAGCGCGCGCACTGATCGTCACAGTTGTACGTGCAACGTTTCGAGATTCAGATTATGCAAGTCGCTTTGAAGCTGACCGCCAGCTGCATGCCGCATGCGTTTATGCACATAAATAATGCCACAAATCGCACAAATATGCAACAACGGCGCGAGGCCTTGTGGCGGCATTCATGAGAATGCAACTAGAGAGGCTCAAGCCTGCGTTGCCCAACCAACATTAGAATAGGCAAGCAGGCCGGCGTTGAAGGGCGTTGGGTGTGGGCCGGGTGAGGTGCGTGGACCAATGTTTAGGGCAGAGTGTGGCATAATTACGCATTTAAAATAGCGCGTGCACTTGAATGACATGAGCTTCGATGCTGTTGCGCTTATGTAAGCGCGGTTATGGTTGCTTTTGCCACGGCGATAATGAAATTGTCGGCGCGCAAGTGCGGCACAATGGAATGTGGCCAGCGAGCCTACGCGCTGTATGCAAATATGTGTGCGTATTGAAGCGTATGTGTTTTGTGGTATATATATATATGTATATATATACATATGTATATGTAAGTGTCTATCTTGTGCTTGCACATGGTATTTAATGCGCGCCTGTCGAAGCCAAAATTACCGCGTGCGTTGCTAACTCAGCTAACGAGCCAGTGATGTTCGGTCATGCCAATACACGCGCCATCGTCTGTCCAACTATCGACAGCCACATGTTGCAGCCGCGCTTGAGCGATTCACCAGCGCGCACCCTGGCTGCTGTCGAAGCGCTGTGCGGATCATCACTCGTGCCAACACAAACATTCAGAGTTAGCTACAACTCCAGCGCGGCACTGCGCCTCAACTCAGCTAAACTCAGCGCAAGCCATCGCAGATTCTCCGTTTATGGAAGTTCAGTTCGTTTGGGTTAATCAAGCGAAACGAGCGAATGACATGTTTGCGCTGCATTAATCAAAATAATATCTGTATAAGCGGTGGAAAACGCTTAAGCGCAAACTTTTAGAGCAAAATTGCAATTTAATGCTGAAATAAATTGTGGAAATGCTGCACGAATGCCAATGCTACTACTACACTCACATGTATATACACACAGATGTGTTATATGCGCCGCAGAAAGCAGTGGGTAGGCAGATAGGCACATAGACAGACAGCTGGACAGACGGACGCATCGTCGATTGGCATACCGACAGCGTTATGAGTAGACAACTGTTTCGCCCTGGACAAGCAAGCGCTTATGCAAGCCAACCTGTAAGTCAACCAGTCGGTCGGCGGACCTGATAGGCAGCTTCTTCCTCGATCTCAGCGCATTTGATTGCGCCGCCGTTTATCACATGAAAACGAAATGAAACCGCGCGCGTAAATAAGAAAGCCTAAAAATGCCAACCAATTGCGGGAATCAAAAGTAAAATTATGAAAGAATGCCAAAACAGAGCGAGCGTCGTTTCGCGAAATGAAATTAAGTTGAATTGCAGTCCAACCGATTACCGACTACCGACAGCCACTGGTTACTCCAGCCGCTTGAGCGCTTGCCTGCAATTAAAAGTTGATTTTGAGTTTATAACCGTAATAAGTGTGCGCACGCAATCCATTTACATAAGCGCATGCGTATAATGATCCAAATAAGTTATTAACGCGTACGCCAAATTACAACTTTTAGTGAATTAAGGATGATAAGAGGAATTGAAATCAATTCGGAGAAATTTATACACACTCATATCTGAGATCGTAAAAAATGTTGGCAAAGTGGCACAGTAGATATTAAATACATAGCTATATACTATATGGATATGGAAAGGTTAGTTACTTTAAGTAAAATCGAAATCAAAATAAAGGACTGAACGTGGTGAACCATGGTTTACAAAGGTAGAAAGCTAAAAAAGACTGGCTAAGGTTAGATTAACTTTGAAAGTCGTAAAAAATCTTCGTACTATCTTGGAACTATCATCAACACCAACAACAACATCATTCTTGAAATCCAACACAGAATCGCTCTCCAAGGGGTGATACTTTCGACTGAATAGTCAACTGAAAAGTTAAGATCTCTCTCGACGAACAAAGTCTAATGTATGTTGCGGAGGCATACACAATGGCATCATCTGGTGAGTCGGCCGTAAGAGTGTTCTAGAGAAAGGTTCTGCGGAAGATTTATGATCCTTTGCGCATTGGCAACGGCGAGTTCCGCAGTCGATGAAACGACATTGATGTAGTTCAGCGAAACATGAGATAGAGGCTGCGATGGCTGGGTTATGATGTCATGATGCCCGAGTGGAAGAGAAGAAGAAATCGATTCCATTGAAAAGATAAGATGGATGAGGACCTGGTATCTTAAATTGACGCCAAAGCCCGGCTATAATCGCGAAAGCCCGGTTTACGCCAGTAAAAACGAAGAAGAAGCTCAGGTTTATACGAAGACTGTAGAGCAGTCACATACTACAGAAATATACCTTTCGAAAGTTCTTTTTATTTTTTAGCATCTTTTGTTTAATCGTCGGAAAAGATGTACCTGTATGTACTATATGTACCATATCACTTCTCTTTCACTCACATGTAATCTTAAGGAGACTAACCATGCAATGTTGTAACAGCCTCTATACATAATTTCTTTCCTACTTTGATAGTTTTCGGTGTATTGAAAAATTTTCAAGATCCCAAATTTATACTAAAAAAATGTTTAATTCAAATTTAGTACTCTTTGTCTTTCTATAATTGTCAATGACCTTGGGAAGTTCACAATACCAAGTAGCTTGCAAAACTTTGAGAACTCTGAGTACTTTTCAGATCTGCTTTCTTCTGTCGCACTCTCTGAAAGAGTTTGAGGTAAACTTTCGCTAATTATTATTTATCTAATTACTATGATTGTTTCAAATAGTTGTGCCCAAGTCTTCGAGAAATTTAAGGTACGATTATTGCTATGCCGTGGGGGGTTTGGCGGTAACCTACGGATTGTTATCGCTCTATTTTTATCGGCTATAGAACTTGCAGACGCTAATAAATATTATAAAGTATCTATGGACTATCTATGGAATTTTTATTATCGCATAATGTTGAACAAAGGGTATAGCATTATTGTGTGTAATAAATATCATATCATAAAGGAAAACTAAAAAAAATCTTTAATTTAACTATAATACCCTTTGTGAAAATACCACCTCAAATGAAAAATTTCCTTTGTGAAGCCATAGAAAAGAAGAACTTCTATATTCGCACTATAAATTATCAAAGCGCTTAGTAGCTAATACAAATTTGCACAGGCGTTTAGACCAGCTCGTGTGTTGTCTGAAGGTATGCGCTCCCAAGTGTTTAAGACTTGCACTCCCAAACACGGTACCGTCAAGAAGGAAGTGTTGAGTTGTTTCCAGCTCATCTTTTTCTATACAACTTCTGCAGATGGCATCTAGTAGGACTTGCAGCGTATACCCTAATAGGGCAATGGCTCCTTAAAAGCCCTAAAACTAGGAGAGGTTAGCCTTACTGAACGCGAAGAGATCACTAGATTTCTTGCGATCGATCTTGAGACAAAATGCTTTTACGACAGCGCATGTACTAAGGGTGGCCCAGCGATGGCCCAGCCTCCGCGAAGCCCAGCTATTTAGTAGCAGAACATAAGAGGATACGGGAGCACCGATCCGTTTCTATTCTATCGATACTGGTTCCATAGTGCTCTTTTTTTGCTAGCTCATCAGTTTTACAGTTTCTTACGATTCCGCTTTGGCCTGGCGACCATACCAGTCTTAAAAGACTCGATGCCATTGATAGCGAGGTTAGGCGCTCTTTGATTAGCCCTAAACGCACTGTCGCCATTTTGCTATCTGAGTGAAGGTTACTCCTCTGAACGAGGCTGCACTCCGGAGCAGTAAATTTACTACTACCTTAATTGCTGCAACCTCGGGCTAGAAGACATTGTAATACACAGAAAATCTTAAACTGGAGTTGATAGAGAGCCCTTGACAGTAAACCTCTCCCCAAGCTTTGACCCATCCGTGAAGAAACTCACTGCCACTCTCCTCCAACGGCTTCTTCTCACCTACAACTCCTTGGCCAGTATATGAGTAGAAAAGGAGCCGCCAGAGTTCGGTTTGACGACTTCATAATTCAAGTGATCCAGTATAAAGTCAAAGTGAGTGAATTTTTCCGAGTGTTCAGACACGTGTTCTTGTAGGAACCCAGACTTTCTGAGTCTGATGGCAACTTTCGCAGACATACATCTTCTGGCGATATCGACGGGTAATATGTGAAATATGGCGATAAGTGTCATGGTTGGAGTGGACCTTAGTGCAAAACACATGCTGATGAGCGCCGCCCGTTAGAACGCTCTCGAGTTTCTTTTCAAGAGTGTTCTTTTCTAGAGGCTACCACCACATAAAGACTTCATAGACATAATGGCTTAATTATAGTATCGTCAGACCACTTTCGATGAGAGACCCCACATTTTTCCAATGGCTCCTCGACAGCACTATAAGGCAATCGATTTTGCTCTCTCTGCGATATGCGGCTACAAAGAGTTTTTCGAAAAAATTCAGGAAGTTTGTTTTCATCATATTCAGGTTAAGCTTAAGCAATTGAAATCACAATCTTGCACAGTTCGTCGAAATAACGAACAAAGTTTCTCTCGTAGCGAACAAAAGCTTCCTAATTTCTTTTATAGATTTATAACATTCACCCAAATCTCATAAAAAGCGTGTTAGGCCTTTATTCCAAGGTGTTATTTTATCATTAATTTCATTATATTACAAACATACACCCATTTGTACATTTGTACATAAATATTTATAAGCTTTTGTCTTCTCATTTGAATATCAAGAGAATTCGATCGTCGTTGCTGGTTTGTTGTGTATAAATAACTACACCCACGCGAGTTTACAACTCGTTTGCATTCCCATTGATCGCTACATTAATGCCTGGATTTCGCCACTCAGCCAGCAAGCCAGCCAACGAACGAACCACCCATTAAGCGGCGGCAAACGTGTGTTGGCCATCAGTTAACTCCGGTCCAAGCTAACTCGTTCTGCGGGTTGTAACTATTCAATCTCAACGCGCCTTAACATTTGCCGGAGCCAAAAGCGTTTGAGAGCGCAAACCCGTTAAGAGGCAGCAAAAGAAAAAGATCGCAAAGAAACTGGTTCTTCATTTGTGTACGAGTGGAAGTAAACGCGCCGTGTGTGAGCGTGAGCGCTGCAAGCGTGTATGAACGAGCAATTTAATACCCACACATGCAAAGGCAAGCAAACACCAACACCTTGACTAGGTGAAATCGCGCGCTCTTTAGACGAGTGTTTCGACTCAGTTTGGCATCACACACACGCGCTTGCACTTACACAAGCGCGCACGTACAGCGCTGTCGATCGTTGGTGTATAAGTCTTTTATTTATTTATGTTTATGTGTGCGCGCGTCGGCATAGGTGTGCGACGCTCCACTACAGTACGTGCGCTTGCGTTTGTATGGGTGCTAAGGTGAGTGCGCTGAGTAAATGAGTGAGTGGCGAAGCGCGTTGCCTCGGCTGGCAGGTTTGTCTCCGTTGCATGTGTGTGTGTGCGCTTGGTTGTGCAGCGCGCCGGTTTTTGTATCTCTGCTTGTTGCACAGGAGGTCCGCGTCAAACCAGCGACGCAATGGACTTTTAGTTGTTCCGTGGACTTGCCCAACATTGTGCGCGCCTCAACGCGAAGCCACATTACGCGCACGTCATACACTACTTACTCATCACTTCTAAAAGCACAGCGCAGCGACAGCGTTGCAGCTGTTTCTTTTTTTGTATTTGTTTTTGTTTTGTGCGCGTGTTTTATTACATATATATATATATATTTTTTTTTTTTGATGATAGCGTTCTCGATAATTTTGCATTCGGTAGTGAACGCGTCTTATCGCAAGAAGGCAGTGCCGACAGTCGTCAGCCGCACAGCGTCAAAGCGTCACAGTTGTAACAAAAGCAACAATTAACCACCTTTCGAGGGGTTTGTGACTGTGTGAGCAGGAAGGTAGTTAGAAAAGGAAAATACTGTTTAACAACAACAACAAAAAATAAAAAAAAGTATAGCGTTCTACTGAAAACATTTTGTTAGCAATTACATAAGACTTATTACTTGCGTTATTTGTGTTTTTGTTGTATTTGCTTATTTGCTTTGAACTGCTTAAATTGTGTGTTGTTGACGCAGCTCGTGGCTCGTGTTAATTACACACATTGGAAACACGCGCTCAAGTGCCTAAACCAACAAAGTGCGTGTGGTCCGAGTCGTCGCTTGTTGCGCTCGTGCCGCGCTTGTCATTCGACGGAAGAAACAGTTTGCGCCCAAGTGCCAGTTAATTGCCGACGCGGCGCCGCCTCACCAGCCGCGCCATTAGTCCAAGCAGCCACACGAAGCTTGTTAGCGCGCCACCAGGATTTTTAAGTGTGATCTATTGCCGCTTCAGTCGCGGCAGTGCGAAACCGCAAACGACCAATCATCTCAGTGACCACAAGGCTGGGCAGCGCTTGGAAGCGCGTACGCAGTTGCAGGTGGTGCAAAGTAGGAAGTAAAAATATAGATAATTATTTCGAAAACAACAAAAAATTTTCGCACATACATTATTACAACAAAAACAACAAAAGGTTGTTGTTGCCGATCAATTTGTTTGTTAATATGCCAGCGGTTTTTGCTGGCCTTTAGCACTGCGCTTGCAATAGTGTCTCGCTACTTTCTTGTTGTTTTTGTACGAACGTCAAATTCGATTTTTATGACTTTTTGAGCGCGTGACTAAGCGGTGATTTATGGTGGCGTGTTGTTTTTAATATTCATACACTCGCCGTGGCATCCACAAGCGAACGCAGCAGCATGCCAGTGAAGCAGCAATAAGAAGAGGAAGAAGAAGACACAGAAGAACTACAACAACAACAGCACAACTATTCTCTACCCAAAGTTTAACGGCTAAAAGCACGAAGCGCTAGTGGTAAAAGTCATATTAACAACAACAACAACACCAAAAACAAAAACTACTACTACAACAGCTATCACAACAACTGCCACATCATCGATAGCCACCAGCAAGCTGGTCGTTAGCTTGCGTAGGTGCGCTTGCGCAGCAACTGGCAATCACTAAGCAGCCACAGAGACAGGCAGCCAGCGAGTTAAGCAAGAGTTCGCCGTATATTGGGCGATATCCTGCTGCGCATGCGCGATGGACTCCTCCACAAGCCCGAATGCCGCTGGCAACAGTGTGCAACAACAACAACAACAACTTACAAAACCGTGTTAAGCAGCAACTGCATATGAAGCAACAGCAACAGCAACAACAACATGCACAGCTGAGACAGCAGTCACAACAGCAATCACAGGCACAGCTAGGCATGCAACAGGGTCAGCAACAGAAATTACCGCAACAACAACAATTGCAGAAGTTTAAGCAGCAAATGCAAACACAGCGCCTACAGCAGCAACAACAACAACAACATGCGCAATCACAACAGCGACATGTGCATGTGCAATCATCAACGGTACAATTTCCAGCTGCAACAACAAGAACAACGAATGCTGCCGCGACAGCCACTGCCTTGACCACTTTGATTAAGGAGGAACTGTGCGCCGCCGAGCTGCATGCCACTTCCGTTGCAGCAGCACTAGAGCAGCAGCAGCAACAACAGAGCAACAGCAATAAGAATGCGCAGAGCGCCAATAACAACAACAATAATAGCATTGCCGCTAGCGGCACACATAGCCAGAAAACGAACTCTGCCCCGAACTGCTCCACCTCCGCCACGATTTCTTCCCCAACCGTGGCCGCACTGGCATTGGCGTTGGCAAAAGAAGCAAATGGCGCCGGCAGCGAATCGCAGCTACAGAGCAATCACGGCCTCAGCATGAACACGTCATCCGCCCAACAAGCATCAACGCTGCCGTTGAATAAGTGCGACAGCGGCAACAATGGCAGCAACCACAACAACAACAACGTCAATAACAGCGCCAACAACAGCAGCGCCTCAACGCTGTCAAATGTGTCAACTACGAATGACCTCGCCGCCGCGGCCGCAGTTGTGCTCTCCTTACAGGGCACCATGGTCAGCAGCCTACAGCAGGCCGCACTCCTACCCGTCAACTCACCTGCTGCAGCGGCGCTCAATCTGCAAGCGCTGGAGTCGTACTTGGCACTGCAGCGCATTACCGGCAAATCGGATGTCTTCCGCTTCAATACCATAAGCGCCAACAACAACAATAGCAGCGATGGCAGTGGGACGGCGAAACAAGTGCCAGCTGCACCACAAGCGGCATCAGTGCAGAAGAAACCACTAACAACAACTATAACTTAACTACAACGGTAACAACTGCAGCGCCAGCACAACAACAACAGCAACAAGAGCTGCAAACTGTGGACACAGGCAACCTATGCCTCGAGGCGTCGAAAACGCAACGCAACACCAACACGGCAAATGCTATACAGACGTTGCTGCAAAGTGCGGGCGCCACCGGCACTGACCTCTCCACCAGTGACCTTGGCGATTGTGACCTGCCGTTGCTGGACGGCGAAGAAGGACTGTCGTTTGAGGCTGCTGAACTCGAGAGCAGCTACAATAACTTCATATTCAACACCAACGCGTTCAACTGCCTTAATCAGCAACAACAACAACAGCAGCAGCTGAACACACAGCAACAACAACAGCAATCCCTATCGGCGGAGATCGAATCGATTTCATCACTACAAGCCACCATGTTCCAAGACAAGCTGAACCACCAACAGCTGGTCATAAATGAAGGTGCCGCTGCCAGCGCTCTGAATGAGGCGAGCGCCATGAATGCTGGCAGTGGCGGTGCGGGCGGTACGGCTGTTGCGGCCGCCGCTGCCAATTCACAGCGCGCTAAGAAGCAGTTCATTTGCAAATTCTGTAATCGCCAGTTCACTAAGTCCTACAATCTACTCATACACGAGCGCACGCACACCGACGAACGACCCTACTCGTGCGATATCTGCGGCAAAGCATTCCGTCGGCAAGATCACCTCAGAGATCACAGGTAGGCAGCGTTTCGCGTTTACTATTAATTTTCGCATATTTACTTAAACCCTTTCGATAAATAATAACCACACTTTCGATATAATAATTGCAATTTCTATACCTCTCACCCTTATTCTCACCCCTCAGATACATTCACTCAAAGGAGAAGCCCTTCAAGTGCGCTGAGTGCGGCAAAGGCTTCTGCCAATCGCGCACCCTCGCCGTGCATAAGATTCTACACATGGAGGAGTCGCCACACAAATGCCCGGTCTGCAATCGCTCCTTCAATCAGCGTTCGAACCTAAAGACACATCTACTCACACACACCGACATCAAGCCGTACAACTGCAGTTCCTGTGGCAAGGTCTTTCGACGTAACTGCGATTTACGGCGCCACAGTCTAACACATAACCTCGCCGGCATGACAGGCAGCGGCTTGGGCCCCGGCAACGAGCATCTGCTCTCACTACCCGTCAGCGTTGCGGACATTTTCCACTCCACGTCTGGCGGCAATGGCGGTTCCATAACGACGTCACGTAATTTGGACGCGAAGACGGTCACACTCTTGCCCGCTTGCACCAAAGTGGGTAATACGTCGTCTATAGATCTGATTGCGGTGACTGATTAAGTGATAAGGTGCTCAAGAGCAAGGGGAGCGCGAAATATTTGGCCTTATATTTGTGATCTACACTATACTACACTGGACCCTGGTTCGTTTACATTAATTAGTGGGTGTGAAAAGCTGGACTCGTGTACACTTGTACCCGAGTGGACATTTTGATTTTTGCATTTAACTTACATAGTTTCTTTAAGCACATTTTTCGCGTACTTACTTATATATGTATGTATTCTGGATATTACTAGTTTAACTTTAAGTCTCTTGCGATTATTAGGCTTCCAAACAATCTTATCGTTCCAAACGTTCGACACATTAGGCTAGTGCAAATAGGTGTGCGCTCTCAGCAGCGCTTCACATATGACAATATATACACACACACTTACACATATTATATTAAACAACATTTCCATAATAAAATGAACTTAGCATAGCGTCCATATACATTAAGTGACTAGCAAAGTAAGTTTATGTTTAATTTTTTTTATTTTTCGTTTTCGTCTCTAAGGATATCGCAAATACTACCTATACATACATACAAAAAAACACATAAATAAATATGTTTAATATTTTGGTATAAGTATTCCGGAATTTACTATCTGTGAAGTTGCATTATCTGTACGATTTCGTGTATTTGAATAAAAATATAACTTCACACATTGACTTGAACGCCCTTGAATTTTCATTTACTCATTTTGTTTTCTCGTTGCTATTCGTACATACATATAGATATTATACAAATATAGGTGTGTCGCAGTATATAAATAACTGCCTTTTTTAATGGGCTGAAGTATGGGTTCGATTAATATCTATAGATTACACCAACATACCTGCAGATGCACACAACTGTATATAATTATATACATATATATATAATTATATATATATATATATATATATATATATAACATATATATTGTATATATGTATGCATGTAGTTTGGCTTATCAGTTTTCAAGCAAGCGAATGAGTTGATTTAGATATGCCGACAAACTGTTTGACATTCGGCGGTAAACAATAGTTTCTACTAGCATTTACGCTGAAACTTGTCGTGTTTATGGGAATATTTTCCAGCACTCGATTAGCTATTTGCTTTCGTTTACTAAACACAAATAAATATTGACAAAGATTAAAAGGAAATTAGTTTCGGTGAAAAGCAGCTCGTCTGCCTGTTTGTGTGATTGTAAATCAACGGCGCGTGTGTTACCACCAATAGCTTGGGCTTAATTATATGAGTGTGATAGGTATAGGAATTTATAGAACTATCAAGTCGTAGCAGTAAATTCCAAGCAAAGCAATTTAGTTTATAACTTTTCAATTCTTTAACCCGTGTGTTGTCGAGGTGCCTAAATGTTGTTCTGCAGTAATTTTTTCTGGGATTTTATTTTTTTCGATGGCTATTATTGGAATATGATGAGGGATGAGTGGAGAAAAATTATTTCAACACATTTTTATGAAAGTATAAAAATTATTATTTTTTGTTCCATAAGTTCATATTTCAACTGAATTGTATTATTCTTCTTTTTGGTGACATTAAGTAAGAGTTGCATCCAATCGAAAGAAGGTACTGTACGCACTCAGTTGGCAACATAACATTTTCACATAGTGAGATCATCATTTGCCAACTCCCACCAAAAAATTTTAAAGGGTTACGAGAGTTCACGGCTTTAAAAAAAAGTTGTCATATTTAATTTTACAACGTCTTTAGAATATTGTCCTAAATTCTTAACTTCAACCGAGTAACAGTTTTAGAGAAACAGCCTTGAAAAGTTGCGTGCTCGAGGTCAGATATATACTACTATAATCAAAGTTAAAGGTGATTTTGTCCATTTCGTTTAATGTAATCCCCTCCCGCTGCAATACACTTACGCCAAAGAATTTTCCAGTCACCATAGCACTTGGAAAAATCCTCTGTCGTGATAGCCATCAGAGCCTTATTCGATTCAGCTTTTATATCCTCAATTGACTCAAAACGGTTTCCCCGGAACCGTAGTTTGAGTTTGCTCTGTACCTAGAAGTCACCGAGCTAAATCAGGCAAATATGGTGGTTGTGGAACTTTCGAAAAATTCATCTTTCAATTTGATCACAGGTAGTCATATAGCTGAGTATAGATTATACTATACAGTTAGAAGGCCGAAAAAAAGCAAATTTTCTAGAACATTTTTTCTAAGAAAACTTTTAAGTGTATTGATCAAAAATTTATACACATTTATATTATTTAACTATATTTTAAGGCTAAGTATTAGTAAAAATATTTATTTGGAAAATAACTACAGCTGATCTCTGGGAGCTCCTCTCAAAAAAGACGTTTTGCGGAGACCACTATGTCTCTGAACTGGATGCTCTGAAATTAAAAAAAAAAAACCAGATTTCGTTAAAGTAATGTTAAATCTATTAATTAATCGAAGGAATAAGCAAATTAAAATTTTTTGACAAAATTTCGGTTTCTAAAAAACAAAAATCGATTTTTTACCAAAATTTCGGACACAAATTGTTTATAAAAAAAAATATATTCATCGAAAATAAATAAATCTTAGATTAATTACTAAAATAATATATTTAAAAACTCGAGTAAAAATTTAAGACTAATCGTTTTAGCCATTTTCGAGTAATATTGAAAAAAACTCTCTGTCGCTCCGGCATTGTACTTCCAAGCACTTTGAAACGCCTTATCAAATTTGCGTGTAACTTCAAAAATATTCATCGGAACGGTATGAAATTTTCTATGTGTATTCTCAAATATATGCACATTAGGAAAATAAAATTAAAAAATAAATTTTTTTTAATTCTAACTGAATCAACACCTTAAAACTTGTCTCGCACACTACTCAACCGATCATAATGAAATTTTATACAGGGGTTCGAGACATAATTTAGGAGGTTTTTAATGAAGGATTTTTTTTTTCACTCACAACTATTTAAAAAAAAAACGTCGAGGAATTTTTATAAAAATTTGCACTTTTTTAAAAAATGTCTGCAAAAAATATATTTTTGATTTTTTTTTTTCTTCATCTAATCTCTAGTTTATGGGCTTAACTAAGACACGTATTTTTTTTCTTTTTACTTTTGATGATCATGTAAGACGATCGCTATCCACGCGTTGCGACCTTTTTCGGAGGGACTTACGGAAATGACGTCGTAATGGCCGAGTTTTGAATATTTTCCATAGAAAATTTCGACAAATCCTTGTAAAACCTTTAAAATAATAAAAATTTTGATTAAAATATTTAATTTTTTATACGAAAAAATATTGAGAATAGGCCGTTTTTGGCTCTACGAAACCCATATAATCCCTAAATGGGACTATAGCCACCTCAAATACCAAGTATGATTTTCTACTGGTTCTTTAATCTATAGGTCAGCATCTAAACATATTTTATTTGGATTTTTTATTTTAACACAGCGTAATTAGTTTAGTACCAAGAATAGCAGAAAATCCTCCTAACTCCCATGTACCCAATTTAATAATTTGGACTGTATGTTTCATTTTCTCTTCTCTATAAGACTTTATTGTTGTTGTAGCGGCAAAAGGTATTCCTAAAATTATACTGAGGAACGTTGTCAAGTTGACAGACCTTGGCTAAACAAAAATATTCCGGTTCCATTCCGGTTTTCCAGGTCCGATTGCCATAGATTTCCGAGGTCACATTTTGTGTTATAAATTTTTTTACAATTTTTTAATTTTGTGTTGTGCATTTTTTTTAAATTTTTCGAATTTGCGAGATTAGTACTTGGTTTCGCGTATACTAAAGTTAAGTAAGGCCCTTACTTAATTATAAAGCAGATCCCCAAAAATCGCTTAGAACACACTAAGCTCATAGAAAAGTGCTCACTAACCGCTAAAAATAAACAGCATTCTTGATTCATTGACATTCATTGCTCGCAATTTTTTCATTCTTTCGTCGAATAATGAAAATTATTTTACATTAATCCCTAAGCTGACATACTGCAATAACATTCGACTTAACCAATAAATTTCCTAGAACCCATAGCTTTTATTGCCCTTAAATTTGCATAAATCCCAAAAATTCCAAGGAAATACAGCTTGCCTCGAACCTTATACGCTCAATAGACATTTGATGTCGATATTCGTAATATGTACTTAGGGACAATGTCAACACTTAAAACTCAATTAACGCAATCTCATTAGCCACCAACGAAATGTAGGTGAAATCTCCACCAAAAATACCAGCATAATACATCAGTTACACACATGAGTGTAAAAAAAAGTTGAATATAATTATAAACACGCATAAACTATTTGTGGGGGCGCTGAAGATCAAAGGTGTCGTACCACCAACGAGGGGGCGGTCGGAGAGCCATAAGGAAATGGTGCAATTGGGAATTTATTGGTTATGTTGATCCACTTCACGTCTCATTCATATCTCTTTTATCAGATTAGCCGCCATCAACTATAATTTGCCACGACTAAGGCGACTGCGCCACCGCTGACGCTGCTGGCGTCGCCGTTCACGCTGTAATTTCCGACAACAGCGATCTTGTCTATATGACATTAATGACAAATTGGCGGCACAAATGCCTTTGAAGTTTGATTGTTCAGCACCTAATCAAACGGGCTGCTTGTTTGCTTACCGATATGCCGCGCACACCGCCACAGCCCGATTACCCCGCTCGGCCATACAAACTAGGGGCATGCCGCACCTACCTACACCGTTGAAAGCGAAAGCAGCGCAGTCGTTGGCGCTGCCCAGAGCCAGAGCATACAAACTACATTGGTAAGGGTAAGGCGCGCGTACAGATGTTTGTGTGTATGCCGGGCGCTGCAGCGCTGTGCGTGTGTCACTCAGTCGTCATGTGTCAATTACAATTGACATTTGCCGCTGACAGCGGTTAACGCGTTGCCCAAACACCAGCGCCGCGGCGGTTTTTTGTTGGCTGGCATTGGTGTTATCAACGCTCGCGGGCAATAATCGGGCGAGATAAGCTGCCGCGCTATCTTATTAGCGCTTGTTTAATGCTTGCGCTTAGCGCGATTGTTGTTGCTGTTGCCGTTTCGGTCTTTTTTTTTCAGTTCGCTATTTATAATGTAGACATTCGTTTTGCCTTTGTCGCCGGGCTGTTGCAATTGCTGTCATTGGATTGTTTACATTTGCGCGTGCAATAAAACGCCACATCAGATCGCTTTAGCCGCCGCAATGACTCTTGTTGCCATTGCCTGTTTCTACGGCACAGCTGAAGGCTGCAGCGTTGCCACCTGGTTCTGTATTAGTTTCGCAACTATTTAGGTATATGAGATGAGCGCTACCTTGTTTCCAGTGTCTTGGGTTTGTTGCCTAGAAAAGATATATTTTGGGTCCATGTGTTTGTATGCATATATGTATATGTGTATTATATACATCTGCTCTTTACTGCACCTCACTGTTCATTTTGCTCTTCGGTTTATCTATCGCTCACTCATCCAAAAATTATTCGCACAGTTCTTACACCAACACATACAAAACTAAATGCATTTGCCATATCTATAGAGATAGCTCTATTTCATGTACGCGCCGAGCGTTTATAAGGCGTAGCGAATTCTCAAAATTGAGACGCATTCTTTGCTTAGCTAAGCTCAGTCAGCTTAGAACTTAGCACATACTAAGTAAATATTCCTAAGAATATACACATAAATGTTGCTATGTGCGTTTGAAATACACACATTTTTGATGACTTTACTAACTATTTAGGCGAGAAGTGAACAGTGTTTGACAAGCGACTGATTGTCTGACAAAGCAGCGCTCGTGAGCTTTTTAGTTTGCCGTTTATATGTGTATGTGTTTTATACACAACCGCCGAAATGTCTGCCGCTCACGTCATTCCATCCAGTCCTCAGCTTATCTATGCGCTCCCTTTTCCCCTTTGTGCATATTTATCTCGCTCTCTTTTCTAGCTTTTTCAAACACCAATTGAAGTGAAGAAGTTTCCGCACGGCTCTTTTACCTTCCTTGCGCTGCTACAGCGACAATTTTAGGGGCCGTGACGCATCTACTTACAAAAAGCAGACATTTATTTTGTAAGTGTCCGCGCGACAAATTTGAAAGTGTTGCGAGCCCTGTCGGAAAACTTATAACGGGTACTTAAGCTGTTAAAAAATATTTCTATAGAATTTTTCTAAAAATATTTTCACAGCCAAGCGTTAGCGAGTAGTGAATCGATCAACATACTAGATGTTAAAACAGTCTAACTCTCAGTTGCCATCTAGTCAGTCTAGGCATGTTTTGTCTTATCCTTGTTTTTTCGATAGAGCAAGAGGTAAATTCTGTGTGAAGAAGTGGTATGTTTTGGTGGCACCAGGCCTTTTTAGAGGGCCGGGAGGAGGTCGCTGATGAAGACAGAAAAAATGAGCAAATCCAAAGTGGAAACGATGCTCATTTTCTTTTTTGACATCAGGCATCGTCCACCATGAATTTGTACCTCCTGGACAAACCGTCAATGCCAAGTAATTCTCAACGGGTCCGACAAGACAACGCAGCCGATTGGAAGTTGCACCACGACATTGGCCCGGCTCACACCGCCTTTCTTGTGAAAAGCTACCTTACAAAGGCCGGCATCCCAACGCTTCCGCAGCCGCCTTACATCCCAGATCAAAGTTTGTTAGACGTTTTTAAAATGTCTCGTGGGGTATTCAGACGCTCATGCTACACATGTCTACACTCACTGGAAGTACCAGCGAACCATAACCTTACACCCTGTCATAAGAGTCCAGATCCACGGTGTTTTATTTGTGTGTATAAGCCGTGTCTATTTGTATGCCCTGGACAAATATGCCGA
The DNA here is from genome assembly GCA_027475135.1 of Bactrocera correcta. Taxonomy (NCBI): domain Eukaryota; kingdom Metazoa; phylum Arthropoda; class Insecta; order Diptera; family Tephritidae; genus Bactrocera; species Bactrocera correcta. Next base: position 93,339,122 of record CM050326.1, read on the forward strand.
AAGGTAAAAGCGTATTATGTAAATAGCGGTATATGTATTATATACTATAAGCTTTGTAAAGCATGTTTCTATTAAGAAAAGAAAACCGAATTGCTGGTGGTGCGCTAAAATAGTGCCGACAACTACGACATTTACATTCCCAAGCCTTTGACGGTATGCCAGTTGTGGCAGTTCTAGGAAATACTATTCCAATACACAGCGCAGCTACATATCTTCATGAGCGCTGCAGCTTGTCGCTTCTTATTTCATATTATTTTTTATTAGAATGCAGTCTTAGCGTCTTCTGGGCCGCAAAGCCACGCCTCACACATGTGTGTCGGCGCTGCGTTGAGCGCGATCACCGGCGGCAAGGTGTTGAAAATATTCGCGCGCCTATCAAATATATGTATGTGTGTAAGCGCACTGCCACACGAATGTGGCAGATGCAATGGCAACAATGTGTGGGCTATCGATCATCTCGTTTATGAACCTATTAGGCTGCAAAGCAGGCGCACCAACAACAGCAACAGCGAGATGAATGAATACTGCCAACGCCAATTGCCATTCGCGCGGCTCTTCAAAGGCAATGGCAAAGGCGGTACGACACACATTTTTTTATGCGGACCTTCTTACTTTGTGATCGCGCGCGCCGCGCTGGCTTAGTTTGCAGACTTTATGACAAACGCCCGCACGCCCCAACGCACTGTCAAGTCCGTGCGCGCTTAGTCCAACTATGCAACTAAAGCAACGCCATTGAGCGCTGATGTTGTTATTGTTCGTGCTGCTTGTCGTGGTCGCTTACTGTCATAATTATTAGGCAAACACAAATAATGAATTTCATAATTTTCCCATCAACCAGCGCGCGTAAACATCCGCGCCAACAACGCGCAACAGCAACTTAACCAGCGCCAACAACAATAAAATCGACGTGCAACAATGAGGTGCTCGAGCGTAAAAAAACAAGACTCGAAAGGCATACACATAAACAAAAGAAGAATCACCACAGAGAACGCATTGCGCTGACCGTCCGAGTGGCGGGTTGCCGTTGCTGGCAAAGTGTGAAATTGCACCTATTCGCACAACAACAAAACAACAAGCACAATACAAACATAAACACCAGCACCGGCAGAGCGATAACGCCACGCGTATTACCAACCAGCGGATAAGTGCTACATGGCAACGGCGCATGAAAAATGATGAAATGCCTATGTTTGTAAGGGGTATATTGCAGGCTGAGCGGCGCTGTTGCTAGGCGCGTGTATTCATTGAGCAGCTATGGCTCGTCATGGCGTTGACCAGCTTGTTACAGTTTAAACTTTGTGTAGACACGTTGCTTAGCGCAAGACATCTGTCCGATCATTCAACGAAACTTACCATCGATTAGCCGATCGGTTTCTACGTTCACTTGCAGCGTTGTATTTATTTGCACAGCGCATGGATGGAATACATTCACACATTAAATGTGCCGCCTTTACGTTGACTAGGTCTCAAACTGAAAAATATGTATTCATCCATCAGCGCACTGTGGAGCAATTTAACGTAGGAGCGGTTGATAATCGTGATTAAATATGGCTTAGACATTCTTTTAGAGAAAGGTGTGACTAGTGGAGCAAAAAATTTCATAACGGTATTTTACGAGCTTCCCGTTATGGTCGTTTTCAGCATCCTCGCCGTTCGGATGTGCCGACCTAATAACCGATCGGGAGCAAATGATCGCAAAAGTTTCTAAATAATTTTGTGACGACTTGAGTTTCAAACCAAAAATTTTTTCTAATCACAAGGACCCTTTTCCACTCGAGTGTTGACCGCTGGTGGGACAAGTACCCTGCGTTTTCATAATATTCCTAACCCATCTGCGAGTCTAATACGAGAGTAATTTAGTGTCTTCTGTAGACCAGCTTATCGTTATATGTGGAGTATTCTTCTTCTTTACTGGCATAGACACCGCTTACGCGGTTATAGCCGAATTAACAACAGCGCAACAGTCGTGTCTTCTTTTCGCAATGTGGCGCCAATTGGAGATTCCAAGCGAAGCAGGCTCCTTCTGCAGCTGGTCTTTCCAACGGAGTGGAGGTTTTGCTCTTCCTCTGTTTCCCCCGGAGGGTACTGTGTCGAATACTTTCAGAGCTGGAGTTTTTTCATGCATACGGACGACATGCCTAACCAGCACCTAACCTAAATCTTCCACAGAATCTTTCTCTCGAAAATTCGTAACGTCGACTCAACAGATGTTGTCTTCGTCCATGCCTCTTCATGAGTGACTTATACAGTTTGATTTTTGTTTGTCGAAAGAGGACTTACTTCTCAATTGCCTACTCAGTCCGAAGTAGCACCTGTTGGCAAGAGTTATTCAGCGTTGGATTTCGAGCTGACATTATTGTTGTGCTAATACCACAAGATAGACGAAATATATGTGGAATTTTCAAATGATTATTCCTACACTTCGTTTTCAACCACTGTACCCATTGTAAACACAAGCGAGCGGTGCGCTTTGGTCTAGATATTATTCTTTAACGACTTAAGATAAATACACAGACATTGTAAAGTGAAGTATTTACATACATGCCCTGTAGAAAACTCGAACTGATCAGACAAATCTATACGTCTGTGAACCAGAATTCCAAGCATGAGTCATGAGTGTGATAAACTTTACTAATTCATAGACTTGATAGCCTCGCATAGCGCCGTATATCACCTACAAATTTGGAACTGATTAAATGCGCAATTAATCCAGATTAACGCTTCCGTCTGTCAAGGCTATAAAGTAACTGTCTTCGATACGCCAGGCGTTACTCTCCAGCAAATCGAACAAACTAAACCAATAAATTGAAAGTTTCAAGAAAAATCCTCAACTGGTATTTCTTTTTCTGTCAACTTTACTGGAACTCTTCCCTACAGGGTACTTGACTCGCACTCACTGCAGAACGCGTAACTTCGTTTGTTTGTGTGCAGAGTAAACGCCTGTCAAGTGATGGGTATAATTGGTGTTTGATTGTTGTAATTGGTTGCAACACAGGAAATAAGTGTGTACCGATATCAGTGAGCCGCTTAACGATTGACAAACTAACCGACAACGATTCAATAACAAATAAATTGTAAACAACAAATAAATAAAAAAAAAAGTGAGAACTTTCTTTACGAAAATTTGGATATAACCTTAGTTTATGAGCGAAAAAATAACAAACAAAAATTGTGGTGGTTGCCAGACGCGGCAATGATCGATATTTTTGCTATAACGGATAGCGACACTAATTGCCAGTTGGTTTTGTAGTGACTCAGTTTACCGTCTAAAGAAAACATTTAAGCAGTTAGTTGTTGCGACTAGCAGATCCTGCCAACTGCTGCCTCAACTCCATCAATGGGTGACTAGGGCTTATAATGTATGCGTTCGCCTGTCGGTCGCTTTGGTCGCTTCTTTTGTTGTCGATAATAAATTTGTAAACTTTCAGCTGCATTCTTGCACCGTCTTCCCTGCCCTCGCTGGCAGCGTTCTCATTCACTTTCGGGTCATAAAAAAGGGTTTGTGCGCGCTGCAAATACGTCAAAAGTAAAGCAGCCGCCAACAACTTGTAGACATCTAAAGTCAGCGTGGCTTCATACGCGCCGCCAACGCCACCAGCAGAAGCACCAACACCCTGTCGGCGCAACAACAACAACACGCCACTCAGCCACACTTCGGCTTTATGTACAGAGTTTTATGTAATACGCGGAAGAGGCGTTTATGGGAATAATTTATGTAGAATGTCGTAATCCTGTTTGTCATTATGCAAACAAAAACGGGGAAAAAACACCAACGTTGTTACGTTGTTGGCCTAAAACAAAAGTACCGAAAACGTTGTCACACTTTGTGGAAAAAATTAATACATATTTGTACTAACATTACTAACATATAGACGAGTGTGTGCTTAACTACATGTAAGCACTTATTTACTTAAATTGAGTCGCAAACAATTGAAAAATGGAGTACCCCTGAATGGAATGGGTATTTGCATACACTATATATGCTTCTATGCATGTGTGTGTGTATTGTGTAAGATAGCAAATGGAAGTGAAGAGTTTGAAACCTACGAAATTTCCGCTTTGTGTAAATCACATTAATGGGAAAGTACACTTTCATTAGTTCGTGCAAACACCGGATACAACGGTAATTATCAAAGATGGCAGATGAGAAAAATTATCTTTATAACTCTAACATGTTGTAGTATATGCATGTGAAGAGCGTTTCCAAAAATTTTATTTCGCAACAGCAGAATTTTTTTCTTTAATAAAAAAAATCGTTTTTTCTCGTTGAAAGAGATTTTTTTGAATAATTCGAAACAAGAAAGAAATATTTTATTTAATTAATTTAGGAATACTATTATAAAAACAACAAATCTTTTCAAAAAGAGTTCCTGGTGTTCTTATATTTCAAGTTACTTTTGATTAAGAAATTTCAGTAAGCTAATAATAAATATATCGTATCTTCTTTATGGGAAATGGAAGTGACGGTGAAAGGCCAGAATCAAAAAATCAACAAAATCTTCTGTGTAAGCGGAAGTACATTCTACAATAACAAAGAGATAATCACCGAGGCTAAGAAGAGATCTATTTTGAAGCAAAATATAGCACACATTGACTCAGACAATAATTCATGCCAAATTTCTTGAAGATAACTCATAAATGAACAAGTTTTCGATATAAGCACTTTATACCGATCGGCCAGTTTGAAAATATATGTTATAGTGATCCGATATCGATGATATCGACAATGTCTTCTTCTTTATTGGCGTAGACAACGCCGTAACGCCACTCATCAGATGTTGTCATCGTCCATGCCTCTGCACATAAAGCAGGACGGGAATATGAGTTTGAGTTTGGTCTGTGTTCGTTGAGAGCGAACTTTACTTCTCAATTTGCTACTCAATCCAAAGTAGAACCTGTTGTTTTTGGTGTTAATACTGGTTCCAAGTTAGACGAAATTATCTACGACTTCGAAGTTATGACTGTCAACAGTGACGTGGGAGCCAAGTCGCGAGTGCGACGACTGTTTGTTTGATGACAGGAGATATTTCGTCTTGCCTCGTTCACTACCAAACCCATTTGCTTTGCTTCTTTATCCAGTATGGAGAAAGCAGAATCGGCAGTACCAGCTATATATTCTATATATAGTTAGTTCAGAGTACAAAAACGAAATTCACATTTACTATTTAAATCACAGACCGTATGGAAATTAATATACAATATGTCCTTATCAGACTTCGTTAAGAACACTATGATATTAAGTGAAATCATATATTGAGATGTAATGGTAGTATCAAATTTTTGACAAGAGAGCAACTCCTTCCCATATTATAATCTTACAGGTCTGTTAATGCACCTCTCATATTCTCTCTCATTCTAAAAACGCCAGAGTGAGTCGGAAAGGCAAAAAATTGTAGGCCAACTTCATAACTTTTCTTTGAACTCTTAGAATATACAGCTAGGTTAGGTTAGATGGTTGATCTCTCAGCGAGGTGAGGAGCTAGCTTAGACTGTTAAGCATAATCCTTTGTGAAGCTATACGAAGAAACTCCTGTAGGTGGATATCAGCGATTGGTATAACTTGTCAAAACTCGGTTTAAGTGTTTTATTTCTATGTCCGCTATTTCACTTGGATGTATAAACGTATGAAGGTGGTTTTGCCTAGATCTGGCAAAAGCGGGAGATTCTAGGAGAAAGTGTTGAGATGATTTCATCTCATCTTCTTCTAAACAGCTAATGATGCGGGTATCTGGGAAGATGTAAAATCTTACTGAATGAACACCGATCGAACAGTGTTCAGTTAAAACTTCTACAATCATAAACAATACAATTCTTCAATTCATTGAAAGGATGGATCTTACAGAGAGCGCGAGTTCGCTAAACCTATTAAGATTTAGTCAGTAAGAACGTAGCGACTTGCACGCTGCTGGTAGTTGACCAATGCTAGCTAAGATGGTTTGAAACCCAACAGTCCAATAGTGAGACACAAGAGGCCAGCGGAGCTAACCGTTCCATTCCACGGTTATTGAGACTGAAGTACATACCTGGTTTAGAAAACTTATTTGCTTTACAATTTCCTGCAAAAACGCAGTAGTTAGGCACCCAATTATTTACTATAGTTAATTGGTTTCTCGATAGCTTGATACTTTCTGGACACGTAGAAGACTCCATTAACCCACTCATAAGTACGAGTACATCTTAAACACCATATGATTGCCACTACGAATACTAGTATATTTTTGTGTCAAAGTCGATTTCGGATTTCGTAACCCATAACGACAAATTTGAAGCATTTGCATGCGATTATCAACTTTTGAATGGCGATAACATCTCTGCATTTCATAACTGTGCCGAAAATTAAGCGCTGCTGGAGAGATTCCTCCAACCATTAATCTTCGATAAGTATGTACACACCTATGTGCACCCAAACACTCATGTACGAGTGTGTACGAGTATGTGTAGGGCTAGCCATGGCAAAACGGCTGCGCTTTGAAGTCTAAAAACCTAAATGCCACCATTAAATATCTAGTTAGCCGAAACAATGGATTTGAGCACATCAAACGCCAGCGTTTATTTCATTATCTCAGCAAGAGTTTTCGGCAAATCTGCATAAATCACAGACACAGCGAAGAGGGCAAAAGCAATCGCCAAAGAAGGCTGTGCACCACCACCCTACCCATCAACGAGGTTGTGTATACTTTTCAACAGTTTATCAGGCAAAGAGTATCTACGGCCACGCCCATCGCCACTCCAGCGGCCACGAATGAGGGACGGAAAAGCTGGAGTGTGCCGCTTTCCTGCTTCGTCGGTAGCTTGTTTGGTGGTTGCAATGGTAGTCAAGGTGGTGGTGACATCTGCGACAACATTAACACCGCTTTCATGGGACTGCAGGGCCGCACTACACACTTACAAAGAAGCAGCATACGGGCATTTGTGTATACTTAGATAATTCGAGGTAATCAAGCGTCAATCCGATGCGACAAACCGGCGGCTGCAATATGCCACATTTGCGCAAATTAGCTGTCGGATATGTGAGCGGGGCTTAGCGCAGACGAGCGTGAAATGTCCTTAAAACGATCGTTATGGCCAAAGCGCCAGCAGCGCGCTCAAATCGTTTTACCTAACACAACAATTAATTTAAGAATGGCTGGGTGAATGTGGTGGCACATACACAAACATACACGTACATGCACACATAAGTAAGCGCTTATGACTGGCGGACGAGGCTGGGCAGACTGCTTACCGGGTAATGGGTAGGCAAATGCATCTGTTTATGAAATGCTCGTCATACGCTGACAGCAAAAAAAGGAAAATTAAATAAAGAACCGAAAAAAACCGAAAGAGCCGCAAGAAGTTGCCAGGACAAGAGGTGATAAAGTGGCAAAACGGCATTTGTTATGATGGGAAATGAGCGCTTCTACCGGGCGCTCCGGTGTATATTAACGCTCGACTGCGGTGGATTATGACTGAGCTATCTGGTATCTGGTTGAGAGTGCTCATTAAACCAGCAATTATTATTTGTTGCACTTTCGAAAATCCATGAACATTGTGCATAGCGCGGATAGAAGGCATGTGTGAACAGCCTGATGGATTAGATTGGCTAAGCGCAGCACAAAAAGCGGCTGCAAATGTCAGTCGGAACTACTTTTAGCTCATAAAAAATATAAGCTGTGCCAAAGAATTTTTTTATTTCTTAAAAAATATATTGTCCGTATATAAAATCTTAAAATCTCCTTGCGGGCAATGAGTGGCAACTTCCTTCTTTTAGGCGCTACTGTCAGATAAAAGCAATTGTAAATATTTCTTGCTTTATGCCAATGGGACTCCTTAATTTTGTTTGCATATTGCTTCGGCTTCAGCTGTAACTGATTTTGATGGCATCAGACATATTGAAATGAAGATATAGGAAAAATATTTTGGTTGTTGCAAATTTATAAGACTATTCGTTGTATCATTAAGAAACTTCGTTTGATGTCCTCAAACTAATTTGTGAAAATGTTGCTGAGAAGGACACTCTGATCGCATACTAATTCGGAACTGTTTCGGTACAACTCTCTTGGAAAAGGTTGCAATTGGTTTATCTTGCAGTTAAGAATATCTCCTTCTCCTTTACTGGCGTATACAACTATCCTTATGCGGTTATAGCCGAGTTAGTAATTTCTTCTTTTCGCACTATGCGATAATTGGGGATTCCAAGACAGGTCCTTCCCGACCTGGTCTTTCCAACCGCGTGGAGGTATTCCTCTTCCTTTGCTTCCCCCGGCGGGTACTGCGTCGAATACTTTCAGAGCTGGACTGTTTTCGTCCATTCGGACTATATGACCTAGCCAGCGGAGCTGCTGTCTCTTAGTTCCTTGAACTATGTCAATGTCGTCGTATATCTCATACAGCTCATCGTTTCATTGAATGCGATATTCGCCGTAGCCAAGTGCTTTTCTCTCAAAAACTCGTAATGTGAACTAATCAGATGTTACCATTGTCCATGCTTCTGAACCATATAAACTTATACAGTTTGGTTTTTGTTCGTCGAGAGAGGACTTTGCTTCTCAATTGACTACTCAGTCCGTAGTACCACCTGTTGTCATCCTGCTTTGAATTTCGAGGCTGGCAGTGTTGTTGGGGTTGATACAGGTTCCAAGATAGGCGAAATTATCAACGACTTTGAAGTTATGACTTTCAGCACTGACGTAGGAGCCAAAAGGCGAGTGCGACGGCTGTTGGTTTGATGACAGGAGATGTTTAATCTTAGCCCAGGTTAACTACCAGACCCATTTGCTTCGCTTCCTTATCTATTCTGGAGAAAATGGAACTAACGGTGTGGTTGTTAAGACCAATGATATCAATATCATCGGCGTACACCAACAGCTGGATCCTCTTTTAGAATATGTTACCTTCTCTATTTAGTTCTGGAGCTCGAAATAGTTTCTCCATCATTAGATTGAAGAATTCGTACGAACTTTTTTTGTCTGAAACCTCGTTTGGTATTGAACGGGCCGAAGAGGTCCTTCTCGATCCTGAAAGAGCTTTTGGTATTGGTCAACGTCGCGACATAAAGGCAGCTGACAAAAGCAGCTTTAAAATCGACGAAGAGGTGGTGTGTGTCGATTCTCTTTTCACGAGTTTTTTCCAAGATTTGACGTATGGTAAGATAGGGTCTCACTTATAGGGGATTAGACAGAACATACTTAAATTTCAATCGTTAGGCGTGCATTATTAGTTCTTCGCCGCCGAGTTTGAATAGCTCGTACAGCAATCCATTTCACGGCCACTTTGTTGTTCTTCAAGCGGATAATTGCTATTCAATCTCCTGGCGTTATGCTTTCACTGTCGTCAGGGCGTGGGCACAAATCAGCGATATGTTGAAGAACTTCGCTTTGATGTGCATTGTGGCTAGACATTCATACACCGGAATCCCACACCGAATTTGTAGAATAGAAAAACAACTGCGATATTTTTCTCACAAGCACATTATTTCACAATCCATCCACAATCGAAGTCTTGAATAATCTCTAAAACCCTAATACAAACATGTACATTTGATCCCATTTGTGGGTATGCATGAAAATAATTCACACTCTGCTGTAAAGAAATACTCAATTCGAAAACTATCTGATTCACCGTTTCACCATTTCATTCATGCTTTCCCACATAGAGCCACATAAACAACCATTTTGTCAGCTAAAGTATGAAATATTTGGTGATTTGCCAGCCACTTTCCAGCTGCTTCTAGCATTGTCGATGTTATCACTCAGAAATTCCCCTAATTAATTAATTTGTCGTGGCCGTACAACAACTCCTCTGTCCATACATGTGTAAGTTTGTGGCGCGTCGTTTACCGCAATCGGCGTACACATCGCGGAAGGTGTGAAAATACCAGAAACGTAGCGTGTAATCACATCGGTCCATTTGTCGCCGTTGACACCGCGCCGGCCCTTTAAAGCGAGCTTAACCACTGGCTGTGTTGTTGTCACCTACAAGCGTACATATTGCCATGTCGTTGCTAAGCGATCGCTGCCCATCCCTGTGCGCTGCTCCGCGAGGGAGTGCGAGCGCGCGCGCGCGATCGTCAAGCGTTGATTGATGGCACACAAGCGAAATGCTTTTGTATCAAATAAATTTCATCAAATTTATTACAAATTGTCAGCATGCCATAGCGACAGCATAAACGCCAACAACGCGGTTGATAATACAGCTACCAGCGGTCGTGCGCCGCCGCCGCCATAGGCACCAATGAAAAATGTATCATTTGAAAGCGTTTCTTTGTTCCTTTTATGTGATTTTTATTATTATTATTGTTGTTGTTGCATTCTTAAGGTTTCATCTTCCTGCTGTTGGCTGCCGCTGACCCAACAAAGCGAACAACGATGACAACAACACGCGGACAAGTAATTTAACAAGCGCGCTAGCACCTCCAAACAATCAACTGGCTAAATGCGTGGCCAGCAACAACAACAATAACAATGTAATGCATTCATGTTGGACACTGAAGACAGCGATCAGCAGCAGTCGCTGATAAAAACGATGACGCGCACGTACCCAGACTCTGAGAGCCTTTGCGCTGACCCACTCTCGGGTTGAAACCAGTGTATGGATCACCAGCCTCCTGCCTTCCGCCTCCCGCTGCAGCCAGAACGCGCTTTGCTGCCGTTACTGCTTGACTGCCTGACTGCCGTCTTCTTCCGGTATAAACAGAAGTGTCAGCCGCGCAATAAATAAGCGGATAATTTTCTGCTGGCAAACAAATTAGAAATTAAAATTGACCCATCCGTTGGCTGTGTTTATTCATGATGATAACAAAATTGAAACAATAAACATTTTTTTCGAACACAAAACACACAAATCCACTTAAGCGCGCTGCTGCCGCCGCTGCCACCTCTGCCTCGGACAGTGTGAATTGAGGGTGCCGCGTTGGTCAAGAATGAAACTGAAGCAAAAGAAGTTGAGAATGAGGGGGATAAGGTATGCAAAAGTACCCCGTTTGTTGTTGGCGTTGAATTAAGTAGTGGCGATTGGAATGCTTGTTTTATTAAATTCCGAAATACTGTAATAAAGCGCGACGAAATTAAAGAATTCCAATAAAAAAATGATTTTGCTTTGGCGAAACAGGGTTGTGGTACGTCAAGCTCAGTAAAATAACTCTGACTTAAATTTTTTGATTTGTAACAGAAGAAATTTTCGTTCACGTGAAGCCAAGATATAAAGTAGAATTTGTAATCGAAGAAAGGCAATGTTCATATTTATAGGCTCCATTGTGATCTCTTATGGGATGTTTACGGACCTTAATTCTTAAATGTGTATCGTAACATGACGTGGTTTTTCAAGCCAATAATTGTAGTAAGTATAGACGGCTATCTAAAAAATCCTTTATGTTTCTATGACTCTCTTATCAATCGGCAAAGGCCAAGCTTTTTTTAAGCCCACCTGTATAGGTAGGTAGGTAGGAGTGTAGCCCTGTTGTCTTTCGGACTAATTCGCACTGGCTGTGCCATTTGGGTCACTAGTCGTAGACCTTTTTATATTTGCTATCACGTTTCACCTTCTCTTTCAAACCATTTTGTGGTTTCGATGAAGCTACTCATGTCCGATATGCTTTTAGTAGACATTCATTCAAGGTTTGGTGCTTGATGGATTCCAAGTCTTCTGTGTCGGATCTGGGATAGGGCTGGGCATTCAGAGAAAATGGAAATTTGTTTTCTTGATCCCTACTATTACGCAGCCTCGGCAGATGTTGTTGTAGGGCATACCCAATTTAGACACATGTTCTCCAAATGACCAGTGCCCTGTTATAGTAGCAATCATCTGTAGATACTTTTCCTAGACCTATTTAATAAGTAGTTAGTTTTTTTCTTGTCATATGTTGGCCATAACCATCAGTTATTTGCAACTTGTTGAAATTGTATATTGATCTGTCTTCTGTTCGATCCCAGCGGACTTGGAATTAGCTCTGCCTCGAATTCGTTTAGGAAAGCTTCTACCTTTGCCAACTCGTCTGTTTTCTCGTTGCCGAAAATGTTCCGGGAACCCAGATCAAGTCTAGGTGGAGCCTGTCTTTTGTGAGCTCAGTACTTTCTTGCAATTGAGGACTAAGCTGGAATTTGTCATAGGCGACGGCAAGGTCAGAAGAGCCGCCTGGCTGTCTGTGTATATTGCTGCTTTAGGTATACTCTCGTAGTTTTCCAATAGAGCTTCGCAGACCTTCTCTATGCCCAGTACTTCCGCTTGAAAAATGCTAGCCGAGTTCGGTAGACGGATAGAGAGAGAGAAATGTCCAGATCATCGGTATAGACTGAGATGGTAGATGGGTCTAGAGGGTATCCTCACCTAGAAGTCTCTATTGAAATCCAGCATTGGAAGAATATAGTCTGATTTATACTTATACAAATTGTCCCACTGTACCACATGTCGCCGATGCACAATTTGAATATGAAAATATATTGTACAACAAAAAAGAACAACTTTTTCCACTTTTAAAGCACCCTGTATAATTTTTTTTTTAATTTTGTTGTTGCTTTTATTACATTTGTTGCTGAATTTGAGTTGTAGACAATTTATTGATGAGTTTATTGCGCGCGTACATCGTGCTTTTACGACACCACGCCGGCCACAATAAGTGAGCGCACTGCCACCCCCGTGCACCCCGCACACCAGCGCTCCATCAAAATCACGAACCAGCGCCGTAGACGCAACTATCAAGCACGCGAACGCCTGGCGCTGGCGACAAGCAGCCACAATCACGGATATCATTGATGAAGCTGATGTGGCTGCAGCTCGGCACCAACTGCCACCAGCGCCCCACACGTCTTGCCACGGTACATAGCATCAGGTGCTTTTGTTGTGCTTATTTTTGGGATTTTTGATGACGCGCGCGCATCATAATGCTGAGTGTGTGACGGCAGAGTCGATGCAGTTAGTGCAGGCAACGTCGGCGGCGGAAGCAGTGGCGTTGGTAACTTGGGACGCTCAGGCTGTCTGCTCCAATGCTCGCTCGTCTGGTTGCCTGGAATGAAGTGGTTCTTTGTTTTTTGGGGACAATTTGTAAATTTCATTTTATGGAAGTGTGGAGCGTAAAATAAAGAATGAAAATGCTAATTTAAAAAATTATGAGTTTCGTTGCGGTGGTCACACCTTAAAACAGTTTCTCGTGTGCTCCATGCATTTACGCTTCGCTTTATTATTAATGTAGGCTCTTTGCTTTTATTGTTGTTGTCCGTTGATAACTTCGTTGTTGGTTGGTTTAACGCAGCGCGCACGCTTCACCGTTGCGTTTTAAGATGTTAAATGTGCTTTTATTTGGGTTTCGTATATATAATTTTGAGTTTTGATATTTTTATAACACAAACAGTAGGTACTTTGGTACTGTCAGCTTATTGATGGCTGTCGCGCCAGCGGTTTTGGCTGACAACTGCTAACTACCAACCGACGCCGCTTTGACGATGGCCACAGTATGATGCGTAGCGCGAGCGCGGAAGCGGGTAGCGGTAAGCTTGATTACCGATTGCTTATTTGAGAGCAAGCGCTGTGAGACAGCGTTGCGGATGACGCTGTTGAAACCAATATTGTCGAGGTGACACCCGCGCCGCACCCAAACTCGTATATATATGAGTGTATGGGTACGCGCTTACATAAGCAAATTATAACCAAATTATTAAATTTGTTGAAATTGATTGACATACTTACGACAAGCACTGTTTTGTTCGAAAAAATGCCTTCAATTAAAAATTTTCGAAAACTGGAACACATTTTTCAAGTTCCAGGGCAACAAATCGACTAGTTTTTACAATTAAATTATATTTGAAATAATACACTCAATATAATCATTCACCACTTATGCATAGCCATGGATGTGGCATACAAAGTGTTGGCGCATGCGTGGCAGGTGGGCAAATGCTTGCCACAAGCGCTCTGCCATAAACAAGATTATGGCAAATCATTTTCCACTCTCACTTTGTATGCGCATTTGTGGGTTCGCTTTTTTGTATTGTTGTTGTTGGCACAACACAACAATTGCAATTGTTGTTGTTGGTCTTTAATGCCAATCACCATGGTGCAATGCATTGTTATTGTTGCTTTCTTATGACATTTACTAGCTGTTTGTTGTTAGTCGTTTGTTTGCCATATGCTTTGTTAAATTTTATTGGCTTTTTGATGGCTACATGCGTTCCGCGCCCCCTGCGCGCCGCTCGTCGCACACTGCCGAACGCAACAGCAACAATGACAAAACCGAAAATCGACGGAAAAGGCTGCGCTGCGCTGCGCTGACGGAGCGGCGTGGCAACCAAAAATGCCGATTTAAAATATTACCTCCAGCACACCTTAAAGAAAGGCAACAATAACAAAAACAATTAAACAACAATTGCAACAAAACCTATGTGCAACAACAATAGCAGCGAAATTTTATGCAACGCGGACACTGTAAAAAGGGGGAGACTGCCGAATAAGGGAGCTTTCGGAATATCATTTTATGAGGCAATTATATAGAATACCAAGGTTTTGGCAAGACGGTCTTTGGATTTGGAGTCTAGGTGGCTGACAGGCTGAAAACGTTCTGAAACTTTACGTTTGTTCGGAAAGTAATATGACTGATTCTCTTTCGCACCGACTGGATTCAGTAGAAGCCGTTCCCGGCTAACGAACAAGGGGCTGGTCAGTTTTCTCCGAGCCCCTGGAGAGTCAAAACAAATATTTTCGCGCCACATTTTTCTGTGAGGTGCGGTGTAAGCCAAAAATGCAGCAGACGACCCAATTTTTGAATAACGTAATCACAGGTCACGAGTCATGGATCTTTGAGCATGATCCCGAGCCAAAGAGGCAATCTTCCGAATGGCACACGCCGGCGTCTCCTCGCACAAAAAAAGGGAAGAATGAGAAAATTGAAAATGAAAACGATGCTCATTATCTTTTTTGACATCAAAGGCATCGTCTACCATGAATTTACTCCTCCTGGCCAAACCGTTAACGCCAAGTTTAACGTGGAAGCCTCTAGAGACTCAAATGAATGGTCAATCGGGTCCGAAAAAACATCGCAGACGATTAGAAGTTGCACCACGACAAGCGCACGACTCACACCATCTTTCCTGTCAACAGCTACCTAACCAAGGCTGGCATTACTATGCTTCCGCAGCCGCTCTACAGCTCAGATGTGGCTTCTCCGTACTTTTTTGTTTCCTTGCCTGGAAAGGCTGATGAAAGGCAAGCATTTTGAGACACAGAGACGTGCTGGCAACGCTGCAACGACGCAGAAGAACCTATTTTGAAAGTTTTTAAAAATTGTTCAAAAAATTTTTTTAATGGCTAAGTCCTATTACTTTTGAACAAATATTAAGGCCAAAAAAATGGGCTTAGAGATAATCATATACGCCTTTCCAAAACTAACACGATTCTTACGGTATTCATATGCTAAACCCTAACCTCAAATATATCTATTCTATTTTTTATATCTATTCTATTTTGTAAAAGAATCTATTAAGACTTATTAAGAAACCTTAAGTTAAACCAAACCGTTTCTTGCCGTGTCTTCATATGCAATTGGCAACTTTGCCAACCGCGTTCACAATTGAAACGATGATGCCTTGATGCCTTTGGGCTATGCTAAGCCTGATATGCCTCGGCTTTACCGCTGACTGTGCAGACTTAAAAGCCAGCAACAAGCTGGATGCTGCGCGCCCAGGTTAAAGTTGGCTCCTCACATCATCCCATAGGCATAGGGCATTAAAACGAGTAAAAAATTAGACTTTGGAACGCAGTTTGTTGCCGGTGAGCGCGCGCGCACTGCTCGTGGGTGGGAATCATACATTTGCTGGAATACGCCCGTCTATTCCTCAAGTGTATTTAGACAGGCATAAAGATGCACATGCACAAACACACACACATACACATACACGAATCGTCAATGCGCGACGGTATTGGCATATGCCAGGCAATCTTCAACGACCTGCCAGATTTGCCAGCCGGCGCGCGGCAGCGTTGCATTCATTGAGACCGTCGAATGAGCGACCCGACCCGACACCAGTCGCTGCGGTTTTATCGTTGTCGTTACCAAGTCTGCGTTTCAATTTTTTATTTTGCCATTTATTTGTATTATTTTTTTATTCTTTGCCTAGTTGTTGTTTGCGCTGTTGTTGTCATCGTTGTTCTTATAATCGCTGGCGTTTGCACTCGACGGTTGCCTGGTTGTTTGCCTGTTCACAGTTTAGTTCGCTCAACGTCCATCAATGTTGGCTGGCTCATAACTCGAAGTTCAATCGCAAGCCGCAGGGCATTTGCCAAACCTTAGTGCCAGCTAGGGAAACATCAATCGCCCACGTCTTTGCACGCGGACGCGGACGCGCCAGCGCAATCCATAAACGCCGTGCAAACGCGGAGGGATGTTGCCACATATATATGTATGTATGTATGTAAGTGCAGAGCGCGTTGCGCTTATGTGGTCATGGTGCAATGTGATGCGACGCCATATGGAATTCGTGGCTTTTAAGTAACAACAACAACAACAGCAATAATCATTCACAAAGCCACATTACTATGTGTGCAACAACACAACGGCACAACTGCGCAACAGGAATGAAAGAAAAGACAAATAAGGGCTAGGCGCTTGGCGGCACATACATCTCCGCTGCTCGACAAATACCGCGCGCGCCGGTAACAATGCCGGCGGCCAATAAAGCGCTCCCATCTTCAGTTGCCCTGTGCCACCTCCGCATTTTTTCTTGCGGCGCTGCGCGTTTCGTTCAACGCAAACGCTGGTCGCTGGTGTTGGCGAAGACAGCATCGCTGGGCTAAAAGCAGGGGCAGGGGACGTGCGATAAGCGCACGGCCGCCATTGAAAGACTGTAAAAATGCGACAAAATCTCCTACACCGTGGCATTCAACGATTCTAATAGACCGATTTGTCAGGGATCAGGTTACATGGTTCACAAACGCCCACATCCGGTTGGGTGCACACCGCGCAGCAGAGCGCCAAGCTACTACGCCAGCCGGGCATACAGTCGAGCGGCCAGTTCGCTAGCGAGACACTGAGCGCCGACCGGCGACAATGTCAGCGTGTGGCGACGCAGTTGG
The DNA here is from genome assembly GCA_027475135.1 of Bactrocera correcta. Lineage (NCBI taxonomy): Eukaryota > Metazoa > Arthropoda > Insecta > Diptera > Tephritidae > Bactrocera > Bactrocera correcta. Next base: position 93,356,156 of record CM050326.1, read on the forward strand.
GCGCAGTGTGGCAGCTAGAGACACAGGCTTTGCGGCAAAGTATCGTCAACGGAAACAAAGGGATCCAACACTTTGCTCTCATTTTTCCACCAACGATGTTATGGTTTTTTGTTTCAGTTACTCTCGGGCCATTCGTCAGCGGCAGTCGAACGTTTGTGGTGTCAAATTTATGGAAAGTCATATTTGTACGTGAATATTTGTAAATAAATCGTCTATTTCACAATCACCCGTTACGATTTATTTATTCTAGCAAACAAAAAAAGTTTCCTTATTGGCTACTGAAGCAAAAATGAGGGCAACTATGTACTGACCAAAGTCTCTGAGAGTGGGTCCACTAAGGTCTTCAAGGAACGAATAAAAATATTATTGAGAAGATGGGTTGAGAATATTAACTTACAAGAGATCGTCTAGTATCACATAACCCATCTCTACCACTGTCCAGCCTTCGCAAGGCTGAGGATAAAACATCTCGTCAGTTTATATTGAACGAACCAGCAAATAAGAGATCACTGTGGAACCGACATTAGCCATCTCAACATATTTGTGATAGGCTCAAAGCGCTTTGTCGATTTGTAAGGTCATGTGGTCTTTTATATGGGAGTTTTAGGTAACACAACGGACCGTCAAGCTAAGCTATCCGCTTAACCTAACCTATCACAGTACGAGCTCTTGAGAGAGCTACTGTTTAGATCGATCTTTTAAATCAAATTACGAAGTCATAATTCAGCTACTGGTCGATATTTAGTGTGAATCGTGGAAGATTGCAGATAATTTTGGAAACTTTAATGAAGATTATTTTAGAAAACAAATTTGGTTTTGTCTCGCCTACTCCAACTAAAAGATTTCCCTCTTCCACTTTTTTCAATTATGAGTCTATCTCACACAGCGCCACAGCTTTCAACGCCAAACAACTGGAGAGACGGCAAATTGTTTCTGGTGCATGACATTGAGCTCATAGCGCAATTGGAGTTGTCGATTATGCTGTTGGCGACCAGCTGACGGCACAAGCTCATTTCGAAAATAATACACCATGAATTATGGACTTTATTCATGGCCCGCAGCAAAACACAAAACTATTTCGAAAAAACGCGCGACAACATAAAGAATTAAATAAACAACAACGAGTAGTTGTGAACAACAACAGGCAAGCAACAACATTGCTGGCTTCATTGATCCTTTTTCACATTATTAACCCATTTATTTTATTTATCTGCATTTTTTGTTTACTACGAAAGTGCCTGAGGGACAGGCAATGGAAAAATGTCGTTCACACAGCGGGGGTAATTTTCGAAAAGCGTCCAACCCAATTTGGAATTCACCCTCCCTCAGCTGTGGCCATCGGCGAACAATGGTTAGGCCATTTCAAGTACCAGTTGGCGCTCACGGCATTGCTTCATGTCCACTAACAACACCTCCACCTTGACCGTGGTGAGTGACGAGTGCGGGATTCAAGTAGAAAATAGAATATTGTGCTCATGTTGTCATGTCATGTGTTGTGTTTCCTTAAAAAGAGTATTTTAAATCATTGAAAAGTTTTATAAAAGTTAAAAATGTTGGTAATCACGGTTTGTACGGAAAATAATAGGACTGATTTCCTTCCGCCGCGACTGTATTGGACTAGCAAATCCAAAGTGAAAACGATGCTCATTGTATTTTTGTCATCAAAGGAATCGTTCACCATGTATTTGTTCCTCCTGGACAAACCGTCAACGCTAAGATTTACGTGGAAGACTCAAGAGACTCAAACGAAGAGTCAATCAGCTCCGAAAAGACATCGCAGCCTTTTGGAAGTTGCGCCACGACAAAACCCTGGTTCACACCGCCTTTCTTGTGAACAGCTACCTAACCAAGGCCGGCATCCCACCGCTTCCGCAGCCGCCCTTTAGGCCAGATGTGGCCTACCGGGTTTTTTTGTATTCTTGCCCGAAAAGGCCGATAAAAGGGGATCCAAGCAGCATTCACCTCGCCTCTCAAAACAGTTCGGAAGAAATCGACTCAGTCTTTACTTTCCGGGAAAAACACTGTACACATTTCCCTAAATCATTTCTAAGGCTTTATTTAAAGTTCAGTTCCTCCTTTCCTCACAAATATTCATGCTTTATCTCTCCTTTCAGTCTTCTGAAGACTGCATTGTTTGCAAAACAAGAAAATGAGTTCGTCACTTTTCTACGCCACAGCTTCTCCACTAATCAGACAGTAGTAAATGAAATCGATTTCTGCAGGCCACAATTTAGTCTAAATTAAGACTAAGTCCTTCACACTAATTACCTACGACAACGCCTGACCATTGACATTGATCCGCGCCAGCACAAATACCAAATCTCCGAGTGCTGTGAAACCAAGACGGAGCCGGAGCCGGAGCCGAGTCGACCAACGGCTAGAGCATACTTGATGGACATTCGTCTGACATTAGGTTATCGGCGTATGGCCGCAAGCAAGTGTGAACTTTGTGTTGCATATACCTGTCAGCGCTTGTCGTCAGCATGTAGAAAACGAAATAAATCAGGCGGCTTCCAAGCGTTATCACGATCTACTAAATTAAGCCGCTGCAGAAAATCGTTGTGACTATCTTTGCGTATAGTGGCCGCATCGGCAATGCATCGGACAATTTCGTTGCAGTCAGTCTTTTGGTGATTGCCGGTGATTATGGTCATCAGCTGCTGCTGCCGATGCTGCTGCTGCTGCAACAACAGCGCCACCGCAGCATCATCTGTTGCCCTGTTGCCATGCGCTAAGCTCCACAGCACACATAAGCCGCTCCGCTAAGTTGGTAAGTAATGGGCGATTCTCATGGCTAAATAAGCAATCATCGTCATGTTTAGTCGCCTGACCAACCGCTTAAGCGACTGGGCTGACCGCGCTGGTGCGCGACTAGCAGAATGTCACGTTTGTTGTCAATGCGAACGCTGCTGTTGCTATTGCCAATGTGTACCTTTCGCCATGCTGCCATGTGCTAGGCGCGCTGACAAACCGACCGGCCGACTATGTTGTGCTGATAGATGTCGTTGTTGATGTTGATAGCTGTCTGAGCCAGCCACCACAGCCACCGTCGCCCGACAACGCCCTACGGCAAGCAACGCCGACCAACTTAGGACTGGCAGGCAACGTGCTACAATTCTGTGGCAACATGACACTATACGCAATGTTTCAACTACAAATACACACACAACAAATGCACGGCGAGCCTTCATCTAGCCTGTGCGAAGCGCTGCTCAACGCACAATCGCCTGATCGGCTCATAAAATGCGTGTGCGCTTTAATGACATTCGCACTTACGCGTCACATCCGCGCATCACTATCGCGCGCCCAGTTGGGACTCACTCTCTGTACCACTTGTGATCGTTGGAAAAGCCCGTTGCTGTTGCACACAGTCATTGCTGTTGGCTGTCGGAATTGCTCAGTGAATTTGTGCAAATGCGATTAAAATGTCAATGCGGCACGGCACGGACAAGTTGCAGCATCACGATGCATTGTCAACTTACTTGACTTGCATTCCCAGGCGTGCGCGCACTTGCGCAGCACAATTTAAAGGCCCTGTAATGGCGGACGCACGGCAACAGCACGCTCTTATGCGAATATCGCAAATATGCGTCGGCAGTCACATACCGTCGGCTAATGTGCAGCAGGCCGGCTGGCGAATCAACATTTTCCAGATACCAGAGTGTGAAATGGACTTACGCAAAGCTCCGGCGAGGGCTAAGGAGCGGCGCACATTCACTCTCGTTGAGCACACCCGAAGTCAAGTCGCACAGTGCAAATAATGACATTCCAGGCAACATTTTGATTAAAAACTTGACAGGCCACGCAACGTCGCGTTGACGGCCACCCATCTGCGTGGTATCCGATATCGATATCGTTGTCGTTGCCAATGCCGTCGCACATAGATACACCGCTATCGATGCTCATTTGATTTGCTTTGTTGATCATGCCCAGCGCCGCTTACTCGCTGATTGTTTGCCTACCATTGTTGTTGGCCTTGTTTGCGGCCGTCGTGGCGCTCAACACTGTCGATCGATCACCGAGTATCAAAAGAATCAAATCGCCGATTGTTGACAAATTCTTTGTGTCGTGCGGCTTTCTTTGCGCCACTGACTTTTGCTTATTCGCCGATTGGCTGAAATTCCCGTAATTTTTGCTCCACATAAATACCCGTAAAGATCGCAGGGCACACATCTGTCTGCTTCTATATTTAAGTGTATATGTTGTACATAAGCACATATTTTATTGCCAGCACTATGGGTAAGATAAAAGTGTGAAAGAAAGAAAATTCAGTCTAAAAAATACATTCCAATCTTAAATAAAAAATGAAATGGAGATTGTTGGTCGATCACTTGATCGATCGTCATGTTGATATGCGCACAAATGAAAGCATGGTGGCCTCGAAAGCAATCGATTCGCAAGCGATTTGGCGATTGATAAAAGCTTTTGATCCAAATCGATTATGACTATCCCTTGCAAAGACAATCCCGTTGTCCATAATATTCATAAGTAGAACGGTGGTATTGAGAGTGGTAAAAGAGAGAGAGTCGGCGTACTATACATGCTGATATCAAACTTGGCAACTAATTTCAGATCAATTCACCCTAACTGTACTTTGGCAGTCCAAACAATTCTTCTGAATTTTAATCGTGAAAAGGAGTCACTGGAAAAATTTAATTGTTGGCTCTGTAGACCTTCTGTTGTTCTATAATTGCACTTAACCTGTAATACAAGTCAACAACAATATAATAAGTTACTTTAGTTGTAGGAATATCTATCACGGTTTGTGAACTATCTCTTCTATTTGTAATACTCCAAACGATAGCCTACGAAACTGAACTCCTGAAACCTGGGTAGCCCGCAAACCAACGGAAGTCCGATAACCATTCTATTAATAAAGACACTTGAGGCCTTGCTACTCCCTTCATTCACGCGCTATTTGAGTATAGCAGTCAGTCAACATGATTTCCACAAAGTATACAGCACCAACACAACTCTTAACGTCTAAATCAAAACCCACCCTGTGAAAGGACGATCCTCGCAGCGTTAAGGACATAGAATAATCCAAGCTACCTCTAGGACTGAAGAGATGGATCATGAACTACCTGAGCAGTCGGCAATCATCCGTACTGTTCCTAGGCTAAACTCAACTCCAAACTAAGAACAATAAAATAAGGGGTTCCGCAGGGTGGAGTCCTCTTCCCGCACAAGTTTAACTTCTACATTTCGAAACTTCTCAACCACCAGTGGGAATATCCTTCACTTCGTACGCCAATGTTTGGACCATATTAACGTCGGGCAATGGAATCGATGGCGTGTGCTATAAAGTAAAGTGATATTTTTCTGACCGTTTTCGCTTCTTCTCTTCAAGTAGCTTGACACTCTCCTCCACTAAATCCACAACGACCATATTACGAACTGGGCCAAGGAATACAGACTGGACCTTAACATTACAGTTGATTTCGACTATCAATAACCCATGTATTTTAGGTATAACATTCGACAGTCTGTGCTTTTTCACTCCTCATACGATCGCGATACTTGGAAAAGTACTGAGCCGCAACAAAATCTTCAATCCTGAGCCGGAAGCTCATGATGAAAAGACTCAGAAACGTTGATGGCAACATACAAGGCAGTCGACCAGCCGGTCATAAATTTCGCCGCACCGTTATTGTCGCCTGAATGTTGTAAAACGCAAACGAAGAAGCTTCAAACAAGCCAGAAACTGGACTCCGGACTATCGAACTATTACAGGATGCCTCCGGTTGAACACTTGCACAGCCCGAATGTTTCCGGTTAAGAAACATAGTGAGCTCGTCTCCAAACAGTTTCTCCTTAGATGTTTTCTTAGAAATCACGTGGACAACATTGTAGAGTACGCTGACCAGACTTCGGACACAACTAACTTCAGACACGCATTGACTGCCGTTCACAATGGAGCCATTAACATCTTCACTGGCTCCCTTTTAGTGAATGGCTGTCATGAAATCAAACGACCACGTACTATAGACGATGATCTCGAGTTGTCAGGGGAATCTAGAGTGATCCTTGATCAATTACTAAATTTATGTTCAGCGTGCAATAAGTCACTGAGAGAAAATGTGTTGTCCATACTAAGAATCAGCCGTGATACCAACTCCTAACTACTTTAAGATCATTAATGTCACACTGGAGAGCTTCTAAACCATATGAACTTCCTACACATTGAATTCCGAAAATTGTTTTCTAGCTCTTGTAGCAAGTTCACGGGAATCTTAATGCTATGTAAAAGATGTACCAAGATCAAGACCGATTGGATCGCCATTATTTTTTCTATTCTTCTATATTTCTTTCACTAAGGTCACGAAATAAAAATTTTATCGAATATCTTACCTTCAATATATATACTTATTATTTCAGTTAATGAATACTTCAGATTCCTACTTTTGTCAAATCACATTATGTGATGATTTCTCTAAAACAAGGGAGACATGGGATATATGAGAGATATTTGAAGTTAAAGTACGATCTAACGAAAATAAGTTCTTTTCGTAAAAATAGGACTGAGTCGGTTATTTTTTGGTGACTAGATGATACCAGAAACAACTATTATAAGACCAAATCCGTTTTTTTTTTTGTCTTTAAACATTTCGAGATTATAACAAAGTATAATAAACTAAGTGGATATTTAATAGCTTCCTATCAAACTCTCACAGGTTACTCACTATACATAAGTTCTCACAAAAAGTTGAATTTTTCGAATTTCTAACTTGATTCGAAACACTGACTTAATCGTTTTCCAAATGGCGACCATCAATCAATGTGTGTCTCACAGCATCAACAACAACGGCGGCACCTGCGAAATCCCACGCCAAAACTACGCTCAAAACACATATGTATCTATATACATATGTATTTTTGTATGAAATGCGCGAAACTCCTAGAAGCGCGCTGACATGTGCGCTGGCTGAAAGGTTTAGGGCCAGACACGAAATCTCAAATCACTGCCACAAATCCACTAATCATCTAATAATTTAATTTGCCACAATTTAGCAACGTTTATCAAAATGTACAGCCAGATACCATAATGGCTGAAAATTAGTAGCAAACATTCGGATAATAATATGCTCGTTGCCCGATAAACTCGGATAATGGCCAGGCGCATAAGACAACAAACCACACAGTGAATACAATAACAACAATAATAGCAAACCTAACGTTAAAAATAATAATAATGGTGACTACAAAGTTGAGATTGAGCGAAAATCACAATAAACACGCCAAACTTTGCGACTGCGGATCATTGTAGACGTCCCACGTTCAATGTACGCGACACGGAATACCGTTCAGCGCTGCGCTGACCGCACCGCCTTCACAATTGCTCCACACACAAAAACCTATGTATGTACATAGCGGTGCGTTCGGTTTCGTGGGACTCGACTGGATGCCATTGAATGGCCGGCTACCTAAGCGCCCGATGCGTCTTCTCGCATTCAGCAGCGGTGACCATGGAACGTGATCATCCCAATTTCAACGCCCATCGCCAGTCACCGTGCGAAGCTCCCACTGCTACTAGACGACTTCGGCTGCCGTGGCCACTGGAGCTGTCGCTTCCATTTCTTCTGCTGTCGCCTTTTGATTTCCCCACCTCCTTGGTCTTGCCGTGTCAAGCAAACAGTACGAGCCGCTGCAGCATGGTAAATAGTTTCTGACGTTGTTGCAACAACAGTGCGCGTCTCAGTAGATCGCAACAAGGGTATTAACAACGGTAAGAGCCACCAAAATGAAATTCCTCGAATTTTGAAATTTTCAAATTTGTCTAAAATTGTGGGCGCACATTGCGCTCCGTAGCCCGTCTGCGTTACTGTGGTAGCTGTTGGCGGGCTGCCGTTGCCATTGCTGTTGTTGTTATGCTTACTGCTGGCATTTCACGCTGTCCGGTCAGTTGGTACCGGCCGGTCGTCATTTGGTCCGATATGACGGCTGTTTGAATTGGACAGATGAGCAGGCCAGCAGACAAACAGACAATCAGCGCGGACAAAACCGAAAGCAAGAGCTGTTATTAAATTGTCAAAAGGTCGAAGAAATAATGCTCGGAATTCCATGCTCAGCGCCCCCATGTGTGCACAATGGCCCGATTTGTGCCGCTAACCCGGCAGCCGCTGTTGTTGCTGCTGTTGCTGTTTGTGGCTTTGTTCCACCTTTGGGCTGTCGAGCGGTCAACTGCCGCCGTTGATGACTCCACTGATATTGCGTGCGTGCGTATCAGAAGCATCGGACTAATTGGAGGCATTTTAGGGCACCCCTGCAGCCAAAGACTGCGCGGCCAAATAGAAACCGGCAAAGCGAGCACACAGCAAACCAGCAGCCGCCTGATCATTTAGGACATTTACGATTTTATAGGAGCGAAAAGGTAAAACGATTATTGCGCCGCGGTTTGTTGTGCCTCCAACAACAACCTACACACATGCTCAGGTGCGCATGTGTGTGCGTGTGTGGCAGTTATGATCCTGACGCAACATTTTGTTCATATTTTATTGCGCTCACATGGCGTGTGAATTTTTCGGGAGTTTCAATCGCTTGATCTGCGCGGGCACCGCCATCGCCACCGCCACCGCTGCGCTGCGCTGGTGATTAGTGATTTCTGTGTCTGCGCCGCTGAGATCGCTGTCGCTGCCGCGCACATGGCTGCTGTTGCGAGCGCTGTGCATACGGTGGGCGTAACATGGCATTTATTACAGCCAATGTTACAATTGCCGGACGGGAGATTTATGTCCATGGCCGCTACGCGCTTTGGCCACACCACACCACATCGCATAGGCGCATATGTTTATATTTGTAGACTTTTATAGACGTTTGTTAATTCGAACGGTGCATAAGTATGTGCTACCCGTTTCATAGCTACCGCTGTCAGTTGCCGGTGGACAACCCTATCAGCAACGAACATGCCACACACACACACATACACACACAAGCATATGCCTATACACCACGTACAACTAGTTAGCGCAACAAAAACAAGCCAACCGTCAGACTAACAGGCGGGCAACTGACCGCGGGCGGTTGAACCTACCTACTTTCCGAGGATTGCACTTGATTGATTTCCTGGAATTGAAAGAGATGTGAACGTTATACAAACTGTTGCTAAATACCGGTGCAACGGGGGCAGTAACATCCACAGAATGCGTTTGAAATCACACTTTGTGGTAAATCGAAAATTGTGCGGCAACAATTATGGTTTCTATGTCTGTCCAGATACAAACATATATATGTAGCTATGTAGGTTATGGAAACCTGAGAATGTGTCTTAAGTGATTATCGATTTTGGCCGCTTAAAGGGGAGTTTCTGTGTGCGCAAATATTAGAGACCGCAGTCGTTAATTCACAACTGCTAAGCAGGATTGCTTTGTCGACCACATTTCGGGTATGTGACAGCTCAGGTGTGCTCAAGCTGCTGGCGCTGCCCGTAAAAGAAAATTTCTTTCAATAGTATTAGACAGCCAAGTTGTTAAACCAAATGTTGTTGAAGCGAAGTAGACCCAGATAATTCATCTTGTAAACGCGGTACGATCAAGAAGGAAATATTCAGATATTTCCACCTCGTCTGCTTCCATACAACTTCCATAGCGGGAATAGGGTAAGACTCTCAAACTTACAACGTGAACGCCAAAAGTACAATGGCCTATTAGAGTCCCCACTACTACAGCCAGGCTAGACTTATTGAGAGCAACAGAGGTTACTGGATCTTGTACGATCGACCTTGGGTCAAAATGATCTTCCAACAGCGCTCGTACCAGACGATTGTACAGCGCCGGGTAAGCTCCTGCGCAACCTAGCTGTCCAATAGTAGATTGAGTAGAGGAGAGTGGAGCACCGGCCGATTCCCATTCTACTGACAGCTACTGAAGAAGGAAGTATTGAACTGTTTCCACATTAGCTTCCATTCAACTTCCACAGCTGATATGAGGAAAGACTCTCAAGCTTACAGCGTGAACACCGATAGTACAATGGCGTGTTAAGGTTCCCACAATTAGAGTCAGGCTAGTCTTACTGAGAGCAAAAGATCACTGGATCTCTTACGATCGATCTTGGATCAAAATTGTCCTTCAACAGCGCATGTACCAGATGGTAGTAGAGTGCCGGTCTTGTCACAAAGTGACTCAATGAAATTGATAACGACGTTAGGCATTCTTTAACCACGGTTTTGCACGATTAGGGAGCTCAAGGTTAGAATGACTGTCCTGTTATCATTTTTTTATATAGGAGAAAGTATTGAAAACCTGAGTGCAGAAATTTAATCAGCTAAACCTAACCTACTCCCAACTAATATTTCTCCACCAAGTGAAGGTTTTAACTTTGAAAAAACGGAAGCATTGAAAAAATACGTGCCCAGAGTCTTCTATGCACTCTGTAGACGACGGAGAGTCCGGACTAAGGTCGTGATGAAATCGGAACAGAAAGTTTGTGCATCCATGTCCACTCAGTATTTGAGTTAGGTGGATTTCTAAGTCACTAGGTCAATGGATGTTCGGAATTAGTCTGTGGATCCACCGTCCTTTGGTTGAGATTTGCACCGTTGCTCTCTCCTCTTTTTTTACGCCTACAGACGGCTCTGATAGCTGGTTCAATCGCGCGAATTCGTCTCCCTGGATGTCAATGGATGGCATACTGGCTAGAACTTCAGCACGGTCGCATGATAACGTTAATCAAATTGGATTGTCACTTTTCTGAAGGAGACTACACTTCAGTAGCATTACCGTTAATTAATGGCGGAAAATCTGAAACTGAAGTTGATGAGGAGTTTCTAACAATATACCTATCCACTAACCTTCCTCCCAAGCTTTGACCCATCCATGAAGAAACTCACTGCCCCTCTCATCCGACGACTTCCAACCAACCACAGGTATGTGAGCAGAGAACTAGCCGCCAGAGTTTGCTTGACGATTTCATAAACCAAAAAAACTGATATGAAGTCAAAAAGTATCAATGAATGAGGGAGAAGCGACCAACCAGACAAAAAGAGGAAGCTTTGTCTTTTCATATTTGACAGTATTTAAACCATTCACAGTAGTAAAACTTGTCTAAAATCTGCAAAATCCAGAGACAGTGAGCAAAGGAGTGGTGTATCGGTGACTGCTTTTATAGATCCCCCGATTTACTGAAGATCCTGTCGAACCAATTACTTTTGAACCAATGAGTAAGACAACACATATTTTCGACTAACTACATCTAAGTCTTACAGAAATCTTGCGCAGCAAATAGCTTCTCTCTAAACACGAATAAGCTGTTGTGGGAGTAAAAGCAACTTAAAATACTCATAATTTTTAAACTAGAGAAATTTACAACAATTCCAACAAACTTGACCAGTGACCACCCACTACCGAACGCTGTGACAGTGACTGAGAACACATGTTCCACAAATCGTCAACAACGAGCAACAAACGACAACTTTAATCGATAATAAATGTGAGCGCTCGGCCGCTGCCTTGCTGGCCATTTTGCGGCGCCGACGAGTGTGAACAAAACAAATTGCCAGCAACAGCAATGATCGCCTAATAACGCTAGGCGCGATGCAGTTAAGGCAACAACACAAACACACACAACCGTGGTGTTGCACATTCGCCTGTGTTGCAGTTGCAGGCAGTCGTTTGGCGGCGCTCATATATTAGTGGCAATTTGAGTGTGGCGGAAATTCAATAATTAATTCGCGACCGAGAAACGCGCAGCCGAGCGAACTGCTTATGAATTTGTGTGTGTGTGTGCGTAAAAAGTTGTTGCATGCGCCACAAACTGTCGCAACTAGGCAATATGCAACGGGTAGCATGTGGCAAGAAGTGTGATTCAGCGCGCTGTGCAGTGCAGCATATTGTGGCGCGGTGTTAAATATGTGGCAAAAGCTGCCACAACCACAACATCATACTTGTATTTGTAAAAACTCGCCACTCAAGAAAATCTGTTAAATGCTTGGTGTTAAGTTGCTCTTGAAGACCGCCGCGCAAGCGACTGTCTCAGCTGCGGAGAGCACAAAATTCGGCTTAATTTGCAACATTGTGTGGAGAGAGTGAGAAAAGGCTTGTGTGGCACGGCTCGCTGGAGTGGATGGAGTGTGACTTTCATGTGCTTGTATGGATGTGTGTGTGTGGCATATGTGTCCAGAGGTGTCAGCCAACAAGTTGTCGGAATGCAACTAACAAGGAATTCGTATTTCACGCGGCTGCAATGCTAATGGCATGGGGCATGTTGGCATGTCGGCATGTTTTACCACGCTCGATGACATGAATGGGCGCGGGCAGTTTGCCTGACAATATACGCGTCTCTGGGCTGCGCAAATAGAGGGACGAATGTGCATTTAGTACATATGTATATACAATATGTTTCTGTAGCCGTTGTTGTAATGGTAATTTTCTGTTGGAACTTTTGTTTTCTACACGCTTCCTTGTGCCCTGGCAGTTGGCTCTTTCTTAATCATTAGCCACATCGTCACCACTGCCCAATCGAACACACCACTGAGCGCACACACTATCATAACTCTTCCGTATGAGCGCCGCGCTCACTTCCCTTCAACTCATGGGAGGCGTTCAAGTGAATATATGGCCTTGTCGATGCTATCGCCGAGTGATTGAATCAAAATATTCAGAACAAGCTGAATTTCTCGCATTTTTCTGTAATTTTGCCGATGCGACAAATGTTCTTGCGCGCAGCAACAAGAAGGCACAACGCAAATGCAACATAAAAAATTGCATGGCAAATATGTGGAAGAAGCGCGTTCGAAATCCATTTAGATTAAAAGCAACAACATGCCAAACAGGCAAGCACGAACAAGCTACACGCGCATACATACATACATACACTTGCTTGTGTTTGTGTAAGTATGTGGCTGGCGATGTGCGTGTGTGCCGGCTTGCGTGCTGCCCAATTTGTTGTTGACGTTAACGCATTCGATCGCATTGGCAATTGATTTTTTGTTGAAATATTTGCTTTGGCTCAGTTCCCCAAAAACCCATCCCAAATGGTCAGCGCTGTCCATACCGTTGATTGTCTGTCCGTCCGTCCGTCCGACCATCCATCTGTGTCTACATTGTTTCAAGTGTTTGTCTCTCCTGTCCGTCCACTCAGCTGAGCTGATCTTGTCCCCAATCGCACACCACACACACATATACATGTGTTTTCGTATAGTGTGGTGCGTGTGTTTGTGTGTGTGCATTGTATACGCTTGCGAAACATCCGCTTACACACTATTCCCATTAGCAGAATGATGTTTTATTTTCCCATGTCTCCGACACGCGACCATCTCCTTCACTTTGGCCGCCTTTCGTGCGTCGCCTGTCACACTCAAGTGCGTGTTGCCATTGACTCTGTCCCCATAGCCGCTTAGCACTCTCAACACACGTGTGCGTGTGTGTATGTACCTGCAAAAATCACAAACATTCGTTGGCTCTCTCATTGTATATATTTTTCATAAAAACTTTATACTTTTTATTGTTTTTATTGTGTCCGAGCAAAATTAAAATGTTCAGCGCGCGCCGAAACAGAGAAGCCAAATAAATAATTGCGAAGGAGGAAATACATAGCACATATTTGCAGCGTCAAATAAAAAGGATTAACATAAACTTTGTGATTTGCATTTCTTGCATTTGTTTTTTTATTTGTGTGCGTAAGCAATGGCCACAACAGCTCGTGAAATATGCCGAGTTTAGCAAGTGGAAGCCGTTGTGCGTTGGAATTTCAAAAATTTCTGAAACAAATTTTTATTGAGAGCTTTTATCGGTAGGTAGTATAAATAGCCCGAGGAATTTTACCCACGTCTATACAAAAATTTGCTACCCTTAAATTGCTTATGCAGATAACCTACAAATAGCCTAATCTAGACTCTAGAGAACTCCAAAGAACGGCGAACCCACAGACTGATACCAGACATCATTCCAGGTTATGTCAGCTTGGAATCGAGGCCTGGACAAATTTTGCCAATTAGATTCCAAGCTATGACCCTGGGCTTAACAGTGAACTTTCCCTAGAGCCCAAAAACCAGGGTTCCGATTTCCCGAACTATGAACGTTGCGTACAGCCCCCCCACGGTACCCTGATAAACCAAGCCAACATTTTCCCTTCCAAAAAATTTCGCAGGTTACTACTTAGCACCGTGGCAAGGTTTTCAGGTTATTTTGAGGCTGACATTGTTGTTAATAATTCGAAGTTATGACTGTCAATAGTGACTTAGCAGCCTAGTCGATCCTGACGGAGCTTTTGATATTGCTCAGCGCCAGTTTACACAGCCATATTAGATTTGCGGGGATAACATATTTAGACATCGCGGCATAAGGTCCAATCAGTTTATTGACGGTGGACTTTAATCTTTCAATCAATACGATCGATAGAAAGGGGGTACCTCGTCTGAAACTGTTGTTTGCTTCTTATTGGGAGCGTTTTTTACGTGAGCCCGAACCCAGTACACAACGCTAGGAGGGAGGTTCGCCTTTCCACTTTGCCCTTTAGGTCACCGTCTAAGATCGGAAGCTCGTGAGCAGCTTAAGAATATTTTTAAATAAAGTTTTAATGCGCTCAAAGGAATGGCCTCCCGGTGAACTTTCCCCACATGCTAACTTCTCTCCATATGACTCCTTCCTCTCCTTCGAAACGCTTTATATCCTAGTATAGAGTATATTACTTACTTATATATAAATAAAATTATTAGGGTAGTTCATTTTAACTTTTCCTTTGGAAATTTTTCGATAAAACCAGCCATCAAGTGTTTGAAAAATATGTGAAAACGAGAAAAGTCCAAAAGGAAGTACTTAAAATCAAAAATCAGAGTTCAAATTTTTAATGAAGAACAAACTTTTCAATTGTCCACAAAGAAATACGCTAATACTTGAATTTTGAAACTTTCCGAGCTTAAAAAAGCTACCAAAAATTCGAGCTGATTTTCGGTTGAAACCATTTATACCAATTTTGGAAGAAAGAGTAGGAATCTGAAAACTAAAACGTAAAAAATTGCAACTTCGGCGAAATTTGCTTTGGAAAATATTACACTATATTCCAACAGATTTCTATCCTTAGACGTGCCACACCTATTGGCCGTCATTTTAGAAGTGAAAAAGGTAATATCGTCAACACTAACGGTCTGCATGTCTAAACTTAGATTTTCAAAAATGTTTTTATGCGCATCGAAATTCATTTATTTCGATGATATCCTATTTGTTTAGCAAATAACTAATAACGTAATAATTTTCTCCCACAAACTGGCCGCCAACGCTCATCGCGACACTCGCTTCCATTCGTGCATATTTATGAATATTGCATTGCATTTCTCCAAATAATTTGTGCGAATTTCACGGCCATAAATTCACGCGACCGAGAATAACAATTGCTGTACCGAAAATAGATCGAGACCAAGTTTGGCGAATTCCACGATTGGCATGCCAAAACCCACACACATTCATACGAAAGCAGGAACAAACACTGGTACACTTTTATATAGTATATATCTTTATATAAATGGGTATATATGTGCAGAGTTATGTGCCCATAAGTGCAAGTTAGCAACTACATAAGTGAATGAAGAAGAAATATTTGGCGAATTTTATTGCTGTTGCTTTTATTTTGCGAATCCCATAAAGATAAATTCGTACAACATGCCTCGTACATCATTAACACATTTTTGGCAATTTACACGCGAATGTCGCGATAGGCGATGGTGATTTATACGTACATATATATTTAGAGACCGCAAAAAACCCGCAGACATACTTATATGTATACTCGTATGTATATGTAACGCAATTGGAAGCGTGAAAACAGCAGCAAATAAGGCCGATATACAAACATACGTGTATATATGTATATATGCTTGTAAGCATAATTTCATAATTAAATTTTCCCAGCAGAAAACACCTGTTCTTTTTTTAAAAATAAACTATTCATGACTGTCTTTATTCAAGCAAAGCTGCTGAAAACTGAATACTCGACTCAAAAATTCACTAGCTCTGTTCTTTTTAGGAAATTTAGGTTTTTTTAATGGTACTTGTCCCAGAACGGAAGCTTTCTGGGGTTCATAGTGTTCTGGAATTAAGTGTCGCATACATTTGGTAGATTTTTAGTCCAGAACAACAGAAAACA
Organism: Bactrocera correcta; assembly: GCA_027475135.1. Classification (NCBI taxonomy): domain Eukaryota; kingdom Metazoa; phylum Arthropoda; class Insecta; order Diptera; family Tephritidae; genus Bactrocera; species Bactrocera correcta. The sequence continues at coordinate 93,372,230 of CM050326.1, forward strand.
CAGAACAGAAAAATTACTTTCACTTCCATCTAGTCCAAATTACAGCACTTCTTGCGAATTCTGTCAACCCGCAACCATAGTAGCATAAAGACGTTAAAATCTGGGACTATGGAGGCGGTTTCAAGTTTAGCAAACAGCAGTGTCAACAGCCTTAGTGATTAATTGTCACAGCGAAGTAGCACGTAGCAAATTTTGGTAGTCGAAAAAGTCTTTTCGTATTTCTGGTTGACCACTTTTTGCCATTTTTCCGCTAGAGACATTATTCCATCAGTGTAAAACTTTCATCAGTGTCAATCGAAATTTCGAACGGAAGCGAGCGAAACATTGTTGTGCTACAGAACAGATACAGCTTCGTCTCCGCAAACAGCTTTCATTATTGTATTTTGTTTTCATACAAGAATTTCAAAATATAGCGAATTTCTTTTCCTCTTTTTTGGAAGCAGCACTGTTTTCACTCAACTTTTCGAAGAGTTATGGTACGACACAAATGATTGGTAGCACTGGAGATTTACGACCGCAATGACTGCTGTTGACAAAATACGAAAAGACTTTTTCGACTACCATATTATCTTAGTAATAAAACGTTTTAACGGAGAATGCTAAAATTTCCTCAGCTATTTTCAACCTAACTTATTTTTTCTATATAATGCTGGAAAAAGTCATAAGTGCCGCTAATCATAACCGCAGTGGCACTGTCTATTCTAAATGTACTACGGACGGAGCAAAGGATATGTCTTCAGAGCAGCTTTTGCCAGACCAAAAGAAGAAGTTGGTCTTGTGGTGAAAGAAGGCAAGTCAAAGTACCTGAAGGTCATACACAAAGATTCCTCGCTTCTGGAGAACTACATCACTGTTGGCATTTATACTTTTGAAAAAGATAAGGACTTCGTAAATCTCGGAACCAGCATAAATTCTCCCAGTAATCAAAGCCTGGAGATCAAGGACAAATTAATTCTTGCCGACAGATCTACTTTGGGATCTGCAGGCAATTGAGAGGAACAATTACGTTCGATAAGTACCTCATTATTCTCGTTGTTGTTGTTATAACGGGTACTTAGTCCTCTTGGGATAGTAAGGATTAGCTAAGTTGTCGTCGAAGTGATCCAACAGAAGACCCAAGAAACGTGCGATGTTTCGATGGGGTTGGACTAAAAGGATAGGGTTGTTAGATGAATGGAATTGGTGTGGTATGCAAAGAGATGGACATATATTTGATATGTCAATTCTGGATAAGTAGGAGTTTAACCTGCTGCAGTATCCAGAACGAAGCTGCGCAAAGGACACTCTTGTCTCACTATTCCCGTCCTATTATACGCCGCAGAAACATGGACGATGACAACCAAGTTGAAAGATCACCTCGAGCATTCGAGAGGGCTGTTCTTCACACGATATTTGGAGCAATAAATGTTTCAAAAGATGGAACCACGGACTATATAGCTACATGGATATGGATAAGCTCATACAAATTTAACAAAAACGCTGGTTAGGACATATCGTTCGTAGATGATGTTCCAGCGAAAAACTAATTTTACTCGAGATCCATGGTTGGACAACGGAAGCAAGAACGCCCACGCGTCCAATGCAAGGAGCAAGTACACTGCAACCTGTCTCCATTTGGGATGTACAACTGTCGTGACTTCGTAAAGGTTAGAGGCAACTGACTGTAGTGCCAAAGAAGATGAATAATTTTAACTCAAAAGTACAATTAGTCCTTACCTAGCAAAAAAAATGTTAGTCGAGGTGCAGTGTTTCAGCGGTGGATACTCTGTTTTCTTTCCGATCTTATTCGAAAGGTTTCTGGGCAAAAGTAGATGATATTTTTTTCAAAAATATTTAAATTTGGTCTTCGAATTTATCACGAAAAGAGCATACATGATTATATTCTATCACGAAAAAAATGGTCAACACATGAAAATGTATGATATTCATCCTTCACCGATTGAAAGTAGCCCATCTTGTTGTAGTCATATCTTCGCGCACTGTCTACGAGCTGCAAATAGCGCAACATAATTGTATTAAATTATAATTATTGCAGAAAATGGAATACAGATGATAGTGCCAATAGTTCGCAGGCAGTCTCCATGTTAGCCATTGCAGTGTCTCATTGCTGTGCCGCTGATGCACACATTCATCATGTCCAATAAATAATAATCAGCGCTTTAAGTGCTACCCATGCATACAATATTGGTGTGCAGCGTAACCCTGACCTGGCTGCACCGCAACATTAACAACCGCCACAAGCACACACACCACCACCTATATGTATATGCAATTATGTGTGTGAGTGTGCGCATCAATGCGCTGCATGCCAGGACATATTGGTGACTGCATGCAGCGGCTGCCTATAAAAGCTTAATGCAAAAAAGCCACAACTCTCTGCTTTAGTTAAGTTTTCGGTCATATTGGATTGACTGCAGCTGGTTGCAACTGGCAACTGGCAATCGGCAACTAGCAGCTAGCGACCACAACTGCCAACTAAATAGATATTGATGATTGCTGCCGCTGCTGTCGTCTTTGCACAAGTGTGTATGGACGTTTGTGGGTCGCTAGTTATTGCGCGCCAGGCTGCCGTCATGCAGATTAGTCACATGTCACATTCAATTATCATCGCGGCATTGATGCGTGGCTCGAAAGCCGCATGCGAGGACGGCGGCGGAAGAAAAATAATAACGAGAGAGATAATGCAAAATAATCGATAAGTTTTTTTGTGACAGATTACAGGGTGTTCGCAATCGAACAGTTGCATGGATTTGACTCTAAAACTGAGTCTGTGTTTTCAAATCTTCAGTAAAAGTGACAGAAGACACAAGCAGATGCAAAAAGGAACTCATCTTCCGACTAATATCACAAATTTTTTCCTGGTAGATATCGCCTTTTGGCAGGGTATAATCAACCCTTGAGCTTACATCTGACATAAAAAACCCTTTTATAGAATGTAATAGTTTTTGAATCAGGGTCATAATAAGCAGACCTTTCAGCTTGAATTTTACAATTTTTATTCTTTCTCGGTGAAACTGTGAATATAGTATACAGGGGTTATCTGGAAAGTAATAGGACTGATATTCTTCCGCCGCGACTGTCTTCCGATCGTGCGTGCCCGACTGGATTGGTAGAGGGCGTTCCTAGCTAACGAACGAGCGGCTGGTCAATTGTCTCCGAGCACCTGGAGAGTCAGGACTAACACGGGACGTGTTTCTATAAGTGATGCAAGCCGAAAATGCAGCGTTCATTAGAGCAGAGGTACGTGATTAAATGCTGTGTGAAACTCGGTAAATCTGCGACAGAGACGTTTGTTGTGTGTCGAAGGCACCAGACTTTTTTGGATGGCCGGAGGTCTCCTCTCTCAAAAATGGGAAAAATGAGCAAGTGAAAACGATGCTTTCTTGTCTTTTTTGACATCAAAGGCATCGTCCACCATTAATTTGTTCATTATGGATAAACCGTCAACGCCAAGTTTTAGGTGAGACTCAAACGAAGGGTCAATCAGACACAAGAATCGATTGAAAGTTGCACCACGACAACGCCCCGGCTCACACCGCCATTCTTGTGAAAGCTACCTAACCAAGGTCGGCATCCCAACGATTCCGCAGCTGCCCTACAGCTCAGATGTGGCTCCCCTGTTTCCATGTCTAAAAATGCCGATGAAAAGCAAGCATTTTGAGACGATAAAGGGCATCCAAGCAACATGCACCTCGTCTCTCAAGGCTCAAGAATGCTTTCCGCGACGTCTTCAATGCTCGGAAATACTTTGAAAGTTTTAAAAGGATTGTAAAGATTGGTTCAAGAAATTTTTTTAAATCGTTTTATTGGTTTTTTGTATTTAGTTCGACATATTTTGATAAGGTATTCGAGCAACATAACCAAGGTTTCCACAACTTTCGAAGTTCTATATCTCAAAAAGTTGCAAAAACGAAAGGGGATCAAAACATATCGAAAAAAAAAATCAGAATTACTTATTTACCTCCATTTGCGGTCAAATTGTAGGCGCATTTGGACATGTGCAACATTATTGATGTGGCATGCAACACGTATAAGCGGTATTTAAGCGGTCAAAATATGTACATGCGGAAGTGCGTTTTGTGGCAGACACACTATTGTCACCTATGTCCGTGGCGTTGAAACGGCAAATTAATTGTGGCAGCTAATGTGGACGTCTAGAGATCACGCAGGCCTCCAGCCCGAGTGTGAATGTAACATATGGTCACAAGAGTCTGTGCGTCGTTGCAAGCAGCGCGCAACAGCCGACCACAGCCAGCGGGCACATAAAAGCTCCATAAATCATGCGTGGGATCCGTGTGGGAAACACAGCGTCCGCGTCGCTCTCACCCAACACCACCGCTTCGGCGCGTAGTTGACGCAATTGGACAGCCGATGTGACGGTGAGCAGCGCGTTAGCGACTTTGCGCAACCGCAACAGTATGCGACGTGGCAGCGCTGACAGTGGCAACTGAAATTCAAAAAAGTGTGACAATTCACGACATCACCAACACCACCAGCAACACGGTCGTAAGTTGGACGCAGCCTGGACTGCAGCGCGGCTTGTCGCACACAATGCCCGTGAGTAATTGCCCACAAAGCGTTGCATTTAAGATAAATGGAAAATTGTCATACGCCTGTGCTCGCCGCCTTAGATACACACACACATGCCTACAAATATAACTCATATGTGCTTATATCTGTATGTATGTATGGTTTGTGGTCTACTTATGCACAATGAACTAAATCACGGGCGGCTGTGTGAAAAATGAGTGTACATGCGTTGTCCTAAGCGTTGACAACAACAGCCATTTGTTGTTGTTATGTTCTGTTGTGTTGTTTTGTTCGCACGTCTGATTCTGTGGAATTGTCAGCAGCACTTCAACATCAACACACCGCACCACATTAAACACCTACGAGTTCTCGATATTTCAAAAGTGTTTTACGGCACTCGGCAAGAAACTCGCACAGTTTCCAATTGGGCTCATTTTAAATAATAAGTTGCGTGCCACCATGTGCCGGATATACTCGCAAGTATTTAGGTGAATTTTCATTCATTGGTTTTTAAGGAAATCATATTTTTTACAACTTCTCAGCATTTATCACCCGAAATGCTCATTTATAAATTGCGGTTTGCTGGCATTGTTCGGCGGTCTGAAAGGTGTTAAGCCTCAATTTGGTTTGATCTATATACGGAGTATTTGCTTATTGAAATCGAACAAAGAAAACCACACGTTTCCGCTGCCACTGAAGGGCTAAATTATGTGTTCTTCCTTTTACAATTTTATATTCCGTAAACCTTGTTTTGATGACGATGATGTGGTTCCATTAGTCTTTTATCTACAAAATACTGTTTCAGCCAATGTACGACAACAGAGGTGGAGTTCCTATAAAAATTAGAGGAAAGTGATTAAGTTCTGCATTTAAAATTATAGGATAATGAGTCTTCTTCTCTAAAATCTAATACAATAGTTTGGAGAGATACGGACTGAGCTGAAGGATCTCCGAGTATTCTACAGAACCATTTAGAGATAGAATTTTTCGATCTCAAGAAAACGTTCCTAAAATGCAAAAATGGAGTATGAAAACCCTCCTTTTCCCTAAGATCTCAGATCTGATCCATGGTCTATAACGACAGGTCAAAAGCCACATTTTACCATCTTTTATGGTGAGCTTCAATCCTTTGTACAATACCTTCTTTAAAACTGGCATGGATGTAGTAATTTTTGATAGTCCTCCTAATGTAGACTTAATTCCAACCGGCAATTGAGCTTTCGAAAAATCATATTATCTGCAAATCTAGAGACCCTGTGTTGTTGTTGCAACGGTTATCTAGTCCCCGTTAGGATGGTAAGAATTAGATAAATTGTCATCGAGGTCATAAAGCGATAGTCCCAGAAAACATACTCTTCCGACGGGGTCGGACCATAGGGAGAGGAGTATCAGATGTGTAGGGTTAGCAGGACATTCAAAGAAGTGTTTAGTGTCATGCGGGGACACAAAACAAACTGGATCTAACCTCGTTTGAATCGATAAGTTTTAGATCCAGAGGCACTCTTTACCCTCTTATTTGATTAATCCAACCGATTGTCCTCGGGAATCGAAAGCTCTAATATTATTTAGTCCTTTTGCAACTACTCCAGCTTTCTATGCTCTCCTAACGATGAAACAAAGTGTTCAGTGTTCCATTATTTCCATTCTGCTGAGTTCTTGAATGACTTTTCCATAACTTAAGTAAGCTTCAGGCACTAGAACCGATAGTTCTGGAGAGATTATCAATGAAATATTAGAAGAAAATATTTTTAAATTTTATTTTATTTCTTCACATCGCTTTACAGCTATAAATGCATATCAAATACAAAATCTTGGACAAATCATATAAACTGTGTCGATTTATGTGTATGCAAACGAGATTCCCACCACTGATCACATAACGCCGAAAAAACGTCGGTGGTCGGTGCGTGTTGACAAGTGTCAGGCTTAAATGTACTTAAATTTCTGCACATAATCTTTTTGTCATTGTTCTGGTGTCAGTAGCGCGACAACCGACAGAAATCCCAGAGATGCCAACACAATTCTTTATGCCCACCATTCCTTGCACCATCGCCGCAACGCTGCATTTACTCACATACGCACAACTTGCATTGTTGTTGTTCTTCGGCTAAATCCGCACAATAACTTTATTTATTTGTGGTGAGAAAATGCACATTGTATTACGGTATTATAATCCTTTAAAAAATGTCTTGCTTTGATCTGCTATGCGCGATAAGTCGGTCAACACGGATGACTGCCGGGACGCAATGTGCGATGTGCGCCTTTCGTCCGCTAAAGGTACGTAAGGCCGTTGGCAGCGTCGCGATGTGTCCAACTTCCCTGCGCACTTCGTCCACTACACCCTTTGTGGCGCGAAACGTGCTGACCATTCAGCGATGCAATCGTTTTACACTCGTTGGCGACATTAAGTGCGAAATGACCTCTTTATCCCACTTGTCATCGTCACTTCATAAATTAATGCGGCTCACGCCGTCTCGCAAAGCTGGCTAAAGTGTTCGCTTTGCTGCAAAAGACAAGTTGACAAAACCTTAAATCGCTACACCAAAAGAAAAGAGAGCAACTTGTCTGATTGTTGGACAATGCGAAAATGAGTTTTAAATGCAAATTTTTGGCAGAATATTCTCCTGGTTTAAGTCTCCAGCTCCAACGCTTTGAATTTAGTTGTTGCTTCAATATTAAAAATGGAGATAATTTATGGGCTTTGAAAGTGCCTTTGGGCTTCACAAACACGAATATAAAAGTCCAGGCTCACTCGGTTTCCTATACAGATTATAATGCCTGCTCAACACTTCAGTTTCAATAAACGGCAGAAGACTGGAACGGGGACTGTCGTGAACTACCTTGGGTGGAGTCGAGATGAGGCTCAGCAGTGAGAGTCTCCAAATTCCAGGCTCCAAAGTTAATTATTACACAGAAAAGATATTTCCAATCGAACCTTCGAATGCAATTCCTAACCTAAAAACTTGTATTCAAGGCGCTTACTCCGATATGTTAAAGAGCTAGCCTCGGTATCGCTAATATAACCGATCTAACCGACATTTAGGTTAGTTTAGGTTAATCTGGTAAGCCAATAATCCACGCATAAACCAATTTGGTCCTTTGCGATAACAGATGGAGTTCACTTGCTAAGTCCAAGTGGAGTAGTCATCGTTTAGGACGTTTGACGCGAATTTTAACAGGTTCTGCGGCCCCACTGTCGATACCTCCTTTAGTATATCTTACTATTGGGGACCCCAGATGCTTACAACGTAGTCTTGCCAATGCGTTACAAGTGCACAAGAGATGCTCAATCGTTTCCCTGGTGCCCTACTCTAGGCATTCCCTTCAGTATTCTCGATCTGTCAGCCCCATTTTGCGGGTGTCGCAACCAGAGAGTGACCAGTTAGTATTTCCACCATGCGCCTACAGTCATATTCTGATCCAGCCTAATTTTTTTTTATTTTCATCGGGTTCTTAAGACTTGAGGAAATATCACATCTTGTACCGTGTTTTATGAAATCTTTATTTCGAAACCCAAAGCTCTTGTTTCAACTTACACAAAACAGCAAGCACTCTAAACCTCTCAATGAAACGAAAATTCTAGAGCCCATAATTTATCATTCCCAGTCAAGGCAGTAGGTACCCCGTTTTTTGTCAAGCAAAGTAGGCGATGAAATTCCTTACGGCTTCATCTAGCTCCGCAGAAGATGAATGGAATCATTGGCAGACGTTATCAACGCCAGAGATCGCTTTCAAATCATTTGCAGCAACAACAAAAAAATACAACTGTTATACAAACAATAAATAAACTACAACAACAACACGAGAAGTCACTGGGAATGGAGCGATAAGTCGCGGCAATTGAATTGGTTGCAAATGTTGGCGAAATTGCAATTGCCACAGAGATGCCTGCAACACACACACACACAGGCCGGTTGGTATTGCTGTAGATGTTGAATTCGATTGTTGTTGCCATACGTTTTTGTTGCTTTGCGCATATTTGTTTTCCTCTTTGTCTGCCTCCGTGGCATACACCGACAACGGACAGCGACAATATCAATCGCCGCGATGGTGCGCCTCGAAGTCTGTTGCTATTGCCATTTGTGTTGCAGCGACCGTTGCTTTGCCCTGAATAAAATGGCACTTACATACATTCGAGCGCAGATATCTCATCTTTATCAGCATTCCAGTCGCGCAGTCGAGAGCAGCGAGCATGTAGAAATTTGTGATAGCAGTGGCGCGGACAAATTGGTCCCTTAACCGCTGACCGAGGCACGGCTGAAGTGCGCGCCACCAGCTCACCATCTCACCAGCCAACTGATCCTCTTGGTTCAAGTTAAGCGGCGCAGGATGGATATGCGCCGTTCACTTTTGGCTGCAACGCAACCAGAGTAACTACTGCGTTCACCATCACCACCACTAGCACCACCAACCAACAACCACACCAGCATCCGCAACGCCACTTGTCGTTCATCATTCGTCGTCGTCGCCGTCGTCGCAGTCGTCGTGCGCCCGCGATTTCAGTGAATGTGGGGTTTGGTGTTTCGTGTATCTTTACCGTTCTATGTACAATTGGAGCCATTGCCGTGTGTATTCGGTTGACGAACGCGAACGCGAACCCGGCGTGCATTCTTGTGTGTGTGCAGTCGAGCTGAGTGCTCCTTCTCGCGATTACGATCGCGTTTAGATCCAATATATCAGCGCTGCGTTGACGTCCGACATTGGGCAATTGATATAAGTTGTGGTGAAAAGTTTAGGCATTTTCAGATTGCCAGTCGCGATAAGCGCGGCACCAGCGCTCAGTTGTGCCTTGCATAGGTAGCGGGCAGTAGCGGCGGTGGTGGCAGTCTTGGCGAGCGTTTGGACAAATTTGCGCTTGTGCTAAAGCCTCCAGCACAGCATAACACCAAATGCACTCGCATATGCAAATTTAAACACCGACACACACAACACATGCATAACACAAACAGACACACAAACATGCATGCAAAAAAGCGACGAAGTCGGCTTGTGGCATTCGGCCTGCCGCTAGGAAGCCGCATTCACTTTAGCTGATTTAATTGTGGCTGCTGCCCGGCCAATACCGTCATAAATGCGATAAATATTAAAATTCCTAAATTCCACACCTTGTAAAACTGTAAAAATAAAAGTGAACAATAATAATGGCATCCGACTCCCAGTCATCTGCTCTACGTGACGAACTGGCATTGCGAGTAGTAGGGCCGGCGATTGAGTTGACATTGTCAGCGCCCACTCAAGGTGTGCGCGCAGGCGCACGTTGAAAGGCCGCTGGATCGTAAAACGCGTGATATACCGCGCCGTGGCGTAGATAAGCGGCCGGTATTGCTAAGAATTACCACTAAATTAAACAAAATTATCTCGACACAGCATCTAATGAGGAAGATGGAAACTGAAAACGTACGAAATGGGCGCAGGCACATTATCGCAGAAGCTGATGACGCTACGTGCGCTGATACCACCATATTGTCAAATTCCGCAATCCGTTATTAGTGTTGTATTTATAGTTGTTTTTGCTTTTACATTTTTTTTTGTACCTCTTTCCTTGTGGGCCACCGTCGATTGGCCGAAATTCCAACGCGCTGCGTAACGCGACGTTTTATTGTTTAGTGGCAGCAGCATTACGAGGCGAGTTGAAAATGTAGAGACATCAGGCTGTCGAAGACACAGTGTTTTGTTTATTACTAGAACGATTTCACACTTTTTATAGGGGCCAGATAGTATTTATTCGCAATTTTTATGGATACAATAGAGGCGCCTAAAGGCTTAAAATTTTATTTTTATGCTTTCTTTCTACGCTAATATCATCGTAGTTTTCTTAAAATATTGGGTAGTCGTCTTGGCGTATTTTTAATCAAACTTCATTGACAAAAAAGACTTTTTCGACTACCCACTAATATGAGCAAGTAGATGTTATGCACGAGTACTTCTAGATTGAGATCAAAATACGATTTCTATTTCGAGGTTCAAGTTGTAATAGGTCTGTGGGAAAGTCAGGAACGTGTTTTCAAAATTCGCCTTTTTTATTCAACATAGTTTCGGCCCTCAAACTTTTCGATACCATTTTTGTAGTACGATTTGTCCTTTGCTTCCAAATAAGCCTCAGTTTCGGCGATCATCTCTTTATTCGATGAAAATTTTTACCCAGCGAGCATTTTTTTGAGATCTACGAACAGGAAACAGTCACTGGAGACCAGGTCCTGAAAACACGGTGTATACGTAAGCAATTTGAAGCACAATTCATGGACTCTTGTCATCGTTTTCACTGACTTTCTGACGCGTTGCATTGTCTTTATGAAACATCACTTTCTTTATCTTTCAAATGCGGTCATTTTTCAACTATTTCGTTCTTCAAGTTGTTCAATAATGTAATAATCTCTATGAATCGTCCTTCCTTTTTCAAGCTAGTCAGTAAAAATTATTGTATGCACATCCCAAAATATACACACCACAACCTTACCGGCCGACTGTTGCTTTTTTCCAAGCTTGGCAGCGAGCTCATCGCGTGCAGTCCACTTGGATGGCTGTCTATTAGACTTTCATGTACTATAATGGAGCCATGTTTCATCGACTGTCATCTAACGACGCATAATTTCGGATTATTAAGCTTGAACATCTCCAAACTCTGCTCCGAATCATCAAGTCGCCGATGTTTTTGGTCAAAAGTGAGCTCGCAAGGCACCCTCTTTGCACAGAGCTTTCTCATACCCAAATATTCGTGAATGATATGATGTACACGTTCAGTTAATATCTTTAAAGTGCCTGCTAACTCGAACAACTTCACTTTTCGGTCATCCAAATTCATTTTGTGGACTTTTTGTCAGTTTGTCAGTTACATTCTCTTTTGGGCGTCTATTGCCTTTATCGTCCTCGGTGCTCATTGCGCCTCGTTCTAACTTAGCAAACAAATTTTCAGTGGTTGATTTCTCTGGTGCAGAGTCCACATAATGTTGGTCCATTCAAATTTTTGCTTCAACAGTATTTTTTCTTCAAAAAGAATAGCTTTATTAACACACGAAACTGCTTTTGCTCCATTTTTCGTTAACTAAGACAAGTTGCTTCACCCAAAATCCTATATCTAATGAACTAATAGTTTGAAAGCTGTCAAAGTTGTACACGTATCTTTTATAGGTAGGACTGACTAAAAACCAAATTGAAATTCTTTAGTCAACGTGGCGAAATACGCTCAGGACCTGTGTCGGATTGCAGTTCCAAACAGCATTGAAAAAAACTTGTATCTGTCGCCTCTGAAAAGGATTTGATAAACTTCCAGCCGTATTTTTGTCATGAAAATACTTAAAAAAATCGACAGCTTTCCATCAATGCGAGAAGAATCTCCCCAAAACATCAGCTCACGCCAAAAGCTCGATTTCTTTAGGTTAAAGTTTCCAAACAGCGCCTTATTACACTTTAATTCTGAAAAATCGTTTTCAGCTTAAGTTTTCCTGCGTCTGACACCACTGTGCACCGTCAGTTATTGAAAACAATATCATTTCTTGGTTTGTTGTAATATTTTTGCTTACGGTTTACGGCAGCATTGTGGCGATGGTGTAAAATTATTGCAGTTATTCGAAGCTTATCGCAACTGCCATCTGCCAATCCACTTAGGCAGCGCCGATGCTGATATTTTAAGCCCCGGCCATGATGAGGTTGATGATGATGTTATTAATGATGATTGCCGCTTTGATGGCGTTGCGGTGAATGTTTTACCTGCCAATATACATATGTACTACAGTTTGTTGCTGTTGCTGGTGTCACACTTAAATGACAAGGTACTGGGCGCGTCTGGCTGCCGTAAAAAAGTAGCCACCACCAGCGACCGGTCAGCTGATTCACACCACTTTCCATGCAGATTGCGCAAAATTATGCAAAGCCGCAGCCACTTAACACTTTGCGCTTGTATATATATATATATATATGAGTGTGTGTGTGGTTGAGTGCGCCAGCGTGTGCGCAAACATACGGACAAGTGTGTGAAGTACTTAATTGCAACTCGTTAAAATCACTTGCTTACCAACAAGCTGACGTTTATATCGCCGACCAAATGAAGTTACAACGCTGCGCTTAATACCGTAATCGTAATCGTAAATTCAACTCGTTGGCTAATGGTCGTTCGGCGATGATGAGTGCGTAAATTAACCCAATTGGCTTCGAAATTCAAATGAATTGGCTGTGACAAATCGCCGCACAGCATCGCGAGTGATAACCACAAGATCCGATGCGCGGCATACCAACGGTTGTTTGTCACTGATTACGGCTACCGCGCGTTGAATCACACGCTCGCGTTAGTAGGGCACATTAATTTCAGCGAGTGCGCGCTGGCAATGAAGCTGAAGCAGAAGAAGCAGTAGTTATGGATGGTGAATGTATGAGCCACAGCCCAGCCACGAGTTTGGCTGCGAAGACAATTGCACAACAACAGCATCCGCAACGGCATTGGCGCTGATGGCTTAGTCGCTGCTGATTCTGAGTCACAACACCACAGCGGGCGCAGCAGGAAGGCGAATTTGAATGCGAGCGACTGATTTGCAGGGCCTAATGTGCACGCACAGCCGGCCAGGGCAGGCCAGGAGTCCGGCTTACTTACTCAACGTGCGTCGTAGTGGGCGCCACTGGATGCCGCTGGATCAGCGGATGTGCGGCTGCCCACTGCAGTCCAGGCTTGCGCATATATGCTGGACTGTCGATTGTGTGTTTGCAAACAATTGCTCAAAATGTGTGTGTGTGTGTGTACAGCTACAGGACTCACACTGTGCACCCACAGCCACCATATCCTTTTGGCCACAACAGTGGTGAGGCAGCGGCCACGGCGACGGCGTCGGCCAACACCAACTGCGCGCGAAAAGAGCATTTAGTTTAATTCCTTCGGACGGTTGCGTACCGAGCTGTGTTGCCACTGACTCGCCACATGCCACAGTGGCAATGTGCAGCACAAAGGCAACTGACACAAATCTCTGCCAGCCCTTTGCCAATACTCGGTCGAGAAATGTGTGCGACGCAATTCGTCTTCTCAGGGGGCGGCCCTACTGCCAGCATTACGTCCATGCTTCGGTTCGTTTCTGCTTCAGCGCGGGCTCTACGCCTTCACTTCATTGGAAAACCACACGTGCCAATTTAGCCCACATGCGGCAAGCGACCAAAAATAGCAACAACAAATATTACAACGACACACGCATATGTTTGTGTGTAGTTAGGCACTGAGTTACACGCTAACAGTGATTTTCGCCTGCCTACCTGACTCTGCGCATCTTGAAATTGTTTGGCATATTAACCGCAGGAGGGAGGAAATCTGCCGCCGAGGCGTTGGCATGTGGAGCATGCGCGCACGTCGACAAAATACTGCGAACGCACGGGTGGCGCAGCAAGCACTTTCAACCAAGTATACACACCGGCTCGTACAGATAAATTGTCCAAGTGTGCGCTGGGTATTTGTGCGCATGCGCAGCGCTTGTAGCGCAGCAATACGCAAACGGTAGCCAAATTCATTCGTTTCGCATTTGGAAACTGCTTCATTACGTAGCCGTTGGCCTGGCCCACGATCACGTTCATTTACACACATACCTTCTTATTCACAGAAGTCAAGTTTTCCGTTTAGTAGGGTGCTTTTAAGTGCAAGTGACCATTGGTGTGATAGCCAAACGCTGAAAGTTCGGTCAGAAAAATGTGTGCAGATATTTCAAAATAATGTAAGCTTTACGTTTCGGGCTCAACTCATATATGGAAAATGTTTCAGAGTCAAGACTTCGAAAACATAAATGTAGAAATAAATTGTGTATCGATTTTTCATGACAATTTTCAAGTTTCCAAATGCTCTGGAATGTCAATTGTGGAAAATATCGATTAAATAAAGGTTGTATATCATAACTCAATGTATGAGTGACTCATGAGCTAACGCACAAACATCTCATAGCCTTGCATTTCCATCTGGGAATCAGTGATAGGTTAGGTTACTTAGATAAATAGGCTGAAACTTGTGAGGTCGTGATAATCCCACTTGCACAGCTAGTGGCGACTGTTCATTGTTATGCCCAGAACTCTTAGGTATGGCTCCAAAAGACTGCCGAAAATCGACAAAACACCTGTTGCCTGACACAAATTTCTTTCACAAGTGATGGCTGATGACCAACGCTTACTGAGCTCGCGCGAAGACCTTAGATCCAACGCGCCAATGCTTTAAGATAGAGGAACCAATGCTTGTCCCAATCTGATGAAATTTGAGAATGGGGCCTTTTCTTGCAAACTCATTGGCTTTGTAATTTACGGCAATTTCGCTTTGACCAAGCACCCAGACAAGTTTAATATATGTAGAAAATGCTTGATGCTACTGCTAATGAGGCCTGTATAGCAGCTCTGTTATAAGAGTGGATCCATACCTCCCTAAAATAAACCGCATTTCGGTGTTGTCCATCTGCTGCTACCTTAATGACTGCCACTTCTGCTGAAAGAACTGCAGTGGTCTGGCAGTGTGAGACAAGGTTGATTGGGATCACCTACCAAAAGACTCCTCCTCCAACCTTCCTCGAGCAACAATTCATCTGTGAAAAACCCACTGCACCTCTTCTTTAGCTACTTCGCGCCACCCACGTGTCTCACCGAGGTATGTGAGCGGAGAAGATGCCGTTAGTGGTATATTCGGCGGCGCAGTGATCTAAGTTATGTGGGTTGCAGCCTAACTGAGAAAGAGCTTCAGAATGTTTCTCTCTGGGACCCTTAATGCGTCCAGTTGAATCGGTATTGAACCAAGTATTTACTGGTATTACCTAGTGAATGATTTTGCTTGAAAATTCAGCTCAAAAGACGCTTGTGAATATTATTTCTCCTAGTAGTTTACTGATAGAGAATTGAGTTTCTAAGAGAATGACATTATGAAATAGGTGCAGCAACAAAGTTTCGAAGAAAACTATGCATATTTGACCCAAATCGGATCATTGAAATTACATATGCCAAATAAAAGTTTCAGTTTAATACAAAAATTAAGGACTTCTGTTTTCATATATGTATACATCTCATACAAGCCTTGTTACTGGCTGCCATCATAGGTCGGATCCAGAAACAGTTTTTGGGGGTGGAAATTAACATTTAACTAACTTGAAACATGAATACTATTATACTAAATATAGTAGTCTTTATACAGTTTCATATCATAGAAGATAAATTTCAAACCGACTTTCTAATATCAAATCTTATTAAATCGTAAACGTGCGGGAAAATTTCACAAAAGAAAACAATGTGTACCAAATTTTCATAATCTTTCGAGAACTTCCTCTACTGTGATTTCAATGTCATCATGACGCGTACAGCAACGCCAAGCCAATCAATCTATCTTGTCGTCCTCAGCCAAGTTTCATGCGGCGAAGTGTCAAAAAAGAGCGTTTAAAGCTCAAATACGTCACAAGAAATGTGCAAAATATGCAAAGAAAACTGTGAATTATGTGTTTTAGGGCTATAGTACATCGCAGTTCTTCAACGTTTGCAATTTAGTAGTCGGTAACTTATTGTCTTTTGACTTTTGCTTCTGCCTCCAATTGCACAGTTCACATTGAGCTTCAAACGTCTTACGATGTTGTCATTATTCAAAACTAGTTTGTATCTATCTATCAAGCAGTCAATAAAATTTTCCATTCTTTTTTTTCGTTTTCAAAGCACATACTTTTTCTGGAATCAGCAATCTAAGTTGAAATCCATCCAATACTTCTCTAGAAAAGCGCATCTTCAAATCTTCGCCGATTGTATCCAACAGAGGAATGTACACTGAGTACCTACACATAGTATTCTTCGCAAATTCTAAAGCCGAAATTTTCGCATTTCGTCTGTCGGTCGCAGATTCTTAGTTTTTCTTCGTCATCTTTCAGTTCTACCGCCATTTTTTTCGTGTCTGACTCAATGAATCGAAATTGTTCCTCAGCTTTTTGTCTTCGATTTCGGAATTATATTTGATGTTTTTACCAGAACGATCTATTCTTTCTGAGTGAATGAGTTAGAGATGGAATATCACAAAGACAAAAAATCCGAATTATAAATTCAAATTATCACATGGCTGCGATGAGTATCGTTGCTTTTCTTGTTACTTTATAATTTTTCATATTAGTAAAATTATTAATATGCCATTTAGACCTTCGTGGTTAATTACCCCCATTTCCCCCTTCTGAATCCGCCACTGATTATTCCCAATGGGTCATTACGAAATTCTAAATTTAATTTTCCAGATATATTAGCGGACGTGTGGCCAAATATCGATTCAAATCAGGATTGCATCTTCGTGGGCGCAACAGGTAAACATAACTACACATTATGCATTATGGGAAAAATAATTGGCGTAGAGTATGGAGGCATGTGTGGAAGTTCATGCAGGTGATTAAAGTTCTCTGAACGCCATTCACGAGTTCCCAGAAGCGATTTTTCTATATATGGCTCAAGCAGCACATGACTTCCGGTCTCAGACCAAGTATCCTCTAGGTAGCCAAAAACTATCCCTCTTCGCGTGTTTTTTGAATCGGTAAATTTTTATTCTGTAAGTTGGTAGTACTGTTAGTGACATCTATGCCAAATCTCACATCAATTTTCATTAGTATTTGAGATATGCGTCGTTTTGTGAGGCTCTAAAATTTAATTCTTCGATTTTTACTACGTCTGAATTTTTTGAACAAAGAAGTGCGTTATTCGTGATTAATTCGCCACATTGTCTACTAATATAGTGTCGCAACCACTGCATTCGCCTGATTTACCTACGTGTAACTTCTGGCTATTCAGCAAATGCACATAAGTACTCCGAGGACACCATTTTGACTCAATTGAGGATATAAAAGCGGAATCAAAGTAGGCTCTGATGGCTACCACGACAGAGGATTTTTCCAAATGCTATGATGACTGGAAAATTTGTTAGCATAAGTGTATTGCAGCGGGAGGGGATTACTTTGAAGGAGATGGAATGGACAAAATTCACCTTTCAGTTTAATCAAAGTAGTATTATCCTTCTGCATTGAAGAAGAGGAGATTTGAGACCCGCCACCTAAAAAATACCCCATTGAAAAGATACATACCTGTATATGTATATTACATCCCCTACCTGAAAGCACTACGAACAACTTCAATAAAAAACACAGATAATGTTTTTTAAATTTTATTTATTATTTATTATAAGTAATTTATTAATTAATTATATTTAATTAAGGAATTCATTCAACTGATAGTTTGCAATTAATTATCAATTAATTAAAAAATATATATATAATTAATTTTGTTTTTGTTTTTCATCATATGGAATTGGTAAGCCATCGTATTACGTAATACATTGTATAATAATATAGTATAAATAATGAAAATCAAATAAACATTTTAAAATTAAATGTACGCAAGACATGTACATACAATCTTATTGCAACATACCGAAAGCATTTGCGTTCACAATTCGTTCGTCTACAATTCTCACTGCGTTTAACATTTTCCCTTTCGCTTTTTTCGTTTTTTTCGTTTTTCAAATAACTTAATTCTTGTATATATATGTTTATTGTGTGTGTGTGTATTAGTAAATAATTATTTCATGTCTATAATACTCGTAATTGCCACGAGATAAGTCTTAAATGTGGAGACAATTCAAGAGAATCGCGGGCACGGGGGGCGCAGGGCGAGCGGCAAGTAGGAAACTGCAGGCAAACGCTACAAAATGCTTACATATTTAATAGGCATCGCATCATTACCACTACATACATAAACGTTACTTGAATAGTGCACATTTCCTTCTCATTTATATTAAAAGCTTAAGGCGATCGAAACCGACAAAATTCAATACTTTTTAAATTAGTTTCATTAAACGTTTTTTGTTTTTTTTTATGTTTTTGAAAATTAGAAAAATAATAAACAAGCGCTTAAATAATTAGAGGAAAGCTTAGCAGAGTACGCAGGGAGGAGAGAAGAGAATTTGTTTAACAAGAAAATTAGAATTTTTATAACAAACAAAGGATACACAATAAAGTCATAAAAAATATAAAAATATAATATAATAATAATAATTACTGTTGATGATATTACATAAGCGCAGCGCAGGCACAGTGTACGCTTAGCTGAAGCAGCGCGCCAGTGGAAGTTGTTGCAACGCGATGCGTTCCCGCGGACGCGTGGGCATGCGCGCCAAGCCGAAAGCACTGGTTGGGTGTTTACGCGTGTGCGCGCTTGCATTGGTTGCGCCTTCGGCCGCTAAGCAGACTCCTGCTGCGGCCGCGCTGCAGCTTGAAGACACAGCAAGCACTCCTGTTGCGGCGCTGGACAGCGCTGATTTGCTGACAATGCACGTTCGAAGCTATTTGCTGGTGTGAGTGGGGGTGTGTGTGTGTGCTTTATGTGAAGATGTTGAAAAGTTGACTGCAAAGTTTGTTGCGCGCTTATGACTCATGCTTGGTGGCTTGTGACAAGCAAAGATTTCTACGCTTTTCGGCTGCTTCTTCGTTCGACGCTGGATTTTGGACGCGCTGCGTGGCGCTGAAGTTAAAAAACGCAAAAAGTCGTCGCTTAATTGCGCTTTCGGGACAGCGCCGCAGTGGAAGTCGATGTCGAGGTGGTTGTTGTTGTTTTTGTTGTTGCTATTGTTGTTGTTTTTGTTGTTGTTATTAAGCGCAGTTAATTGTATCGAAGGCAGTTTGGTACTATTGGCGCACGTCCGAGGCTCTTGGGTGGATCTATGTGGCTCGCTGTTGTTGTACATATGTACTTACTTATCTACTTTTATTCCAGTTGGGTAATTAGCTGAAGCATTGGGTGCGCTTTGTTGCATACATATATATGAGTTGAGTTTTGGAGTTTTCGGGAGCTTTCTTGGCTTGCTTAGTACATGCGTCCGCAAGTATCCATGTGCATACTTCTATAGCAAAACAAAAACAGATTTACACATATGTATATACATATATATATATTTCTGTAATGCAATTCACTGCTTATTTTGATGAAATATTGCGTGACTGTTGTGGATGCTTGTATGTATGTGGGCATATTTTTATTTTTTTTTTGTGGCAACATTCGATGCGTCCTTGCGTCTTGTGTGCCACACAGCGTGTACGCAATGAAGGAGCTCGAATGCTGATGAACTTAGTGCTTTTCATATACATAACTAAGTATATACGTTTATATACAGTTGTGGAAGTGCTTATATGCTGATGTATGTATGTGTATGTGTGCAATATTGCCGTTTTTCCAAGTGCAGAATGCAATGAGTGCTATGAGTTTGTGCTTATGATAGAATGTGTGCGAAAAAAGTTGTTCCACCACTCACCAAACTGCCAGAAATTGCGTTGACGCGCAAGCAGCCGCTTATATGTATGTATGTATGTATGTATTTACAGGTTTGCTTTCTTTGATGGTCACTTTAGAGAAGCTTCACTTATACCGCCGCCGCTAATAAAACCAATCACCACAAGTTCAATTCAAACATTTCCAAGCACCAAAGAGCCCATACACCAACGAGGAGACCGAGGCCACGCGCCACCACATGGAGATCGGTTGCAGCACCGCGCCATGAGCGTTTGCAAGGTTTGCAGTCTGCTTTACTTTATTATTACTTATTTAAATATTTTGCCAAATTATTGTTGCTGTTGTTTTTGTTTGTTTGCGTGCAAAGTGCAAGTGGTGGTAAGGGCGTACATTTACGTGCATTCGTGCGTGTGTGCAACATTTGTGCTTGCTTTTTATAGCTGGGTTCTAGGTGATTTATATAGTAGGTATGTATGTCATATTTATATATTGTTTCATGTTTTTGCTTTTTCGCTTTAGCGTTTTTAATTTAAGTGCATGAGAGAAGAAGTGCTTAAGTTTGAGCTGGCGTTTGCTGTTTATCGCCAAACACATTGACTACATCTACAAATAGAGTAAATAGAAAACGGAAACAAATATTGAAAATCTTAGCAAATATTATTTTAGAATAAGTTTACATAGTATTCGCACTATAAAAAAGTATTGGCGAATGAGAGACAATCGAAACCAAATAACCTTTAGCCGTAGAAAGTTTATATGTTCATATATGTATATGTATGTATGTATGTGTGTGTACGTGCAAGCAAATTAATTTATATTCATAAGCAAAGAATCTTTATCTGCTCAAGCCATAGATATAAGTTATATGGTCTCGATTGTAAAAAATACAAATAAACTTATATACAGACTAATTTTAATTTATATACATACATATGTACGTGTAGCTCATTAAATGAGTAAATAAAAATATATGTATATATACAATATAGAGTGCCCTAAAAAAATGAGAAGCACTAATTAGCAAATAAAATTAAATAAGTAGACAAAAAAAGTCCAATAAGCAAAGTTCTTCCAATTGTATACCCTGAGCAACATTTATTAAGTTTGGAAGGAAGTTTTTAACATTTTCAAGGAAATATCGAAGAACGAAGTATATACAACTGATCAGAGTGACGAACTGTGATGATTTAGCCAAGTCTCTCAGTTTTAAGATATCGATCTAAAATTTTACACATGCCTTGTCTTCCCCCTGCTCGGAATAGCCGACTGAACGTTCAGCAAAAAGTGATTGTATGGAAAACTTTTCCATTTGACGAAATGTGTTCACGAAACTTGGCCTGACTAATTAAGGGATCGCTTCAGTATTCTGGAGAACATTCATTATCGGATAGTATAAACTGTAATAAACTTTCTCTCAAATATTGAAATCGAAACTCAAATTATTACGGTCGCTACAGCGTTTCTTGTAGAGAGGGAAGAGAGCGGCGAACGTAGCGACCTCAAACTTTAAACTGAGATTTAAATCTCAAAGGAAGAGTTTTGAAGATATCTAGTTCGAATTTGGAGAGAACATTTTTATCGTCATTCTCTATCCCCTTATGGTAGCTTGTTTTTAATCTTCCTGTTTTTTTCCACGATAAAACTGTCGAATAAAGGTTCGAACTCGATACCCTTTGCTCAAACTGTCGTCATTTTGTCAAATTTCAAAAAAAAATAAAATAAAAAAAATAAAACAAAGCACATCGCGAAAATCAGTGATTTTTCGGAGGGTCCCTCTGAAATCTAACTCTAATCTCATTGAGAAAACAAATATTCATTAATAGGCACCTCTAGTGCGAAATTTTAATATAATCAAGTATTATAGATAAACAATGTTTTCTTTTTGTGTTCCAGTCTTCTAAAGTGTAGAGCGGCTTCCTCAATTCAATCAGTTTCTATTTAAACGCGTCTTTCCCACAACTAATTTAGTCGAATTTACGCCAAAAATAATTGTCGTAAAACTAACCTTACAATGACTTAGCACATTTTTGATGCGATGCGTCAAAATCTCAAAGCTGGCCAACATTTTAGAAAAAGTTCAACATGTTTTAAGGTGGGAGCCTGCTTTAAAAGCTTCCCAAAATTGATTTTTTTTTGCTTAAATCTTTCAAAAAATTATCTAAGAACATATCCCCAAAGTTATAGATAGGAATTTGAAATATTGTCGCAGCTAGAAGGGAAATATGACCAAGCGTCTAGCAGGTATATGAGCGCTTGGGCAGAAAGCGAAAACTTTGACGCGCGATTTCTAAGTTTTTCATTTTTACGATTTTTCGTAATTGGCGGGCAGAAAAAATAAAAAAAAAATAAACGTCGTATGGAATTTGGGCAAAGTTTATTATCTTTGGCACTAAGAAAAGTCAAGTCGAAGTCGAACATATTTTTAAACAATATAAAGTAAAAATTTTTTGGTCAAAAACCATTTTTTTTTTTTTTCAATTTTTAAAAAATTGTGGAATTTGATACTATTTTTGAAATTTTCTTAGTTTAACTAGAAGATGAGTTATCAACAAATATTAATCTCTTGGAATTTTTTGTTTCAGATAGTAATTGGGACCTGCATCCTGCTCGCCGTCCGACAAATGCACATGCGAGATGCATTGGGCAATTGCTTTCCTGCTTCCCAAAGGCTGAATATAAAAAATTTCGTTTCCAAAACTTTTGCGATGCTGTTTAAATATATAACTATTAACCCTAGAAATTTCGCTTTAATCAATTATTGTTTTCTCTTCCAAAAAAAAAAAACATAATAGATTTTTTGAAGCCTCTAAAGCAGGTCCCTCCCTGAAATATGCGGACAATATCTTTTAGTAGACAACTAATTTTCTTAGTGCCGTCGGAATTCGGATATTACTCGAAATTCATATCGTTCCGCAAAAATTTTTTAAACATGTATAAATTACTCCTACTTTTTAAACAATTTGTTATATTTTTATATCCCAAAGCTTAATTTTAATACAATAGCTTAATATTCTTTCGAATGTTTAAACTAGTTTTTTGATACATTTTCAACACTAAAAATGATTCTTTAACTCTTGAGAGATAATTGATAAATCAAAAATGCTTTGTTAATTCAACATTGTTATCTACTTATTCTAGATGAAAAAAATATTCATATTCTGTACAGATTTGAATAAAGTGACTATTTATACTTATGAAATTTCAAACTTTCTGCAAATTCTGAAAATTCAAAATATGTGCTATTTTAATCTGAATCACGTTAAAACTTCTCAATTTATAAATATACACTACATGCTATGCGTCACTTCTTGAATTTAATAAGTTTCATGTTAAGCAGAAAGTTTGCACTGCACATTTTTACGCGTAAATTTCACACTTTCTGCGACAAAATTGGTATGGCCTATGTAACTTTTTACAACTTCTCCGAATTACTTTTTTTTTTGGTTAAATAAGCTTAAAATCTAACCTTCCAGCATATATGCTGACACAATGTGATTGATAGCACTAGAGATATACGACTGCAACGACATCTATTGACAAAATACGAAAATACTTTTTCGACCACCCAGTATTATACATACACTGAGGTTAAAAGAATATGCTTTTGACAAGTAGACCTTACTGAACTTCCGCTAATTGCTGCTAAGCGTCGGCAAACTGCAGTTATTTACACACACTTTTTCAATTGAGCTCCTCAAGACTTGAGCGCTTGCAACAGTTTTTTAACTGGAAAAACCACAATAATTGCGAAAATTGTGGTTTTTCTACACAGAACATTTGCTTATTGACTTTTTTCTTTACAATTAAGTTACTTTTCGACTGTTTCTGAATTGCATATGTATGTATGTATGTTGTGTCACTCACCTGTGTTGACGCAGGTTGTCGCGTTGCTTGAAGTATTTGCCGCAGACCTCGCAGGAGTACGTTATCTCGGGTGATTTGTGGGTGCGCTCGTGAATCATCAGATTGTAGGGTTTGGTGAAACGCCGCTGGCAGTACTTGCAAATGAACTCACACTTTGGACGCATCTTGCGGCGGAAATCCGACCGGCAGTCATCGTTGTCGATTCTCATTACAGCGAACATTTTGTCGTTGCTTTTGGCTTTGCTGTTGCTATTGCTATTGCTGCTGCTGCTGCACTTGTGTGTGTGTGCCTATATGGCGTTTTATTTCAGCTAAGCGCTTGTGCCTGTGTATATGTGCACCACTCGACTTTCTGATTACGCTCGCGCTCCCCAATGGAACCGTTATGGCTACTTGAACGCTTAGACAAAGCGCAAGCTCACTCAACGCTGGCAATAATTAAAACAAGTAGTGAATAACACCGTTATTAGCCGCAAGGCGAGGGAGTCAATGTTGCACTCGCTATTTGCTGGAGAGACTACAAGACGAGTAGTCGACGTTGCGCGACGTGCGAGGTATGACGCGCGGTGCTTAAACGAACAAATCAACTGATAGCGCGATGTGCGGCGCGACGCGCTGACTGCTGGCTGAGTGCGCGTTAATTACGAGCGTATTAGTTATCTAGGCGGGCAGCGGTGCGGTGAGTGTTGGTGTCGCTCGCTGTAAAGCTGTCGGCTGCTTTTGGTGCACTCGTATTGGTGTTGCGCGCTGTCGCAGTGTGCGTGCAATTGCGGTCGATAACAGTAATAACGCTGGGCGTTTTCCTTGCGCGGAGGGTGGAGGACTGTATGCGAAATCGCTTTTCAACGAAGGCGACGTCGCGCTGTTCGTTTGTGTGCTCGTTGTGGTTATGTGTTGTTTGTGTGTGTCGTTGCGTTGGTGGCGGCGAAGTGATTTAAATCGCTTCGCTTTGACACTTTATTTCTCGGCGGCCAGACGTGTGTGTGTATGTGCTGTATGCGCACTTAATTTGTAGTTGTTTCGTTGGCTGTTTAAGTAGTTGTTTACACACTTTTTGTTGCTACTTTTTATGATGAACGTTGTCGTTAATATTTGTTGGCGCGCTGTTATTAGTGTTTTTCAGCTGTTGGTCTACCACCTTCGCTTACGTTGTATAATAACGTTTAAACTTCGTTGTTGTTTTTGCTTTTCACGCACACTACTAAGCGTTTGAACCACTACACTGTTGCTGCTGCTGTTGGTGTGGTGTGTGTGTGGTTGTATGTAGGCGTTTTCGTTGGCGTTGGTGGGTTGATTCTTTTATGACGGAAATCTACAAAGAAAACATACAACAACACAATAAAGTAAATATGAAAAAATAGTACATAATAAAATGGTAGATATTAAACGGTGCTATCAATATAAATGGAACACAAAAGACATTAGCAACGCCTTCTCGTTGGCGGTGAAAGAGCCAAAAACAAAAACAAAAACAACGCACGTGATAACCGTGTGCAAATCAAAATTAACAACGAAATGGAGCTACAGCCGTGTGAGTTAGTACATCTAATCAAGTACGTATGTATTGTAAATTGCTTATGTAAGCATAAGGCAAGCGAAAGTTTCGAGTAAAGAAATGCACTTTACTGTTATAGTAGTATATAAATACATACGTATGTATTTAAATATATGTATCGATAATATTTCAGTGGAAAATTTTCAAAGTATTTACTACTTTTTGATTTACATTGTGACAAAAAAGCACCAAAAAATTCTAAGTATATTCTGCGGGTGAATTATATGTGAAAAAATGTTCTTGTCTAAGTTGGTAGGACTATCCTTATTTACTATGCCAAATATGAGCGCGATCTGTCAACTATTTCGCGTTACAGCAGAGTTTGTTAAAGATATGCCTCGTTCTGGACGACCTTCGACCTCTTCAACTGATGAAAATATTAAAAAAGTGAAGAATATGCTGCTTGAAAATCGTCAGCCAAGTGTTAAAAAGATGGCAAAAGAGCTCGACATCTCTCGCGAGTCCGTTCGAAAGATTTTGGTGGATATTTCAGATATGAAAAGCGTTCTTCCTGATTTTTTTCTGAAAGAGTACGATTGTGACCCAATTAAAAGCCAAAACCGCAATGAATACCATCGATCAACCACCGTATTCACAAGATTTGGCTCCGTGTGACTTTTTCTTGTTCCCCAAACTGAAATTGCCGCTCCGTGGACTCCGTTATCTATCGATCGCAGATATAAAACAAATTTCGTTGAAAAAGCTGAAGGCCATCCCAAAAAGTGCTTAGGAAAAGTGTTTCAAGGACAAGGCGACAAAATAAATATTGATGAGTAATTGAATATTTTACGTTCTATTTACAATTTCCAGGTACTTTTTAGTCACAATATATGTATATGTAGATCTATTAAAAATAACATAATTTAATATAATATTTATACACATATGTATTTACAATTTAAATAAATGTCAAGCGAAGCAAAGTAAAGTCACCAGCACTAAATGTGGCTATGTATGTTTGTAACTTCATAAAAACTCGAAATAAATCCCCAAAAATACTGACAGTCGAATTTTTAATTATGACACTTTCAAGTCAATAAAACCGCAATATTAGATTTGTGTCTCTGATATGAAAATTAGCATTGAGCAACTTCTGTTGCGCATTTCTCACTATACACACCCAAACATATGTGGATACATACATAGCTATTTATAAACATTTGTAAATCATAAAACCTCAAATGGTCAGCTATTTGGTGAGCTATAAGTCACTGCTGGTGGCTGGTTGCAATGAGTCAGCGTTGTATTTGCGTAAATATGTATCTAAATAGATATCCATGTATGTATGTATACACGCACGTAAAATTTTATTTTAGTGCTAGTGCTATTTCGGCAGTTTATTCGCCTAGTCACCGTGTCAAGTCTGCAGACCTTTGAAAAACCAACCAAAGATGCGTCATTTATGCAGCTAATTATCTTTGAGTAACTGTTTTTACTTTCAAATATATTCAATTGGAGTTATGTCGCTTTAGATTGCACTACCTTTATGGACATACGTTTTTCTTGCGAAAAATAATAACGTTGACTATAATAACCTTCACAGGTGCATTTCTTATATTAAAAGGAAAGTAAAAAAGTTGTTTATCTTCATTTTCATTAATTAGTTTTATAGCAAATACCGGCTTTAGAGGTTCGATCTGAAGATATTTTATCAATTAAAAAAGTTATCCATACAAGCAGTTAACTTTGATCGCTCAGTTTGTATGGCAGCTATAAGCTATAGTGATCCGATTTGAACTATTCCTTCGGAGATTAGACGATTGTTTTAGGCAATAACATATGCCAAATTTCGTGAAAATATCTCGTCAATTAAAAAGTTTTCCATACAATCACTTGATTCCAATCGTTCAGTTTGTATGGCAGCTATATGCTATAGTGATCCGATTTTAACGATTCCGACAAATAAATGCCATCTTAGAAAGAGAGGGATGTGTGCAAAATTTTAAATCGATATCTTAAAAAATAAGGCACTAGTTAGCGTATATTGAGGAAGACAGATGGATAGACGGATGTGGCTAAACCTACTTAGTGCGTCACTCTGATGTGTTATATACATATGTATATACTATAAAGGTTCTCCATAGCTTCCTCAAACTGGTAAAAACTTCGTTGCAAACTTTATATATCTGTTCAGGGCATATGCTTAACTGCAACAACAACATTGCTTCATAAAGCTCATAAATAATTTACTTCACAGCAGTAAATGGTCGCGTTATTTTAGACAAAAGATAAATCAAGACACCCGCTCAAGTCGCAACATTGTCAAGCAACCGTGCGCGAATTTGCATAAATATTTCATGTTAATGGTGAGGGTAGAGCTCCCATGCTGACCTCCCTCCTCAAAGTTAAGTCTTAAGTTCGCTGAGTTCACACCTGCTGCGCATAAAACAAAACGCTCAAAAGCGCAGATTCGCCAAGTTAATAACATTTGCTCAACGGTTTAATGGAACTGTAATTATTAATTGCTGGCATTGTGCATAAAAAGTTGCCAAGCATAAAATCGCTATGTAATTGTGCGCTTGTGTGTGTGTATGGAAACGTGAGGGCGTTAAATTTCAATTTAAATGTCCTTTAGCATATTACAAGTGTTGCTGTTGTTGCTGCCGCTTGGCCGCGCCAATCGCCAGCGCAGCATATGCATTATTGCATTTGTGAAATTGCGGCCCCGCGACGCCCCGCGCTCTGTATTCTCTGTTTTCATATATGTGCAGTGGCAGCGTTAATGTAAATATTAACGGTAAGCATTGCCAACAGCAGCCATCAGCGGTCACCGCTATCGCCACCGCAACTACCACAAACACCACCGGCACCGCAGCACCGTTTCGCTCGTAAATTGCAATCGAGCCAGCAGTAGTCAGACATTCTTTGTCTTTACTTGATTTTATTTAGTCGCCACGCTGCTGGAGATCGCCGAAACGCCGAATGCGGCATTCAATGCCATTGTTTTAAATGATATGATATGAAATGTAATACTCATATAGAAATATCCACTTATAAAGGTATAAGGCATGTCATATAATAAAATGATGCAAATAAAAGCGGCGCATGCGCATATACCATAACGAAATGTGTGTGGATTAAGCTGATTTTGGCGCTTGAGCGCCACTCAGCAGCCTCCGAAGCAAATATAAAATGATAAAGTGTAGAAGCAAAAACAACAAAGATGAGATGTATGTATGTATGCATGGTGTGTGCGTGATTTGCAGGCGCACGTAAAACAATTCACACACCAAAAAGCTGCAAAGGTGCAACAACACAGTGACACTTGGTGCTGAAGGAGCGCGTCCAATGTGACTTCAACGAATTTATAAGCTGCGCACAGCTGGGTGTAAAGCGCGTTGACTGCCTTTAGCTGTTGGAGCCGCTAACTTTGCGCTAAATTGCCGCTGCTGTTTTGTTGGCTTCAATTTAACTTTTGTATTTTTGTATTTGTTGTTGTTGTTGCTTTTGTCGCATTGAATGGTAAAAGTGACGTTGTTTTTAGACCACAGCGGGGAGTGCTTCCCGAAAATCAGCAGCAACAAAGCAAGCAG
This sequence comes from Bactrocera correcta, assembly GCA_027475135.1. Lineage (NCBI taxonomy): Eukaryota > Metazoa > Arthropoda > Insecta > Diptera > Tephritidae > Bactrocera > Bactrocera correcta. The sequence continues at coordinate 93,400,949 of CM050326.1, forward strand.
TAAATGAAAAATGGCGCATGCAGACCCTTACGCAAGCAGGCAACAACAAAAAGTAACAATAAAATATGGAAAAAAGCACTAAGAACAAAATTATGAATAAATAAAAGTATCTGAAGCACGAAAATCACAGCGCTCCCACAATGTACACAAAAGCACGTCACTAACGCCACTGCCGCCACCACCACCACCGCCGCTGCCACCGCCACAGCCGCGCATAGCGCCAGCACAGACGCCAGTGTCACCACAATAGCCGCAGCAAACCGTTGGCATTGGAGTTGGGCAACATGCGGCACATGCATGTGTTTGCCACAGCTTAAGCAGTTAACCGCGCTCTCTTCGCCGCACCACCACCAAGCCGCCGCGCGCATAATGGCCAACCTTTTCTCAAACGAAATTGACCTCTGGCGCTGTGTCGCTTATTGTTATTACAATATTAATGTCCACAAAATAAAAGCGACACTGACTTGGCTGCTGACCAAGGTCTCAACTGGAGCGTGTGCACACACACATGCACCCTTTGGCTGACACGCAGCCGCGCTGGCGTAGAAAAGCTGCGCTATTTGAGGAATACCCATTCAAGTGTGTTCATGTGTATGTGTGTGTATGGGAAATAAGTGTGTGTTGGTGCAGTGGCCCCAAGTGGTAAGTGGTCCCAACTATGCCATTCATAATTTTGTGTACACAATGTGGCGTCACATTGGCATTTTGTCGCCGTTAATCATGCAACTTATTACCAAGCGGGCGCCCCACTATTAAAGGCCACTTCACATTCATAGTTATAACCATACTTAAATGCTAACGTCAATACATATATACATATGTATGATAGTATGTAGTATGCGTGTTAGTGTGAGCGTGAGTGCTCCGCATAACTTTATGCTGCTTTTTATTTCATATTTCCATTTTATTTGTTTGAGACCTTTATTGTTTATGGCTACTCCCTCTACTTTGCTTATTTGACTACTCTTTTATTATTATATACATATGTATTATATATTTTTTATTTTATGACGGCAATGCGGCGCTTTAGTACAAAGTTTTCCTATTCTTGAGTAGCTCATTGGTTTTTTTTTTTGTTGTTTCCAATTAATGTGTAGGTTGCAAGTGAAACGCTCAAATTACAGGTGTAGGTAGGCTCGTATGTAAATCTTAAAATTGGTTCGTACGTACCGGATTGAAGAGGGACATGGAAAAAACGGGAGTGAACTCGTAAAGTAGTTATGAAAAACTATTAAAAAATTAGTTTAGATTATGTAAATTTGAATATTCTCTTAATAGGGGTGGAGCCACGATCGTTAAACGAACTGCCACCGCGAGTTTATACCTTCGATTAGTGAGCTATTTGAAGATTCCTAGTGTTTGCCATACCTACTACTTCATTAGTAAGCGCTCAATCCTTTTAGTTTTGTTGCATTCACCGCTTATTTGAACCGTTTGAGTGCTACTACACCCTTTTTTCGGTTTTCATAAAAATTGAGGTTATGTTATGTTTAATATTTTTATCATCTAAACCACTACCACTACTCTAAAATAAAGAAAATCGTTAACTTCAGCCACAGCGAAGCTATAATACTCGTCACAGGTGCAATCCTCATAACATCAACATAATAATACATTAAGGTATAAATCGGTTAGTTTTAATGGGAGCCACAGGTTGTAGTAGTCCAATCTAAACAATTTCTTGGAAGATTGTAGTGTTGGTCTAGAAAAAATATATATGCAAAATTTTGTGAAGATATCTGGTGAAATAAAATTTTTTTCAATACAAGAACTCGATTTTGATTTTGACAGTTGTTCGATTTCGACATTTAAAGGATAAATTAGGTTGTCAAATATCCCCTTCGGTGAGAATAATGGTATTTTGGGGGATGGTACTCTATCACTTCGAACTGCGGAGGAATGGTTTCGACGATTCAGAGCGGGTGAAAACGATACAATGGATAAGCCAGCCGGCAGAAGACCTATGACGACGAATATCGATCAAATCATGGAAAACACCGAGTTAGACCGGCATGTGGCATCTCATGACATTACCCAGAAGATGGGCAAATAGTTATCAAACCATTTTAAACCATCTGCTAAAGGCTGGATACACAAAAAAGCTTGATATTGGGGCCGCATGATTTGACGCAAAAAACCTTCTGGACCGAATCAACCCTGCGATATGCCGCTGAAAAGGAACGAACTCGATCCATTTTTGAAGCGGTTCACATACGACAATATCAAGCAAAAACGGTCGAAGGCCAGTGAATCGTCCCAAACAGTGGCCAGCCGGAATTGACGGCCAGGAAGGTTTTGCTGTGTGTTTGGTGGGATTGGAAGGGAATCATCTACTACTACTAGCTACTCCCATATGGCCAGACGCTTACATCTACCATCTACTGCGAACAACTGGACCACTTGAAGCAGGCGATCGACCAGAAGCATCCAGAATTGGCCAACAGGAAGGGTGTAGTGTTCCACCAGGACAACGCCAGACCACGCACTGCGTTAATGACTCGTCAGAATCTACGGAAGCTCGGATGGGAGGTTTTATCGCATCCACCATATAGCCCGGGCATAGCGCCAAGTGATTACCACTTATTCCTGTCCATGGCTAACGCCCTTGCTGGTATAAAGTTGAACTCAAAAGAGGCTTGTGAAAAGTGGCTGTCCGGATTCTTCGCAAATAAGGAGGGGGGTATTACGAAGTTTCCTTCTAGATGGAGACAGATTATCGAACGAAACGACGCATATTTGAACCAAATCCGATCACTGTAAAAAAGTATTGAATTAAAGCATTGGATAAAGAGAAAAAAAGCGGGAGGGAGATGTCAACCTAATATATGTATACTTTTTGGATCTACAATTTCCTTCTAGGTGTTACAAGCTTGGTGGCAAACTTAATACAGCCTGTGCAATATAAATAAATAAAAAAAGTGGGAAATATTAGTTGACTTCAAGGTTTAGTATTTTCAAGCGGTCTTAACTATTCTTGCCATAATCTGCTTCTTACTAAACCACAACTAAAGCATTTAATCCTATCATGCATAAACAAGTCCTTTGAATTCCCATCATGACCAACTAGACCACAGTTTAGCTCATAAATATTTACAAAACATGAAATGGATTTGCACTTTTGCGAAAATGGATTTTCCAAAGACCAAATTTAAATCCGCAAATAATACGTTGTGAGCAATTCCAATCAAAAGACCAAAGTGTCTTAAGTCCACACTTGATTTTTAAAGCCTTCAACTGCAACGGCTTTTGTGGCAAAGAGTCAAAAGCAAGACCGTGTGAATGTTGAAAACTGCACGTTGCTTGTCTCCCAGTGTCGCAGTGCCAATGCAAATGGGTTCAGTCTTTATGCACACTTTGCCCAAAATCCGATTAGTGATTGCGGTGAAGGCTGCTGCCGCCACCGCTGTCACTGCTGCATTTTATAATTACAGCACAACGCACGTTGCATGCCACACACGCTGCCTACACACAGCGTTTGAACACATGTGGTAGCCCACTACTTGACATAAGGAGTACGACTGTCGGCCCAACAACACAGCACAACACAGCCAGTGTCCTTAAGCATGCCAACACACATATGCTAATTTGTTGCATGTGTGTATGTGTGTGTTGTATAATAATGCAACGCTCAATGCTGTGTTAATCTCATTAATCCCAGTGCAAATAATTAGTGTTTTGTACACATTGCGCTGTTGGTGATTGCCAGCCCCGGAGAAATGGCCCTTTCGCCGCGCAGCGAGCCTGAGTGATGGACAGGCGTGTGTGTCTTCTTATGTTAGACACCGCTTCGTAGCGAAATGCATTATCTGCTGATATTTGTGCGCAAAAAAATATTTTCATGTTTAGTTGTCATTGATTTTATTGCCTTTGGCCCTGCGTCCTACCTGGCTTACTGTGTGATAGCCATACGCGCGCGCTGGCCGCTCTACACCTACTTGCCTTGCCTTCGGTCGCTGCTGGAAAATCCATTAAATATTGCACACACGCTGTGTCACACTTTACAGGATGAGCAAGTTAGTGATCGAGCAGCGTAGCGTGGACCAAAAATGCTGAATGCTGAATGCTGAAAGCAAACATGCAACGGGCGAAATGTGCATAAAAAGTGATCTGCAACAAAAAGATGCAAGATCGGGCAGCGTTAATGCCGCGTGAAATTAGATTTACACTGAATTCACCGCAGATCGCCCGGAATCTTGGTCATCCTTTCAACGAACTTGGCGGCTGTTGCGGCGCTGCCATTCTTATCGTCATCCTGAGGTGTTGCAACAAGCGATAAAATGCGGTCAACGTCGCCGCGCCCCGCATAACCACGCTGCACTGCCAACGGGTCCACTGGTCCGCCGGCTGACTCTTCAACACCTTCAGGATTTGTATTTGTCTTTTTCAGGATTTCTTTTTTTCACTCCCTTGTGCATTAACTCTACTAATACGTTGAGGTTATGTTTACGTTTTCCAGGAATCGAAAAAAAGTTACACTTTAACACCCTTCAGCCGATAAAAATTGAGGCGGTGCGAAGAGGATTGTGGAGTACAAAATGCTGACGGCTTGTTGTAGCTTGTTTGTGTCACTTGCGCTTGCAACACCAACCATAACCGCATAAACCGGGCTTAAGGCGGCCTGACGGTGGACGGACAATTGTGGCATTGAATGAAATGAGGGCGGACAGCGGTGGCAAGGTGGCATTAAATGTAAAAAATGCCAATAAGCGAGGCGAGAAAAAACAAAGAGCCGACACACGCACCTCGTCCAGCCTCGGCTGCTTCGTTACGATTTCCAACTGAATCGAATCTAATTGTACTAATGGCCCGAAATTCCAAGTAAAACACACATTTGTGTATGTGTGTATGTACGTGTTTAGGTATTTATGCGACCAACAATTAGAATTGCGGGATTAAACCGAAAACAATGGCGTAGAAGAAATGATGTGTTACAAACAGAAATCTTCTGCGCACAAAGCGGCGTTTATAATTGGAAGAAAGTGCTCAACAAAGAAACTGAGCCGAAGTCGAGGAGATAATACATTATTAAGGATGCACACACACGTGTTTGTATGTATGTAAGTGTCAATGTGTACATTCCGAGTCATTACTAGATCATTATCAACGGTGATTTTCATGTGCCGCTTAAGTCCTTTGTGAGCCATCAATGCCATCAGTGTGATGTGACACATGTAAGCAGTCAAAAACACTGCAAAGATCTGAATTTTGTTAAGAAAACGTAGGGGCAGCGCTTGCTAAAACGGTGAAGTGCCATTATTAAAGTGATGGATTAATATTTTTTAATAAAGCAGCTCAAAAAATACTGCAGATCGGAATATGAATCAATCTTTTGTTTAGAAGTCATTCAAAAGTATATAAAATTGAAATAAATTCAACTAGAGACGGTAATTTAGAATCTAAATTTTAGATAAACATTTCAGAATGTCAAATAACAAACGAAATTTGAAACATCTTTTGTTACGATTTAAATCGATTTTCATTGGGTATTGTATAAACTATTGATTTATGGTATATTTGTATACATTGTATATAGATTTTTACAACATATATGTACACATAAGATATTATGTTTATGTAACATGTTAACCCAAGGTGTTTTGCAATTGTCGTTCCAACTTGTCTATTTTATGAAATCACCGCTGTTTCAAGAATCTTTTTATATACTGAACAGGTTGTATTAAGTTTGCCACGATGTTTTTACGCCCAGAAGGAAACATTAGAAGCCCTATGAAATATATAGGCACATGTATAGCTGATTAACGTGGCTCAGTCGATTTAACCATGTCTACATATGCTTGAATTGATCCTTCAGGTTTTGAGATATAGATGTGACATTTTCAACAGAATCTGCTCACTTGTCATAACCGCTGTTATCGGACCACTATATCATAAAGCTGCGATACAAACTTTCGGATCGAAATCAATTTTTGTATCGCAAACATTTTTATTTGACGAGATATTTTCACGAAATTTGGCACAGACCAACACTATAATCTTTGAAGAAATTGTTTAGATCATATCACCATAAGATACAGTTGCCACACAAACTGACTTGAACTGATCAAAATCGGGATAAATCTCTTTTTATAAGCTTTTACATTGCTTTGGCACTGTTTGGTCCAAGCCAACGGTAAATTGTCCACATAATCACCGTCTAATTTGTTCTCCAATAAGTCCTTGTTGATTTCTCCAGTAATTTTCCCGTCTATTTAAAAATCGGAACAACGCCTGAAAACGTGAAGCAACCCACACCATCACTGATGACCCACCATGTTTCACATATTTTTTTAATGTAACTACTTTGGGTAAAGTTCTTGCAAAGTGGGTCGTCTTACATATGGTTTTCCATCATTGCCGAATACGTTGAATTTGGATTCATCACTCCAAACTACCAAATTTCAGCATTTAGAGCCCTTCCTTTAACAAACGCTTTTCGTTTTCCAATATTTTTTTTTTGAAACATTAGGTTTTCGGCTTGCTAAGGGACCTTTCAGTGATTTTTCTCACAGTCGTCTTCGTACAGTTTGCGCCAATATTTGTACGTCATAACGCTTCTCTAATTGAGCCCTTTTCTTGTGGAAGTTAAAATGTATTCGATTTACTCAGCCTCACCAGGATCCTGTCGTCAGAACGGGTGGCCTTTTTTGGCTTTTTACGCGGCTTTAAAAGTCTAAATTTTTCATTAACGCTAACTTTACCACGGGAAAACCCTCAAACGCCTACAACTTTCATCATATTTTTGAAAACATCTCAAATGACCTTTCTCTCGCTTGGAGCTGTGCTTTTATTCTTGCTTTTGACGACGATTACTCCTAATTTTATTAAAAATAACTCTATTTAGTAAAAAACGAACAATATTGATCTAAATTGTGGCGAAAATTATTAATTTACTCTTTTCAAACAAAATGACTCAATTATGTGAGCACAGTTTTACTGGAAAAAAATGCAAAATTCATAAAAACTCTCCGAAATGAAAATACTTAGATGCGATGTAAATCGCCAACGTTTCTACGATAACGGGACGTTTTCCTCATGCCATATACATACATATACATATGTAACATACATACATAATGTACATAAATGTTGCAACATAAGAAAATATAATTTTTTTTTAATATTGTAAAAAAGCACTGAATGAATTAATTATATAAGCAAAAGTGTTCTTATTCACATATACATATGTATGTATGTATGTATGTATATACGTAGAGTACTTTGTAGAACTAAAAGAAATGTCTCTAGCGTTTTCTGTAAAGACCTTCTTAACTAAAATAATATCTTTTCTAAAAAATTTCCATATGCGAAGTATTGTATTACCTTTGAAAACTAATTAACTTTAAAATTTCTATTATTAATTTTTTCTACTTTATAACTTTTAAATTTCGACAATTTAATTTTTTTTTTAATTTTTCTCCATCTGATTTCATACATCATTACAAAACCAAAATATGCACAACTTTCAACAGCCAATTGTAAATTTCCCAGAAAAAAAAAACAACCACATAACCCTTTTCTCCACATTTATAAACCCATACATATGAACGTGCAATGAATATACATATAACCCCAAATATACACGCAAGAACGAGCCAGCGCTAGAGAACACTTTAGCCCCACAATGACCAAGAATTACACACACACACACTCGCAAACAACACAAACTTAAGGGGATTCACCAATAAGAGTGCGTAAAACTGGTAGCGGCAACATAAGCGACGAACGCAAAACACATTCTACAACTGTTTGTACAAGTGTATATGCAACGTTGGTCGGAAGAGCGCTTGTGACGCACAGTTAGAACAACACGGACGACAACAACATGGCCACATGGCCAGCTACTGTTTACACAGAACGGAGCAGCACGAACAGAACGAAATCTAACCGCAACCAACATAAATGGAGAATGTTGAGGCAGCAACAAAAAAGCGCTACAACAAAAAATGCACGTATGTATGTATGACTGCCGAATGTAAGCGATGGTGGCGTAACACAGAAGTCGTGCCATCGCGGTTGGGCGTACATACATTTGCCGAACCACCCGAATGTTGCGCTGAGACGGTGGCGTTTTATTGCCGCGCATGTGCAAAGAGAGGCGCTGTAATGGCTGCGGTCGCGCTTTGGCACCATAGTTAGCCGAGTGTGCCACCACTGACGCTGACTAGGTTGAAACTTATTTCGTATCACTTACCCAGTGAAAACTGTTGCTCAATCAAACGTCCAGTTCTCCAAAATCACAAACACAATAACGATAAACGCGTTCAAATGTACAAAAATATACTTTGTAAAATAAGTACAAGGCGATTCAACTTAAAGTTGCAAACTAGTTAACACTTTGGTGGAGTATGCACAGATAAATTTATGAATTTATGTTGTATATGTATCTACGCGTATGCGTTTGTTGTATTGTACGCGTGCGACGTTGCAATTTGACTAACTGCGAGACGAAAATAAACGGTTGCTTACTGCTCTGCTACAGATTACGGTCTGTGGAGCCAGCACGTCGGTAAGGCACGAAGATGACTTCTTCAATGAGATACGCTACTACCTACTTACAATTTGGTGCGAAAGTGCCGACGTTGCAGGCCAACTGCTTCATTTGCTGCTGCTGCCGCTGCGGCTGCTCGCTCGCCGGCGCTGCGCTGCCATGCAATGCGGTACAAAGCCAAATTCAACGGGATGCGCTGCGCTGCGCCGTACCAGTGCTAGTGCGTCGACAACTACCGAATTGAGTGAGAGTTCTTTGTGTGAGTGTGTATGTATGTATATATACGCACATGTATGTGCATGACGGTGCGTTGTGAGCGTAACAAATTGAGCGATCTATTTGAGCGTAACGGCGAGTGCAGTCTAACATACCGAACAAGCCAATCAGCTCACCTTCCCATCCACAGAAGCTGCCCAACGCAGTGTGTTCTGAAGAAATGTTTTACATATACTAGACATTCCTTTCTTTTTCTGCTACTGGAAGTATATATATAATTTAGAGCCAAGTCGACTACTACATAGCAACGCCGATGACTAACACTATGCGCCAGAAATCCGAACAACCAACAGCCAACAGCCAATCAAGTAGCTAGTACACCGAGTCATCGATGACTAACTAAGCCCGAACTGCCAAGTCCAGTTGAAGTGCGTTTAAGGGGCCCACTTCGTGCGTATACGATCGCTTGGGAAGGAGGTGCTTAAGACCGGTAGCCGAAGGTACGGCAGCTACTGGTTTACATGTGGCAGCAGCAATAGCGACAACTACAACTACATTAGTGTGCGCATGCAGAACAGTGTTTAGGTGACGATAAAAGTCCATTGAAAAGTCAAAATCAATGGACGTTTCAGAGGTGGCACGCATTTTGTGAATGAATGAAGATATAATTTAGAATTAGGAATGCATTAAAGAGCTCTCAAAACATAATCGTGGACCCAAATATGCAATGTTTAAGGAATGTCTGCGCATATATAATTTATGCTCATAAATTAATTTGTAAAAACAAAACTAAATTTTTTTTTCTACTGATGCCTTAAACACATTTTATGAGTATCTTTTATGTGGAATACAATAAAAGAATGGAATATAATAACTTTAGAGAAATATTCCAGCAAAAATCAATAAAATTGAGTATATTTTATCTATAAAAGGAAACGGTTTTGAAGGTCTTGTATCAACCATTTTTACAATATGTTTAGATAACATCTTGTATCACTCATTTTTATAATATATGTATTTAGATAACACTACTCAACAAATCTGCATGAAAAATTTGCGACTTCTGTGCCAAGCACTCTGTGTGGTGTTTCAGTTGTTCTGATTACGAATTTGAGTTAAAAAAATTTTATCACGTACAGCTGTTTTTGTCATTTTAGCAAAGTGTGGCGGTTTGAGCCCTACAACCCTTGACTTCAGCACAAAACCTCTTAGGTGTTAGGCAATTTTTATTTGAAATTTCGAGCAATTAGCAACCCAAAGTTAGCAAGAAACAGCTTTTAATATCGCAGTTACAAAAAAATAACTGTAAACTATTGTAATTATGTTAGCTATTATTATATAATGAAACCAAATTCACTCTAAATTCTATTGAAAATTAAATTTCTGCTAGACATTGTGTGGCTTTAATCACTATACTAATATATTATAGCATTTAGTATCCTTTGAAAGTATTTTTCATAACAAAAAATCAAAAAAATGTACGTCAAGTTTCGACTAAAGTCAGAGCAGTACAGCAAGTACATACATACATATATGCAATAAAATACAATATGCTAGTATAAAAATAAAACACTGCCTTAAAATATTTTTTTTAAAAGAATTTCAACCGATATAAAAAATTTGAGCAAAATCGTCACACCGTGCGTCGGTATAATTTGATTTTTAGCAGTGCAGCTTTGACGTCGATTTGGCCGTCGCTAACACAACCACAGCATCAGAAGCGACTGTTGTAAGCACTGGTATTGATTTTATTACGTCGCCACTGTTGCATGTGGTCACTAGCGTGCTGATTTGTTTAATGTGGTTTACGTGACGTATGTTCATATAATTGTGGGCATGAACAGTGGCATTCGGCTGCCACACGATCGCATACAATATCAACTGCATGAAACGGCTGCGCAACGAACGCAAACAGTAGCTGTGATCTGTATTGGTAGCGGCTACCATTGGCCAGCCATTACGCACACCGATGGGTGTGCCAATGGGAAGTGGGCGCACGTAAACGCAGTGACTAATGCAGACAGCCAATAATAGCTACTGTAGATGGCCAAGGCGAACGCAGCAGTGAATATTTGTAAAGTATAATAATTATAGTAAAATTGTATATTATGATTTTAATAAATACATTTATGTTAGTAAAAAGTTTCGAATTGTTGAAACTTACCGAAATTAGGCAGGTAAAAGCAACGTAAAGTTACAGATGCGATTTTCCGTCGGTTTAAAGTCCTTTTCACGTCGCTTTAAGCAACTTTACGATATTTCAATATTTTCTAAAAAATCTTAAGCGACCCACACACGATTAGTTTTTCGTTACGGCGAATTTTGAAAATTGTAATCATAAAAATACTCGCTGTCTTTTGATCTGCTGGTTAATCGCAGCCACGCAATGTAAAAACTTGCCCGATTTTATAACCGCAATCGGACAGAAGATGTACGGTCGCCTTGTGAAAAAACTGCGTTATGCTTTTGTCAGGTTATATTATTTTATGATGATGATATTGCGTGCGTGCTAAGCGGCGCGATCTCGGCTAGGCGTATTCTGGTATACAACTGCTTTAATATTATTTAATAAAATATATTTCACTTCCGAACGCTTCCGTGCGCGACAGTGAACTGCAAAGTTACGATCGAAACTTCAGCTTGATAGTTAACAGCTGCCTGTGTTGAACGCGGAGCGGCTTCTGCTTCTGCTTTCTGCTTCTGCCGTGATATCACCTTGCTTTTCTTATTACTCATTCCTCTTGCTTCTCCTCGCCTTGTGCCTCTTGCGGCCGCACACCCATGAGTCGGGCGATCGTGTTGCCCAGCCGTTCAAGCCGCTGATCGTGCTGATGGTGCTGTTGCTGTTGCTGGTAGTGGTGCTGATGGTGGCAGTTGCTATTGCGGTTGTGGAGCTGCTGGCGATGCCTACTGGCTGTTGCTCCGACTGGTACGCCCGCCTTCCACTTCTTCGCCGCCACAAGCGCATTACCATTATGTTTGTTGTTATTGTAATTGGTTCATTGGTTCATTGCTGGACTACTACAGTTCCAATAATTGTTGTTGCTTTTGCCTTCGCACGCTTTCAGTTTGTGGCTCCGCTTTCGATGGAATTCTCGAAAAATGAAGACAGCACAGCCATACACATGTGTGTGTGTATACAAGATAAAAGCACAAAAACAATAACAAAAACAGAAACATAAGGTAAAATGAAGTAGATACCTCCACACATACACACATGCATATGTTGGTAGGTACACTTGTATAACAACAGCAGGGGCATAGAAAACATCATCACTTGCGCTCAAAAACGGAGCTCCAACAAGAAAAGACCAGCAGCAGAATCTTGCTCTGGCGGACAAAAATAATTACAAAAATGTACTCTTGGCATTTGGCCAACTTGGTTGTGCATGTGCGAATGAGATGCAGCTGTTGTTGCTGGTTTCAAGAAGAGTGATATTCGGCCAGTGTACGGTAAACAGACACCAACACCAACAAGACAGTCATCAACCATCCACCACCAACCAACTTGTCGGCACTCCAGTGCAAATACATTAAATTTCAGGCTCGCTTACTCAACCGCTCGGCATACTCAAACTGCGCTCACTCAAAGCGGACAACGAGCAATGGAGTGCTTTCGAATATGCGCACGCGCGGCAGTTTATAAAGGTTTACACTCCATTGACTTCAGTTAAATACGTGTATTTCCGTTGGAGTGAGTTGGAGGCAGAGTAGAAAAGGCACTGCAGCTTTAATTTAAATTGAGTACTTTTTTAACTCACACAACTCAATACAAATGCAAAACAATTTCTTTAAGTGCGTCTGTGTATGTGTTGGGGGCATTTTTGGTGCTTTGTCGATATGTGCGAGGGGCGTATCCCTTTTGCCTTATAGCCGTATTACGGTGGCTAAGCGCCGTCCGAGTTGTGGTAATTACGGCCAAATAACGTGCTACCGTGGCCGCAACGCCAAGCAGCGCTCAAAGCCAGTCAAAATCCGAGCCAGCGCTGCGGTCAGCTACAACGAAGCCGGCAGCAAACTAGTGGCTTGAATTTGTGGATTATGGACTTATGTCCATATGAAAATGCAAAGCTTCAGATACATACATATGTATATGCTTATGTCTATGCATTTATACATGTATGTACATATGTATGTATGTGTATGCAAGTAAATAAGTAAGGATGGACATTTTAATTATGCAGCAGTAAGTGGTAACAGCAGTGAAAGTTCAGCAAATTGTATTGCCGTTGCCGCAAAGTTGGCAGCAGCGGTGAATGAATGAGCTGACGCTGATGAATGGTTTGAGGGCAAATCGAATTGCAGTTGCTGTAGTATTGGTGAAGTAGTTGCATAGTTGGAGGAAACGGTTGTGCCGGAGTGCTTGACTGTTCCGACGCTGGTGGTGACCAGTAGCATTACTTTGCCGCAGCACTTTCGCCATCTCTTTCGTTTGTTGGTGGGTTAGACTGTGTTATCTCCACTCATGAGGTTGGTAGTGCGTCGCTACTGCTTTTACACACTCGAAATATTTTTCTTTATTGGAAGGCAACCTTTTTGTATATGTATGTATGCATAGTATAAATAACTGACTTTGTATGGGCCTTTTTGTTCCCTTAACTATTTTCTTCTCGTATTCATGCACATACATATGTACATACAGGCGCTTTTTAACCACTACCCTCTTTGTAGCTACTCACAATGCTAGCGCTTCCACACTTACACATTCAAAGCTATTTGTGCCGTCACCACTGCTGCGCTCCATTTTCGAGGGGGCGGTACTGTTCGCATCAACCAATCAGCGGTCGCCGTTGCTGTGGTTGCCCTAAATTCGGAGCGTACAGTAAATTTACTCGAAAATAAATAGCAGAAAACAAAAAGTTCGACTTAAAGCACATAGCACACACGGCTGCGGTCGTCATACACAACAATAAGAACAATAAAAAATGTGCTCCATTTATATACATTCATGCACCGTTCGAGGAGTGTGAACGAATACGAGGGAGTTTTCGGGTTTCTGGTTGCTTCGGTTAGAGCGAGTTGACAAGTCAACTGGGCAAGTTTTGACATCACCAACAGCGGCATCGTGTCCGGAAGGCATTATGGTAAGCATTTTGTGCTTCTGCTGTACATTACGCCGTAGTCACAAACGTGAAGCGTTGTATAGATGTATATAGAGTGTAGTATGTTGGTCCAATACTTTTCTACCACGTCGAATAAAATTGCGTATACTCACTCACACTTGAACATACAAATGAATCGAGGTATGTATGCAAGTATTTGGGCCTTCTACGTCAATACATACAATATAAATATTTACTGCGTTAAAAATAACTTTGGACGCTACATATGTATATGTATATCGACATATGTAATTATGTTTATGGAGGCATATGTGTTGCTGCAGCAGTAATATGGAAAAATATTTTACTATTGTTCATTTTATAGCATTTCGTCTGCGTAATTTTCTCACCCACACTCCGTTATATATATCTATGTACTTATATGTACAGAAATGTAAATAAGCTTACATTTGCACGTATAGACCAACTTATAAGCATACGCGCATACGCTCATACATACATACTTACATACATATTACATAGTATTTAAGTATATCATCATAGTTAGCTCTGTTGTCGGCAAACTTCAAGAACCAAAACTTTATTTTTGTTAGTAAACATATCTGTTACTTTGACAATTGCCGCGGAAAACAGCATATTCGTTACTGTAGTCCCTCAATACTACCACAGTCACCTCCGTCTGTTTTGTTAAGCTTTTACTTAAAACTTTTATACCCCATTGAAATTAAAGAAGGATTTTTTTCCTAGTAACTTAAAAATTACATTCACTATTCATTCATGGATTCACTATGATCAATTTTGACTTGGAATTCCTTTCGAGGTTAACTTCGAAATACGAATAAAGTAGTTTTGACTTGCAACTCAATTTCTCAAAAAATTAGTTTGGTCCAAATATGTATGTACAGTCTAGTGTCGTACTATGTTATTAAAAATATATTCATTCCTACAGCACCAAAGTAGCCTGCAATTTTTTCAAGACAATGAACTTCCCTTAAATACCACTAATTTGAAAGCCAAAAAAAAAATAGGAAAGATTCCTTTCAAGAACTTTATTTGTATCGGTCAGTTCCAGCTTTCCATCTGACTCTGATCGTTCAGTTTGTATCACAGCTATATGCTATATGTAGTAGTCCGATATCGGCGGTTCCAACATATGGCCAGCTTCTTGGAGAGAAAATAATGAGCGCAAAGTTTCAGATCGATATCTCAAAAACTGTAGGTCTAGACAGACAGGCAAAGCTAAATCGATTCAGCTCGTCATGCTGATCATTAATTTATACATATGTACATACATATATTTTATAAGGTCTCCGAAGTGTCCTTTAGTGTGTTACAAACATTGTGGTCTTGTTCAGGCTTTACAAATACTATTTGACTTTATAAGAAATTGAAGGAAGGTTTGATGATATCGTTTATAGATAGGTCTTTCTGAGCCTACTTACAAGGATGTACATCGGCTCTTTCAGAACATAACTAGTTTTGTGATTGGACTCCCAAAGTAATCAAAAATATCTCAGGCCTCGTGAAAAATTGAATGAACCAGCTAGATCGTTTTAATTAAATCACAATATTATATGCATAGATACATACATATGTATATATGTACATAAGTGAAGGACCAAATCATCTCCATGTAACGCCTATACTCCAAACAATTTAGTTTTCTGATTAAATGAATGAAGCTAAGAAGACCAACCTTATTTACGAATAGCAATTCAAGTAAATATCGAATTATTTCAATCTTTCTTGAATGAACTTCATGGTTCTCCACACAGCATCATTCGTTTCATTAATGAAAATGTGTCATCGGCAAATTAAATACAACGAATTAATTTAGAGCTTCATTTAATGGCCTCACACTTCGCCCCCACACTCCCTCCAGCTGTACAACAAGAACAGCAACCGACAAAATGAATAAATATAGACGATAACCACAAAGTACACCTTTCACACCACCAGCAAGCCACACACGAACATTCGAAGCGTCGAAACGTCGGCAGAGCGACTAGCGACAACCACAAAGTGCCGCCGCGGCCGCACACCGATCCACAATACAGTTGGCGACGTAATTGACCGCCACTTTCAATGGCTTAAATGGCGGCAGCTAAAGCAGCAACAACAAACATCTAAATTATTCGTGACAACGGCAATGGCAGGAGCTGCGACGTCAACAGCGACTGCGGCGGCAGCGGCAGCGACAACTCTGAAAAAGCGCTCAAAATCAAGAGATTATTTTCTTTGTTTTTGCGTCGTGTCATAAATTACGTCCATTCATGGCAACGCAATGCAGACATTTATTTTCTACCAAATTGGATGAATCGGCGACAATTTATGAGCGCTGCGATCGACGGATCGCAACTTTATTATTTTTATGTTTTGTTGTTAACGCTTTAGTTGTTTGGCATTTTATGGACACAAATAAATATTTAAATAAACATCGTTTCGGAATGATATATGTACATAAGTATGTGTGTGAGTGTGTGTGTGTGTGCGCTTGTACATGTGTCAAGCTAACTGGTCGGTTATATTTTATTTAAATTTTTTTAAGTATCGACAAAAAAAGACCATAAATAAATAGATGTATTCGTGAGATGACAACAATGAACTACTGAATACTAATTCCCCAACAGATCTTCAATAACAACGGTAACAACAGCAGCCATATCGGCAGCAGTCGCAACACTAAAAGCATTAGCAGTAACAGCAACCGCAAATAGCAGTAAAATCAAGCATTTATTTACTATTTGAATACAATAAAAGTGACGCTTTGAGGAAGCCAACTGGAGTGCGAACTCGAGGGAGGTGCTGCTCAACTGGGTTGGGTCGACGCGG
Source organism: Bactrocera correcta (assembly GCA_027475135.1). NCBI lineage: Eukaryota > Metazoa > Arthropoda > Insecta > Diptera > Tephritidae > Bactrocera > Bactrocera correcta. The sequence goes on from CM050326.1 coordinate 93,417,548, forward strand.
TGATTTGCATACGCCGATCGATTCAAGCAGTTCAATTCAAAGGTTTCATTAATATTTATGAATGCTGGCAAGAAAAATTATACATACATATGTATCAAAGCATACATATGTATGTATGTATGTATGTACAAGTTCAATCAAAACTTTTGTCTAAATGTGTGCTGTTAAAAATCGAGATTCACCACACCAACAACAAGGTTTTCACACTTTGACCAAATTTTTTTCGATCCGCTTTGTAGTCATTTGTTAATCTAATAACAAACTAACAACAAAAGCTTAAAGTTCATTAAGTCAAAGTAGTATTTCATCACACATTTTATCTTTACACGTTTTTCTTTTGTAAAAAAATATATTAATGGAAAAAAGTATAGGAAAAAATACAAGTCATTTTGGCGCTTTCATTTTTAGTATTAACACTTGTTCGTCGTTTCGTCAAATAAAATAATTTATTTGGTAATATTTAAGTTAAATGAATAATGTTTGGAAGAGATCCTCCCCCGCCAATCTCCAAGTGTTGCGGAGTACTGAGCGTGAACAAAAACCTAAGAGGTCTACGATAAGCATAAATCCTAAGGCTTGGTATTAAAAAGGCTGCGATTTTTCAGAAAGAACAATTAAAACAAACCTAAGAGTTCTTGTGTGCTTTGAATTTCATTATAAATATTAGAGAATTAGAAAGTCAAAAAGAAATTCAGAAACAATTTTATCTTTTTCTTCTTCTTTATATTATTATAGACGAGTTTACAACAGTCCTTCCTTTTCACTGTTTGACACCAATTGTAGATTCCAAGTGCAGCCAGGTCCTTCGGCACCTGGCTTGCCAACGGAGTGCATGTGGTCCTCTTCTTCGGCTTCTCCCGGTGGGTACTGCATCGAATATTTCAGAGCTGGAACATTTTTATTCATTCGGACGACATGACCCAGCCAGCCTCTGTCTTTTAATACAATGTCGTCGCATATCTCATACAGCTCATCGTTCCATCGGATGCGATATTCGCCGTTGCCAATGCGCAAAGGACCATAAATCTACCGCAGAACCTTTTTCTCGCAAACTAGTAATGCCGACCCATCAGACATTGTCATTGTCCATGCCTCTGCACCATACAGCCGGATGGGGATGATGAGTGACTTCTAGAATTTGCTTCGCTTCGTTTTCCAACCTAGAGAAAAGAAAATTGAGCACGGTTGGTTTTGTCATTGATATGACTCTGTTAGAAGATTTTACCTCTCTATTTAGCTCTGTCGCTCGAATTATTTTCTTCAGTAGTAGATTGAAGAAGTCGCAAGATAGAGAGTCGCCTTGTCTGAAACCTCGTTTGGTATCGAACGGCTCGAAGAGCTCCTTCCCGTTTCTGACGGAGCTTTTGGTATTGCTCAATGTCAGTTTACACTGCCGAATTAGTTTGCGGGGTCAGAGGTCGTGCTGTCGAAAGCAGCTTTAAAATCGACGAAGAGATGGTGTGTGTCGATTCGCTTTTAATGGGTATTTTTTAAGATTTGCCGGTGAATATCTGGCCAGTTGTTGATTTTCCAAGCCTGAAGCCAATTGAGGAGGCTTATCCCACGGTAATTGGCGCAGATCGTGGGGTCTTCCTTTTGTGGATTGAGCAGGCAGAGCACCCTTAAATTCCAATTACCGGACATACTTTCGTCCGACCATATTCTGCTGATTCATGCTACTTATCAGTTTTTCGCTGCTTTATTTGAATGGCTTGGCCAGCAATCACAAACTTAAGTCCAAAGTTTAATAAAAATTAATATTAATTGGAACTTAATTTTCAATCAAAAAATTTCGTGAAACCGGCTATTACATAGTATAAAGCAACAACATCAATACGCTGCAGCAGAAAAATTAAAAACAAAATCTTCGCAATTCTCCCGCGATCGTCGCTGTCACACAGTTGTACATATGCATGTTTATAATTTAATCAGCCGTTAAGTTGCTGGAAATCGATGAATGAATGAAACGAGTTGATCAAGTCGAAACGCGCAACGCTCGCGATTCGGCCGCTATGAAATATTGGCTTTTGATTGACATCAGCGCAAAGCATACATACATACATACATATATGCAAATGCCTTCAGCGACTGCTTCAGTTCGCAGCCAAGTACGATCTCACACGTTTCAACAAGATATGAGTTTGTAAGTGGGAAAATCGCTTTGATTTCAGCTTCCAATTCATGTTTCAACACCGCACGCTGAACGCTTGAATGGCTGATGATGTTTGCGTTTGCTGTTATTTTAATTTTATTTTTTATTTATATTTTTTAGCGTTTTTATAGCTTGTATATTTTTCATATGATGCTGAGGCTGATGCTGATGCGGTGTGCGTTGTTGTTGTTGTGCGCGTTTTTGGTAGGACATTAAAACACAACCCACACATGTGCATTTTAAGTTTTATATGGCAATTAATGAAATTTAATACTTTATATATGTAAACAAGGTGAATATATGGACACAACGCTGACGGGTAGCGCGTTTAACGAGCGCTTGCACTGTTGTTGTCATTGTTAGTTTCAATTTTTTATTACGAATATTTGCATTTGGCAGCCCGATGTGGCTGCTGTGCGTGTGTGTGTGTGTTGATGTTGTCTGAAACAAATGTGGTTTATTGCTGCTACATTTATTTGCATTTAAATGGCTTTGATCCGTTGAGTTGCTTATACAGTTTGCTACCCTGCTGGTGGCACTGCTTATTAACATATACATACATATGCATATGCATATATATATACAAACAAATGTAGGTGTATATGACGTGCTCGTTGTTATTGTTTCGACGAAAGCGATCGCGATGGCGGTGGCGCTGGCGCTGTTTCCCGCACATTGGGGGTCCCAAAAATCTTGTCTCTTTTACAGCTTCTGCTGCCGTTTTCAGCCAACCACATGCATAAATACATACACATGCATGCACCAGTATATACAGCAGGTATCAGGCATGTCAATGCTTGTGTCGGAGATCCTTAAAATCTACATTCCACCCACCAAACGGCGCGCATGCGCACACCAGCCAAACGAAATTCAACCAAAAACTTAACTCAGCATACAAATTAAACCATAAATTATATGAAGCCATTAGTTTTCGAGAATTTTATATGACAAAACAAATAATTTCTTCCACAATAAATTTTTTTCTCCTTTGATTTTGTTTCTTTTGTTTTGCGCAACTGTTTTTAAAAATCGTTTCTCACTTTTTGTTTCGAACGTTGCATGAATAGCGTGAATAGCAGCAGAACAAATGTATTGCAACTTATTTCGGTTTTTAAATTGTGGTCATTCAATATATTTATTTGAACGGCTAACCAAGCAGGGGCCCAAACAACAAACAACCAGCCAGTGGGTATAACGTATCAAACTGTGTGCTGAGTGTAACCGAGCCGCATGGAACGGAACTGAGAAGCTCGCGCGCTGCTTAGCAAAAGTCATCAGCGAGGCAGTAAACCACTAACACTGCGTCTTTACCACACGGAATTGACGCCCGGACGCCCGAACAACGCCGGTATGCCTGAGCACCCGCTGTGCACGCTACGCTAACCATTGTGAATCATTTAAATTTTGTATAAATTCAACTTCATTTATTATGATTTTTATGATTACTGACCACATAAATACATACCAACAAGCTTGCATATACACACATGCGTGCGTGTGTGTGTGTGTGTGTGTGTGTGTGGAAAGGGTATAGTGGCAGATATGGACCTACCTATGAGCACATTACTTTGTAGCTGTCATAAGGATATTGAATTATGACTATGCACGAGATGGGGCGATCGTATGATAGCCCACATGCGCGCCGAGAATGATCCAGTAATTATCGCTGATACGTTGAAATGTGCTTTGCAATCATTTTGCTACTGTTGTCCTACATAAATTCGCTATTAATTATGCGAGGGCTTACGTTTGTGCCCAATAAGCATATGTGTGCCCAGATATTTGCATATTAGTAGAAAAAACGGTTAGGGTATTCATTACCATATTGATAGATGTTGTGACATATTTTCATTAAATAGCTGGGTGGTCTTTTAGGACCTCAGCGACAAGCTTCAGTGGAGCGCTCTCGTTTGCTTAGAGCTTATTTCTATTTAATAGACAATTCTCAAGCTCGCTCACATGGGTTTTTGATCGGAAAATACTAGCTTCAAGCGGCAAAGACAGAGTTTTGGAACTGTCTATTGGATTTTTCTGATTTCAACTCAAAAAATTAGGCCTGAGATTTTGTGAAACAATATTTTTATGGAGAGAAGAAAGTTGTGGACAAAGCTCTATCGAAAATAATGAATTCAAAGATGCTATACCCTCGCTCTGGCCGACCTATCGTTGAAAAAGTCGATGAAATTATGGAAAAGATTGACCAGTACCGTCACATAAGAGGCCATGACATCGCTAAGGAACTTAACATTCATCATCAAACGGTTTCGAACCATTTAAAAAAGGCTGGCTACAAAAAAAAGCTCGATGTTTGAGTACCACATGAATTGTCTGTGAAAAATGTAATGGACCGTATAAACATCTGCGATTCTTTGCTGAAACGAAATGAAATTGAACCAATTCTGAAGCGAATGTTCACTGGAGACGAAAAGCGGATCAAATACAACAATAATGTGCAAAAAAGATCATGGTCCAAGCGTGCCGAAGCTTAACAAATCGATGCAAAGCCAGGATGACGACACGAAAGGTTTAGCTGAGTGTTCAGTGGGAATGGAAAGGAATCATCCACTATGAGCTGCTCCAGCTTGGTCGAACGTTTGATTCTACATTTTACTGTCAATAACTGATGAGACTGAAACATTGATTCGAAAAAAATGGGCAGAACTCGGCAAAAACTAAGAATGCTTGGCTGGGAAGTTTTCATGCATCCACAATATAGCCCTGACCTTGCACCATGAGACTAACATTTAGTTCGGTCAATGCAGAACTCCATTAATAGAGTAAAGTTGGCTTCAAGAGACTCCTGTGAAAAGTACTTGTCGCAGTTTTTCGCCTAGAAACCCGGAAAAGTTTTACACTATTGGAATAATGTCTCTAGCGGAAAAATGGCAAAAAGTGGTCTACAAAAATGGTACATATTTGGTTCTAAAGTTCACTATAAATATAAAAAATAAGTTGAAGTTTGATTAGAAATACGAAAAAACTTTTTCGACTACCCAAAATATGGATTTTGAGGAGCGAAATGAGCTTACAGATTCTAAAATTCCAATCTGGCAGATCTTTTGGCAACACATGACAAAATTATAGAGAAAAAACTGTAACTGAGTTCGCACCACTTTTATCAACATGAATATTATGAGATATTCTAACTTTGCTTTACTAATACAAAGAATTTTATTTCCAGCCACATAATAAAATAATAGTTCTATAAATAAATACAGCAACAAATGCGTACGTATGTATATATGTATATACATAAAACGGGCTGGGATGTCTGCAAGTGAGCACAGTATATACAAGCAGACCAATTAAAGGTGCGCACTACGCTGTTAGCTCAGCGCTACCAAGAAGAGCATTTGATAGAGTAGTGATGAGATGCGTTTAAATGTTGCAGCCTTGTATTACAGACTCCCATAGTGATAATGCAATTTGGCCAGCGGCGCAATATGGAGCATTCCAGCACCATTCACTTGTTTAACGTGTTCTCTTGCCGAGTGACACACACATACACGCAGGCGAGCCTTGATAGTAGGTTTGCAAATGCTCTTACATACACATATACATACGTAGATACATACATACACTCGAAGCACACAAATGATTGGCGAATGCAGTGCATAGGCATGCGAGGCAGTTCACGCATGCGCGCAATATCAGCCGCCTATTGCAAATGTACTCGAGTATATATGTAGGTGTGAGTATATTTTACAGAACGATCATGAAAAGCTTTCAAGGGCCTGCAGGAAAACGCAAACTGCATGGTGCAAATTTTAGGCGTACGTTATCAATTTTAAGGCAAACACGCATACATTTCGATATCGAATTTTCAATTCGAAATTAACTCCAAGCTCTACAAGTAATTCCATGCTGATATATTTAAGGCTCTCGCGATAGAAAGCTAAATTTCATCAACATCTAAATTTCAACATTCGCTTTTTCTGCAGGGCTAATGCCAGTTGAACAATACATTCACTACACTAACAACAAAAAGTTGCAAGTTGAGGCCTCACAACACGGAGAATTGAACGCGCCGCATTCGTGTTGCGCATGAGCACTCCGCGATTCTTTTGCTCCTGTCCGCACAGACTGTGTACGCGAGGCGCACAAAACGTTTACAACAACAACAATCAACAATAACAACTAAGGCATCAGCAGTACCATCAGAGCATTCCGGCACCGTGGGAAATGCACAGTAGTGGCAAATGAGTGGAGCTACGCATACACCGCTCCCAAACTTATGTATCTAAGTGTGTATATGCATGTGTGTGTGTGTATATAAACACATTCATGTATCCAAAAATGCAACACATAGAGATATAACTATACAATTATACTTAAATGTATGTATGTATGTGCGTATGTATGTACACAAACAATAGCTGACTGGCTGGCCAAGTTGCTGAGTGCTTGAATAGCTGAGTGGCTGAGTGGCTGCCTTACCCACAGCTGTACGGATGGATGGATGGATGAATGGGCGCTATGGTTAGCCTGTCGATGGCACCGCTGCTGCACGGCGACTTCGAGATTACTCTTTGACAATGCCTTCACTGCTTTATCATTTCCGAAACTATTGAAAGGCGCTTTTAGTTATTATTTTATTTAGGCTTGCCACTCAGGGCAAGTACATATGTATTTGTCCATACGGGACTCCTCTCAACTAACCGCATGCGTTTTATGCACTTTGTGTCGCATTTTGCGCTTGGTGTATGCGATCAGGTGTATTTCTAAAATATATTAATATTTTTTCGACTAACAAATATAATTATAAATATGTTTTAATTTGATAATTTGAAATTTTTCTTTGATATTTATTTGTATACTTCCAATTTTTTTGCTACATAAAATTGGAAGGTGATTTCAGTACAAAATACATGCATATGTACATATGTATATGTAAATGTGTAAAACATAATTTCGATTTATAGCATGAAAGCAATATTTCATCATCGCAAGTAATTATGCTAAGCTACATATAAAATACAAATAAAGACATGACAATTACTTGTGGCGGTACATCCCTGTCCTCCTCCTCATTAGCTTTGCATCCATGAATCTCTCGCGAGCTTGGCAAACGCTGGTCAACAACCGGGCCTGCAGCAACGAGATGCTGCTGACCTAGAGGGAAGCGTAAAATGTCTTATGTATGTATGTATATATATATATATATACATATATCTCTCTTGAGCAAAAAAAAATCTTGATGAAACTTGGTACGCGCCTTCTAAGTTTGCCAGTACGCAAAAAATTTCAAAAAGTGGGCGTTCCTCCGCACTCTAATTGGTTTAAGGGGGTATTCTAGTCAAGAAATCAAATTTTGGTCAATTTTTTTTGAATTTCATTAAAAAAAAAAACAAAAAATTTTACTATCCAGTTTGTTAGGGTTAAAACTTAAAATAATTTGAGGGGGGTGGGGGGAAGAGACAGGTGTAAAAAAATGGCGCATCGTGGTGACATTGATCCTCACTCTCCTGGTGGTCTGAAAAAAAAATCAAAAGAAATTCTTAATCAGTAAGGATGCTGTTATAGTCCCTACCTCAGAGTGCACAAAACAAAATTTTTTTGAAAAATGGCGACTGCCTGAAAATAAAAATCATTTTTTACGCTTTTTTTTAAATTCCTGAATTTTTTTTAAATACTAAAAACTAAAATTTTGACACGATGCTGGTAGGAACGATAAAGAATGATATAAAGAAGGTTCACACAAAATTTCAAGTAAATCGGTTGTATAGGACTTGAGATAATGCCGGCACCGTGTGGAAAAAAGTAGTTTTGAGAAAAACGCGTTTAAAAAAGTGAGTCTAGTAACTGTAGCTCCTAAAATAATTTTAATTTCTAAAAATCCTTTGGAGGATATTTTCGTAAGGGTCTAAACTTTAAATACATGAAAAAAATCGAATTTTTCAAAATTCTAGAGTAGAATACCCCCTTAACATACATATCTCCTAAACTACTAAAACTACAACAACAAATTTGCTCTTCAAAAATATAATAAGAACTTCTATCGACAGTTAGTCAGTAGAACTTAACAATTCCTTACTTGTTAAGTAAAGGATTTTGCTTATATGTACATATGTATTGTTGCAAGAGTCAAACTTCTTATTTGAACAACCGAAATTTTAGCTTTTGAATTTTAAAAACGTTTTGAAATGAGAAACGGCTGATGAAACTCGCAATATTCATATATCATCAGTAGAGATCAACGATCCTTAAAAACAAATCCATAATAAGAGTTATAGAATGTAAACAAATATTCCCAATTGCTTCGCTCTTCGGACACTTAAGAGCATGCGGGTCTATAGAGGGCAAGCTTAGAAAGTGAAAAAAACAAAATTATGTGAAAAAATAATCTTGAACTCTTTATAAACTAACTCATCAAATGTATTTTATCAGTAAATACTGAAATTTACTATATCCTACATAACATAGTCACTTACATATGTATATATGTATGTACTTATATAAAATTTATATAAAACTGCTTGCATACATGCATTCCAGAGTAATGAAAGCTGAGTAGAATCACGAGCATGACTGCCAATTACAGATAATAACACAATTGAATACAAACTCAGCTGGCAATTTTTTTGTTTTGCCGCACTTCGGACCAATCACAAATCAATTTCGCAACTGCAGGCTCGGGTCAGAGACAATGTAACGGATTTAAAATAAAGAAAATGGTGATTGCGGAACTATGGATGACATGAATGAACATGCATATGAGAGCACAACGTGTGAGTAATTTTTGAATTTATAGATACATATGTACGTTCCATATAAAATAAGAATTAAATGAGAGTAGAAATAGTATTAATAAAGACATATGTATGTATATGTACATATGTAGGTAATAAAATTATTATAAAAATACATACATAAGTACGTAATAGTAATAATTATTAAGATGAAGATTGTAATAATAGCAATAATGACAAGCAATATGAATAATTTCGGATTTTTTAACTTAATCCAAATACCAATGTATGTATGTATATACTATAGTTTGCCTTATATGTATGTACATCAAAAAGTAGTGATTTCAAGAAATACATACATAAAAGCCTTTAGACTTAAAAAAAAGGTATTTTGAACTAAGGTTTTAAATAAAAAAATGTTTTTTTTTAGTTAAAATAAATTTTCCTCCCATTGGAATAATATTATTATCTTTAATATTTTAAATAAAGAAAACAATTTTTTGGGACATAGGAAAGAAGCTTCAGTTTTGTTCAAAATAAAATGAAAAACCCTAAAACTTGGTTACATAAATTTTTGACATAAATTTTGAGGTTATGTGAATAAACTCAATGTTCAAAACTTATAGATCCTTTCATTATCTACAACTTTGTCATATAATTTGTTTTGTTTTTTAGTTTTGCCAGAGACCTCAGATCGCACGTAAATTATTTTTCCTTTAATTTCTGAAATTTTATCTTTTGTTTCCAATGAGTTTGAAATTACTATGAGTTTCTTCACTTTTTAAGATTTTTAAAGGATTCTGCATAGTTGAGTACTAGAAGTGGGTTCCAATATTCGACCGTGACTGTTTTCCAACCTTCGATGTTATAAAATAAAAGGCTAGATCCCCATCTAACTAACTAACTTGGGGTCTACTGAACCTACAAAAAACTTTGTTTTTAATTTTATCCGGAAATAGCACATTTTAGTATTCGAGATACACAGTGGTTACAGTGGTTTCAGCGGTTGATCCACTATACACCAATTTTTATCGGACCAATATAGGTTAGGTAAGGTTAGATGTCTGATCAGAGATCGCACGTGGACTAATAGGTGAAGTCCTTTATGAAGCCATTGAAAATCGAACTCCCGTGTTTGGACTTAGAGATCGGCAAACCGTCCCGTCAAGAGCCCCATCACTAATGAAAGGCTAGCCTTACTGAGGGCAAAGAGATCACTAGATCTCCTGCGATCTATCTTGGGCCAAAAGGCTTTTGCGACCGCGTAGGTACCAATGCTGGCCCATCGCTGACCAAGCAGCCGCGAGGCCTAGCTATCCAGTAGTAGAACACAAGACCAATATTACAAATTGCATTTGTAACCTTCATAAAATGATGACTATGCGATGCGCTCAAGATGAAAGGATGCGGTTCGATAATTTTCCGATATCCTGTTGTATTTGCAGCATACGTCAGAAAATGTTGTTCAATTTCAAATAATACATGTATGTGTTTGCTCGTTAATTCCGGTGTATTCTTGTACCTGTTGCCCAAAGGCAGTCCTTTTAGCACATTTCACTTGTATTTGGTTTTTCCCAAAACTCTTAAAGGATACCACATAAAGAACAACATCACTGGTTTACCAAAACAAACAAACGCGCCGAAACGTGCTTACCTACCACCGTCGTAAGGCAAATAAACTAAATAAATTTACTTGATATTTGCTTGCAAAATTCATTGGCTCGCGTGTCACGTAGCGGCGCGTGGCGGCAATGAAAGTTAAACACGAAAGGACGTACGAGATCCTTTCGGCCGGGCTCCTAATTACACATGAACATGTGAAACCAGTAACCGCTGCTCCCCACCATCATTTAGCCAAATGTGCACTAGGTGCGGTGTGCATGTGTGTGGGTGTGTGTGTATGAACAATTGCCGTGAACAATTCGTGGTGATAAGCATCAACGCCTCTGCGCTTATCGCACATCGAATCTCTGCGTAGGCACGCAGGCGCAAACGCCGTTTTCGCCGGCGAAGGCAGTTGCGATGGCCGCGTTGCGTTGCGGTTGCCGACAGTGGATTGCGTTAATTTGTTTACCCAGAGCAATGGCAAATAACAGCAACAAACAATCAACAAGCTAACATTAACATGATCACCAACAATCAACTACAACAACAACAACAGCATGAATAACAATATATAATATGTATGACAACGCCAACACACAGGCGGTCGGCCGCATTGGCGACCACAGAAATCGGCGAGCGCTGCAAATAAACAAACAAACAGTGCACACAGATGGACGGACGGTCGGATGGACGGACGGCGAAACAAATAAACACCTTGTATCTGACGTCGGCATGCCCGATGAGCACGAAGCGCAAGCGGAGGACGTTGAGGACAACGTTTGTGTGGAGGCCGAGGAGCGACCGCCGATGTGTGGGAGATAGATAACAAAGAGGTGATAATTGCACTTAAATGCAACATATTAATGTACATATAAGCACATTTTCACATACACATACATATGTATGCATGTGGACATATTGGCACTCGGGCCAATGAACACATACATGCGCATGTGGTTGTGTCTGTTTGTACATAGGCGTCCAGGCAGTTGCGTATTTGCGCAGGCGGACCAATTGCGACTTAATAGCCTCTGTCTTATCGCAATTACGCTGGTGGTCGTCAACGGTAACGCTATTTACTTAATTCGCTCGCCAGGGGCCATTGTGTGAAACATGGGAAAATCAAACCTCAATAATGCGAAATGCATACAAGAGCTTACACACAGACACATGTACATGTATGCATGCAAGCAATGGCATGCAGTTTTATTGGCATCTTGCTCTGCAGGACATCATCATTGCTTATCAATGAATGCCACTAACAACAGTAAACAAGCAAATATCTGTTGGCCGTGTCTGCCATGGCTTAGAACACCAGCGTTGGCAAGGTAAGCGGTTAGAAGTAATTAAGGCGCAATGTGGCTCTAAAGGAAAGCAGCAAAGACATATCTAACAACTCAAGATTTCCGTTGCTGGACATTTCCATTGAAAAACATATTTAGTTGGGAATCAATGCAGAGCAATTAAGATAAATTTCACATTTCCCAGAAGCCAGAAATTTTTATTCTATCAATTAACTGTTTCACAGTGTACACCGACCTAACTGTGGTTTTATGTTTCTGGAGTAAATTTTTATGGGTTTCATTTTGTCTTGACTCACTCATTTCAGTACTAAGTCTGGATTTTGTTTTCTGCTCAAATCAAAAATGTATTTGAACGAATACTCTATGTAAGGGAAAAGTTATATAATAGTATGGCAAATATCTTCGTGTCCTCCTCAATCACTTTTAAGCTTGTGCAGTGCTCAATCACAGACTTTAAGTACCCAGTAGAGAACATCAACGGTTCTCAAGAGCTCTACCAGGTGCCCATTAAGTATAAGGTAAGCGACCAGCAATATCGGAAGGTATTATTACTATGTAGGAACGGTATGAATCAGAACCGTCTACTAGAAGCGTTTAGAAATACCAGGGTAACCCACGTAAAATCATGCTTTGGGTATGCACTGTTGATTAAGGGGTCACGGATTTCATAAAATCGACCTCCAATAACATTATCCAAACCCTCTAGAATACTATCCCAAAGTTTCAAGTTGATCCGAGTAATAGTTTCGGAGATACAGTTTTGAGAACTTGGGAGCTCGAGGTTAGCTAGGCCAAGTGTGCCGTCTTTAGACGCGTTTTACTCGAAACTGTGTTTTTGAAGTCGGTTGGCAAGATTACTCAACAACTACTCAACCAATCTTCTTGAAGGAGTTTTTTCGATTTTCAATTTGAAAAAATAAATGTCGCGAAATAAAATATTTAATTTTTATACGAAAAAAATTTGTTTTGAAAAAAACCTTTTTTTCCGAGGAACCCCGTGTAACCCCATAAGCACATTTCTTGTATATTCGGTTATGTGACATCGAAGAAAACTTCTGATTTCCACCAATAGACTGGGCTGTTGTTGTTATTGGAGCGGCAGAAAATATTCCTGAAGATTTGTCATATTTTCGAATTTCATAATTTTTGTTTGACTTTACTAAAATTCGTATTTAAACAGTACTTACATATGTATGTGTGTGTATGTATATAAAAAATATTTCCAATATATCCAAAATCCAGAATAGTAAATAAATAATAATAAATTCTCGCACTAAAAGGTTTTCACTGTTGCCGTCTCATAGCCGGAATCCGTCTCAGTGAAACTCCCTGCCTGACGCATAATGTCCTGATCGATGCCATGCACCAACAACGCCACCTCCAAATGTAAGTGTGCCGTATCCTCTTTAAGCTTATTTATCGCCTTCTTGATATTTACCACAGAACCTGTAAGAAATATAAATAAAAACCGATCTTTCAATAAAACATAATGAAAGCCCAATAATGGGCTTAAACTCACTGCCATCGGACATGGATTGACCGCGTCGCTCCATTTCACTCTTCTTGATGTCATTCTCTTGTATAACGGCATTCAATTGCGTCATAAGCGCCTCGGTGTCAGTCTGCACTTGCGTCTGGGCATGCTGGACATTGGATAGCTCAATGGAAATTTCCTTGAATTGCCGTATGAATGACTGCAGCTCATTATTCAAATGCTTTTCCCGGCTTTCGATCTTCTCCAGACTGAAGGTGAATTCACTGTGCAGCTTTTTCAACTGCGATTGTGTGTCCTCAGAGCACTTGAAAGAAAAGCTGACTTTAGCGCACTCACACCAAATGTGTATAAATATGTTACCTCATCTATGCTGGCCTTCAGTGTCTCAATTTGGCTAAAGTGTGTACGCCAATCGCGTGCATCGGCTTTCACGTAAACTTTCAGTTGCGGCAGCACACGCTCGAACTCCTGCCGCCATTGCTGCTGATCAGTAAAGCGCTCCGTGGCCGCGTTATCGTCAGGCAAATCGATGTTGTGATTGCGATCTGCGCGCCGTGTGCGATTTACCCAGTTGAGATTTTTGAAAGCGCCACCACCATTCACTTCCATGTCGCTATCATCGCTCAAGGCGGCATTTTGTTCATCTTCCAGCTTTTCCAATATGATTTCCGCATTATCCTCCAAGTAGTCCGTTGCAACCTCATCCTCCTGTGCTATGTGCGGTCGATTATAGGCAATCTGTTGGAATTAATTAGCAATTGCAGTTAACACACACATACATATGTATATACAACCATATAAAACTAACCTGCGCCACTTTGGTGGCTTGCGTGGCGAGTATATCCAAAACGTTCAAACAAATAGGGCCTGCGCCGCGTATAAGCTTGTTGGATGAGAAATCCACTGGCACATCCTACACGCATTCAAGTAAAGAGTTGGAAAAAAGTCAGAGTCGAAACACTTTAATTGCAGTGCCAACCTTACCATTTCGTTCAGTATTTGCACTATTTTGGCAATCACTGTGTTGGGATCATCGAATTCCTGCGGCCTGTCCATCTCTTTGCCCAGCTTTCGGCACAGCCACCAGCAAATTAGCGTAAACATGAAAAACTGTTCGCCTGGATTAAAGGATTTGACAAAGTAGAAACGCGAGAGCGGCTTCATTTTGTATTCACTCAATAGTTGCTTCTCGTAATTCAGCATTTTTAGTTTTTCCAGCAGATCATCCGACTGAAATGTGGTCACTGGCAAGCTATTTGACTCCTGTGAATTTACTTTATCGCCTTGCATTTTTTATTTTATTTTGCTTTTATTGGCAAAGTGCAATATTTTTTAAAACCAAAAGGAAACTGAGTTAATGGTAAAATAAGAGGAAGCATGGTGTGCGTTGTCAAGGCAACGGTTAAGCCATAACAAAAGCTTTGAGAATGCAACTCATGAGGGATTAATCTTTATTTTTGTTGTTTTTAAATAAATTAATATAAAAATTCAATAATTTATAAATTTAGTTGCAATTAGCTTAAAAAAAGGTTTGGTTACATCAAATGTTACAAATAAATTTCTTTAACAAGTGAAAACCAACGCTAGATGGCGCACGGCATAGTTGTTTGTTTTTCTCTACATGCCAACCTGTTTTTTGTTATAAATAGTGTGAATAGTATGAATCATAGATGTCGCTGCTAACACTCGCAGTGAAAGTGCAAATTTATTATTCGCTTTCATTTATTTTGCCTATGTGATATACTATGTACATATGTATTTCTACAAATTATTTTATTGGCATTATTTATTTACACATTTATTACAGAATTTTATTTATACAAACTTATTTGAGTAAAAACTAAGTGTTAAAAAATTAAATAATACATCGACAATTAAGAACTATTATATACGGGTGTTAAATATAAATATACATACATATACATGTGTAAGTACATATATTAGATTCATCTTTTCATGAAAATTATGGGTTATCAGCTGTTGTTTCATGTGGAATCCGTGACATCGCTTTTGGTCGGTTGCGTGTACGAAAGATGATCGTAAAAAGGTTGCGCATACGTCTCGGTGTCTGTGCCGTCATCGCCAATTATCTCCTCGTAGATTTTATACGGTTGCTCCGTTGGTAATTCTTCGTAGGTGATGTGATGCGGTTTGTTACATTTCTCATTGGCGTATGTGGCCGCGCCAATATTGTTGCAGTTACACACGGAGCCGATGCCATTCAAAGGCGTCTCGTAGTCTTCGTTATTGTTTGTGTTGTCATTGAAGGCATTCGCGGTGGGCGGCAGCTGGCGCACCACATCAAAACGCTCCGCGCTCGTAAAACGCCTGCCGACATTGCGTTGCGGCCAACCGAAGGAACGATAGTACGACAAGTGGAACACCCTCTGACAATTGATCCACATATAGAGTAAGAGAAATAGCAGCGCCACACCCACCGGCAGCATAAACACAATTATCAGCGCCTCGGCGCGTTGACTGCGTTTACTATCCCACGGACCGCCGTAGATTAACTTGTAAGTGGAGGCGTTCACCACACCCGTATTTCGGCCATGAATTTGAATACCCCGCACCATCGTCGGGCCTTGTGTGGTGGTTGCTTCATTCACAGTTGGCACACTTTCCGTGACATTGTCCGCTGCGGATGGCACTTCCACCGGCACACATTGCAAGCCGTTCACATTAATTTGCGAAATGTATTTGGCGTACTGGAAGACGCGGAACTTTTCGGGGTGTGTGTGCGCAAAGTCGAGCAACCACAGGCAATGCCACGGATTGCGGTCGATCTGTATACGCACTTGCTCCCAACTCAAGGCGGCCACGGCCGCTGCATCGTGCAGTGACGTCAGCTCATTGTCGCGCAAATCCAATGACGTCAGCGCCGGTACGGCGGACATCAACGCCGGCAATGAGAGCATCTTCAGTCGATTTCCGCGTAACAGTAAATGGCGCAGCTTTCTCAGTTCACTCAGCCATGACAACGGCAATTGCGTCAACTGATTTTCGCTCAAATCCAGCGTTTCCACGGCCACAATTGACGTGTTGCTGCCATCGCTGAGAAAATCCACACGAAACGCGTTCAACGCATTGCCACTCAAATTGATGTAACGCACGCTGGTTGTTTGTGCGGACTCGAGCAGCGTGAACGATTTCAAGGTGCAGTCGTTGATTGATATATTGCGCAGCAGCTGAGGGTTACTCACCACCACGGTGTCGTCATCGAAGGCGGTGCGTGTGACGACTATTTGACGCAGCGTCTCGGGCAGATGGCCAAATAGGTCGGACGTGATGTATTTCAAATGCAACAGCTGTAGATCAGCGACGCCGGTGCGTTCGAACAGATCGCCGTCCTTGAGCGCCAGCAAGGGCTCGTGCGCGATGTAAATGCGCTCCACGACGCGTAGCTTATCAAACGCCGAACGCGCTATGTGGCGCAGCGTGTTGCGTACGAAGTACAGTTCCCGCAAACGCGGTAGATTCGCGAACGCATCTGTGCCTATGGTGGCCAATTCATTATTATGATAGCGCAGAATCTCCACCTCCAACACGCTGTTGTTCGCAGCTGGGCAACTGAAGGGCTGTAGTGTGTCTGCGTGGAAGCGCTCCATATAGACTTGCGGCACGGTGCCGCAGTAAGGCAGGTACTCCATGCCGTAAGTTTCCACATCCAGTGGCGTGTGACAGCCATCGAGCAGCAAACTTTCCAGTGGCCGCAATAGATAAGCGGGCGCGCGGCTGTTTTCACCCGCAGTTTTTGTTTGGCAATCGATTTGCACCGCCAAACCCGTGGATTGAGGCGGCTCATCCACCCGATGCAGCGTGGCTTGTATGAGACACGCGTCACTGTCATTCCAACAGCTCTCCGCATCCACTATGGCGTTGGCGGGTGAAATACGCACCACACACACGAGCAGCAGTGCCACACTCCATCGGCTCACGGCAACGGCAACGACACGGCGCATTCGAAGTTTTCGACTTTATACTGAATTCCGCAAACCCGTTCATCCGCTCCACGGCACGTCAAATGCAAATTCCAATACCGCACTGACTGAGCAACATGCCGAGCAAACTTACACAAAAAACGCTCGCACTAAATTGTGCTCCTTCAGCCGCCCGCTGCTCTGGCTCGCCAGTTGCGACGGTGGCTGCTGATTTTAATTTGAATTTTGAAACAAAACATTCAGCCAAAAGACCGCACCGCAGCACCCCAACGTCCCCGACGCCTTCAATGCCACAACCCACTACACACTTAATGGGCAATCGCTCCGTGCCGCCGCCGCCAGAGACCGCCTGGCAAATACCATCTATACTCAATCACACTCGTCCGTACATGCCAGCGTCTAAGTGATTTTGTATACATTTATGCGACACACACACACACACACAGCTGCAGTGGCTGCGTGGAGCGGCGCTACATTTGCGGATTGTCTAATTTTAGCCGTTCCTCTGGCATATTCGTACTATATTCAAGCAAACGCGCGCATATGCTCTTCTCTGCGCGTTGACTTTGAGCATTCGCCTCGTTCGGAGCACTGAAATTGCGTCGATGGAAATCCGCAAGTCGAAACGCCAAGCGTCAAAGTCTATAAACACTCGGGCAGCGTGGACACGTGCCGATTAATGGCCAATATTCAGTCGCATTTGCATTCTCAAATCAGTGTGGACGATTCCACAAGGCATCGGTACATATGTACCTACATATGTATGTTTGTAGTGTGTACTTAATAATTATGTAGTAAAATTCCAAATGTAATTCGTGAATACCTTTTGAGTGCTCGATTGCTTCGCTTTTACGTTTTTCGAATATAAATTTCGTGCGGCACTTTTTTTAACATTTGCGTTCGTCTATGAGTTGTATAGAAATATTACGAGAAATTCTGAAAACATTACATATGTATGTACAAGTGTATATGTGTATGTACATCAATAAAGAATTGTGTTGACAAACAATTTACGATTTTGTTTTGATTGCGCTCGTCAGTGTTCGCATCGCTCGGAACTGAAATGGAATAAGGTATGCGAAGGGCGATCGCGCTGATTTTGGATCACATTTTGTGTCGATCAGTGAGCAATATTATATATATGGCTTAAATGTAATGAAGATGAAATGATGATATTTAGAGAAATGAAAAAAATAACTAGTTGAAAGTAAGGTTCTAAATTGCCTTGATTAGGAGACCGGGATATTAAATGTAACTGCAGACAAGCGGATAACACAATAGGTGCATTCCTCGTCTATCTGTCTAACTTCAGACAAGATAAATGCTTTTATATAACTTTTAGAGAAAGCGACACTTGTCCTCCGTTAGTTGCTGCGTATAGCACTCAAAGATTATAAAGAGAAGCCTCTTTTATACCAAAAATATATTCCGAGTTTGTTCTTAACTCTAAAATGGCTATCGAATCCCAGACGTTAGTCACTCTAGTTAAGTAACTGTTTTTTCAATAGGAACGCTACAAAGAAGACTGAAAGAGACAGCAAACGATGCCATATTTTCCCCGCTCTTTTGTCATTTCTCTTCAGTAAGGTCTGCCATTTCATCAAGGAAAGATACACAATCCAACAATGAGTCGAAGGTATTAAAATTGACTACCGAAATTCGGAGTCAGGGGCCCTTTAAATTTTAAAATTTATGGTCCTGTCCGATCAACAATTGAACGACTAGTGGAAAAAATTTAATGCACAGGCACAGTACAAAATGTTTCCGTGCCGGTGAGATAAAGAAGTGCCGGTAGTGTCGAGAATATTGCTACCGGTAACGCATTAATTGAGGAAGATCCAAATCAGTCTCTCACTCGTCGTTCTCAAGCACTGGGCACCACTGTGTCGACGTTCTGGGAGTTTCGAAAAGATCTTGCCCAACATCCTTACAAGATCAAATTGACGCAAGAACTGAAGCCCTTGACACCAGAATCGTCGTATGTTCGTGAATTGGACTGAGCAACAACTTGAAAATGATGCGGATTGTCATCGAAAAATCATTTTCAGCAATGAAGCTCATTTCTGGCTGAATGGCTTCGTCAACAAGCAAAATATGCGTTATTGGTCAGGCAGAAATCTACACCCACTCCATGAGTTATGTTATGGAACGAAAAAATTACGGTTCGTGCGGTTCGGCGGCGTCATTGGGCCGTATTTCTTCCGTGATGATCAAGACCGGTACGTTACTGTGAATGGAATCGTTACCGCTGAATGATAACCGAATATTTTTGGCCCGAAATGGATGATATGGACTTGGACAATATGTGGTTCTAATAGGACGACACGAAGACACATAGCAACTGTCACAATCGATTATTGAAAAGCAAGTTTAGTGAACGTGTTATCTCACGAAATGGCCCAATCAATTGGCCGTCTCGGCCCTGCGATTTGAACCCATTAGACTATTTTCTGTGGGGCTACGTCAAGTCTATGATCTATGTCAGCAAGCCTGGGACAATTGTTGAACTTCGTACGAATATTGAACGTGAAATTGCAGCAGTATCGGCTGATTTATGCTTGAAAACCGTCGAAGATTGGGTTAAGCGTCTGGACTTCTGCAAGAGTGTCCATAGTGGCCATGTAAAGAAATCGAGTTCCATACATAATGGCAACCAATGTACTTTCAGAGGAATAAAGAATTTTCATTTTTATTTTATATTGTTCGACGACAACATATGCTTTAGGAAGGAAAGGTAAAGGATGTAAGAAAGAATAACGGAGTCGTCCACTAAGGATATGAAGATCGTTTCGATGGTGGTACCTTCATTTACCTAGACATACTTGTATTATAAATATCTAACAAATTGTAGGCGATATATAAAAATTTTGCAAATTTTGAACATTTATTAATAATTTACATACAAAAAAAGAAAATTTCCTTTGCTTTGTTCTGACTTTACTATAAATTTAAAACAGTATACCTAGGCTAACAAACGAAGCAATTATTCGCGTTACCAAAACGGTCTCCGGTTCTCCGACGATCGCCAACAACAGGGTGAAGCACATAGTGTGAGACATCAGCGAAGCGCTGTCGGGCACTATATGTTCCAAAAAGCTTTGAGCGATCGTCCTCAAAAGCTGCACTGCGCTTGCACAAGGAAACCGTTGTAAGCCAAAGCAGCAAGATACATCGTTTAGAGTTTGGTTAACGGATAGACGCGAAATGTTGGAAATGTTGCACTGCTCACCCAACCAGTTGACAACTCACATATTCTCACTCAACAAATTCGGACAACGCACATTGCCGCCGGACATGGAGTAGATGTGCCGCCGCAGCACACGAATGTGTTTCTGCGATACTTCGAAGTTGTGCACCAGCGTGTTCAGCTGCGTTTGCAACTCGGCAATTAAACTGTCGCGCTCTTGAATTAAGCTGGTCGTTGAGTTTTGACTACGACTCAGCTTCAATTCAAGCTCGAAGACACGTTTCTGCAAGTCACGTCGTTGCTTCTCCGTTTGCTCACGCTGGCGCGCCATGGTGCGCTTGCTGGCGTTCTGCACACTATCCAATTGCTCCTTCAGCTTCTGCATCTCCTCGGCCAGTTTGCGTTTCTCATGTTTCAGGGATGTGTTGTAATTCTTGAAGATTTTCAAGTCGCGCTCGGCCGCTTTGAGCCGATTAATGGTCATCACCTTGCGACGTGCCAGCTCATCCATTTTCAGTTTCAACTGATTCGCCTCGCCCTGCAGGTTGCGCACGCGCTCTGTGAGCATGTTGTTCTCTTTGTGCACCTTCTCGTATTTGGACTGCTCCTCGCGCACTATTTGCGGCAAGTGCGATACGTCGCGCAACTTGGAGTCGATCTTCTGGCGCAGCTGATCGATGCCGGTGCTGATTTCGGTCTCGAGTTGGTGGTTGTTCGAGTTGAGTTTCTCGATTTCTATTTGCTGGGTTTGCATTATATGCTGCGCCTTGATGCAACGTGTATGGTAGTCCTGCAAGCAGTTTTGCTGTTGTTGTATAATGTTACGAAATTGCGACTGCTCGCACTGAAGGTTCGATATAATCGACTGTAGCTCCTTTAGGTCTGCGGTTTTGGTCAGACCGTGCGTCTTCTGATTGTTATCCAATACGTTCTTAAGCACTTTATAGATGTCTTTCAAACCGGCCGCATGTCCGCGTGTATTGTATTTGTCCACATCGTGCGGCACCTCGTTCTCTTTGTTCTCGGACTTGCGCTTTATGTGGCGTTTCTGTGACATTTGGCCATTTTGCTGTCGCAAGTTTGAGTATTCGGATGTCGATGAGAGCTTGCGTTTCCTACGACCCACCGACACATCCTGTTCCGGCATATTATACTCCGTTTCCAGATTCTCATTTGAGGTAGGTGCAACCGGGTGGCAGCATAGTCATGAAACTGCTACCGCGATGGAATATTTGTGTGTACTTGCGCTTCAATGAGAACTCGGATCCGGTGCTGCTGCTGCTGTCCGAATAGACGTCAGTGCCTTTGGAGCACTTGCGGTTGGCCACAAAACGGTCGTGCTTCTGCTGCATTTCATTCAATTCAAAATTTATCTTCATGTACTTCTCTTCCAAATCTTTGGTGGTGTTGTTGTACTCCTTAAGTTCCTTCTTGTACTTGGATAGTTCAGCTTTCAATTTCGAACCGACCTCACAATGTTTGGATTTTCGCTTGACGGTGGCATGGTATGAGGGTCTCATATCTGTGGAATTGCTCAAATCGCTAGGTGTTGCCTTAATCGCTTGCGCATCGACATTTTGTATGGCATCTTCGAATTGTTCCTCCGACTGATCACTTTTGAAACTTAAATTTTGGTAACTTGAGTTCTTCGAATTGCAATGTAAACCATCGGATGCGGTTACCATGTCGCCGCCGGAGGCGCATGTCTGCCGTGACAATGTGAAATATGGATGGGAACGTCGCTCCAGACATTCTTCTGATTTCGCACTCAACTTTTGTGTAAACTCCAAATTTTGACTTTTTCGGTCCATTTGCGTCCTTTCTGAAAGGTGTGGGCTTTCTACAAAGAGGCGCACAAGATGGTTACTGTTACGCTTGTCTGTGCAAATTTCAATTTTTATTTTAAAATTGGGACTCTATTTACCAACAGAAAATTTTTCAAAACTCTTTTCATTCAAAATCCAAAAAATAATTTGATACGACAACAAAGTTTGAAGGATGTGATCAAAATAAAGCGATTGCTTATATTTTGCGTTCAAGTATTTTTACTCCAGGAGCAAATCTACAAATCTATGTACGAATGTGAGCTCATATTCAGCGTTCTTGGCAGAGTCGCTTGAAGTACAAGTACCCACCCTACTAAGCAGATTAAAATGGTCAGATCAACGGTTAGCTGTTCACTCGTTCAGTTTCAGCGCGGACTATGGAAATGTTATTCAGAGAGAGAGAACCTTTGGAGAACCTGGAAGGATCTACGGCACCGACTTACTAAAATCGTTTCCGGACCAAAACATCTTAAGATTTTGTAAGATGTCATCTAGGGATAGTTATAATTGGATCCCACCATTATTCCCTGTGTTTATTAGATGCCTTATTCACTGGTTCTAACTGAGTTAACAGTTTTTGGTGCCAGCTCTGTTGAGTTGACAGTCCTTGGCCAAACAAAAATCCGGGTTCGTTCCGGTTACGTAGACCCGACTGCCATGGGAACCTGTGTCTAGCCCTGCTAGGCACTTGCCGAAGCACTTGGATGAGCAGCATTTTCGAAAAAAGAAGTTTAGGTAAGCAAAGAGTGAAACTTCATTATTCGACAAAAAGAAAAAAATTAGGAAAAATTAACTCAAAGAAAACACATATAATACAAATTAACATAATTCTTTCTAAATTCTAAGTATTTTCTATTGAAAAGCAGTTGTCAAATTCTAAATAAAAAATGACCAGTGAACAAGATCCCGAGAAAAATTTAGCTTCGGAAAATTTAGATGAAGGAGAGTACGAGTTTATTTATGGCACAGAAGATGGTGTCTACTCGCAGAGCGAGACCACGCATATGGGTGAAGAGGCCGAGGAGGCGACCGAAGATATATTCTCACATCTCGGTGAGTCATCGGATGATCCAGAGCAGAAACGTCGTTATATGGAATACTTGAGTCTAATCAAGGAGATCGAGTGCCAAAATCAAATGGTCGATGATATTAAAGCGCAAATTGTGGAACTTTGTGCCAAACCTTGTAAGACCAAATGCGAACTGAAGGATATCAAAAGACTACGCGTGTGTATGGAGCAGGAGATAATCAAGTTGCGTTGCTTGATGACCAAAGCCATGGAATTGCAAAACTTCGGTTCTCGACGACGTTACCATGAGATACCGCTTGCCACAACCATCGATGAAGATAACATGACGCCATATGCGGGTACACAACAGCCGCAAACGACATGGAAGGGTGGCGAGAGCAGTGAAACGGATAGATGCGCCTCTGCCGAACCGAAGGAATGCAAAGACGAGAAGGCCTTGCGTTGTTTATGCAAAGCGCTGGGCAAGATGAAGATCTGCTGTCCGGAAGACAAAAAACTTATACAAGAAATCGCCGGTGTGCTGATGGGACACAAGAAGAAAAAGAGCGCTCCACCCTGTCCTCAACCATGCCCACCTTCGCTACCACCTTGTCGAGGACCGTGTCCACCGTTCGCGAAGCCTTCGAGAAAAAGCAAAAAATCCGCGCAACCCTGTTCGTCTGATTCTATGCCCGGAGCGGATTCTTTGGAGAGACTCAAGCAGAAAATCACATGTATGCAATCATCGGTTTGCCAATTGAAGCAGGAAATATATCGACGGGAGCGCGAGAAACAGCAAGTGTGTGAGCCGGAGGAAGAGAAGGAAGACGTCTGTTCGGAGGAGCCCGATCCCATTCAGTTTTGCTTAAGCAAACGAACCACAAAGGCCGATGAAATGGCCAAATTGAGAGAAAACTACTTGCACTTGTTGGCAGAATTTTCGAAAAAGGATTGCCAACTTAAAGAAATGGAGAAGCGGTAAGTTTCTTAGTAAAATGTTTGCTTAATAAATAATAGTGTCATTATTTGATGTCTGTTGTAGCCTCAAAGGATTTTGCGGCAGCTGCAATCACAATAATGGTCAGGGCGAAGGCCAAAACACCGACCAGTCCGAATTAATAGTGCTCAGGCAACGTGTTGCTGACTTGAAGGAAGAGCAAACGGAATTCAAGTGTCTAATGAAGGAACAGTCACAGCAACTGGAAGATTATCGCAATAAATACTTGGTGGCGCAACAGAAAGTTGAAGAACAAAGTGTGACACTAGACAAATTAAACATGAACAATAAAAGAATAGAGAAGCAAATCAACACGGAAGTAAAAGAAATACGTGCCAAATTCCAGGAGAAACTCAACGAGTTACTCCACTTCCCCAAGCTGTTGGAAAACGAGCAATTGAAGTTGGCGCAGGCCTGCAAGGAAAAGGAAGATCTCCAGGGAAAGTTGATGCTTATTTGCAAAGAACTGAAGGCACTCAAAGCGCAGACAGAGTCTCCGAAGGACGAAACGGATTGTCGGCCGCAATTGATGAAATGTCAACTAGAACTGGAGCAATGCAAGGCGCGTCTGGAGGAAATGGAAAGACAACGCGATCTTTTCTGTGAAAAACTCAAGGCCACACAAGATGACCTCGACACATTACGTTCGGAATCGGCCAAAATTATCGCCCGCACTAAGGAACGAGCCGAGGCAATGAAATGCCAAATGCAGGAACAAATAGATCGCCTGGAAAAGGAACTGGCGCAGTGTCGTGCCACCGCCTGTCTATCTGTCAGTGATCGTGAAGCCGTTATACGCGAGATGCAAGGCCAACTCAATACACTTTCGTACAGCTTCGATGCCGCACAGAAGCAAATCAAGACGCTCCGCAACCACATCGCTTATGTCTCCAATGAAAATTGTTTTCCTGTTAAATGCTGATCACTTAATTTAACATAATTATGCTCAAATGAAATCACGTTGTTGGTATAGCTATGGCTTTATAGACATGCTCAACTACATGTTTATTGCTATATCTTATAGATTTTGGGAGAACATCTCCAGGATACAACGAAAGCCGTAATCAAATTAACAACAAATACTGTTAGATGAAGCGGCCAACATCATTGGACTATTAGTAGCATATTAATCTTATAAAGATTTTACAGCCAAACGCTTCATTTTGGGAGCCTTTTTCTTTGCTTGACGCTTCTGCTCCTTGATTTCCCAGCGGCGCTGCTTCTCGGGGTCGTCCTCGGCAAGCACGCGTTCTTTCTCTTGTTTGCGCTTGTCTTCACGACGCTGAGCAGCAGCCTCTGCGCGTGCTGCGTGTGTACTCTTCAAGAATTCTTCCTCCACACGCAAGCGATTCTTTTCCGCTTTGTTTTTGCCCTGCAAAAGCATGAAGATGCACATTTCTCAATAGATTATCTTATGATCAATGGTTGTAGTTCAAGTTACCTCTTTGGACATGCGATACACTTTTAAACGTTCCATTAAATAGAAAATAAGGATAAGCAACGGCTTGATCGACTCCATATCTACACCTTTGGGCATGTTAAATCCTGCCATAAGCATACATTTCGTTTCTGGTTGCTTCAAATTATTGGCATCTTCTTGTTGAATGGGACCACTAAATTGATCAGAAATATGGATATAGTCGATGTAGCGCTGATATTTGTTGAGTGCAGTGATGACGCGCGCCTCCAATATTGCTGACGTGGCTTCAGGTATTTCGGAGAGCACACTAAATCCTGCAGGTACTTTGTAGCGATCCTCTGGCTTACTGACTAGACTGCAATATTTGTTCTACATAGAAACGTGGAAAGTGCAATTATTACATATACTTTGTAAAATATATAAATATGCTTGTATATATTTATATTTAATAAAAATACTCACCAAATCAGCGTACTCTTTGAAAACTTTGGTTATAGTTTTCCTTAGACCCACGCAAAATACAAATGAATCCATTACGCCTCGTGTCATTTCTACTTTTATGTGTACTTGGTCCTGTTGAGGGCGTATCAATCCGGATATTAATGCTACCAAATCTTGACGCTTAATCATCTTAAGCTCAACAAGCATGCCTTCACAGCAAGTGCGACCTGAGCACCACAATGTGTATAAACTTTCACTTTCCTTCATCAAACCAGGATTTTCGTTTTCTTGTTTTCCGTCATCGCCTTAAATTAGAGAATATCGCAGTGTTAAAAGAAACATAAAAATAGGTTTATCGTCTTATAAACCTACCGACTAGCACGAAATTGTCATCTAATAGGCCCTTATGTGTACTATACCATAATTGTGCTAGTCTCGCATTCTTCGTTTTACCGGCAAAGAAATTAGCGAAATAGGCTAACAAACCAGCCAACATAAGCATTTCCATCCAATATGAGTCCCAGTGAGTGCTACAAAGTATTAGTAACATATATATAAATATATTTCTACGTAAGGATATTAAATCAAGAAACTCTTACCGGAAATGCATTGGAATTTTAGCTACTGTCAGTTTCGGTTCAGCAGTTTTTGGATCTACAGGTATTTCTTTGCTTTCACCTGCATCAAAACCTTCAAATTCTTCTTCGTCTTGGAAATGTTCAAATTCGTTGTCATCATCTTCAACAATTCCGTCGTCGTCGTCTGTTTTAAAGTCATCTGACTTGCCAGATACTGTCTCTACAACTTTCGGTTTCTCGGGTATTTGTGCTTGTTGTGCAGATTTCTCATCTCCAATTGGTGGTGCCGATGTAGACACAGTCTCCACAAACTCATCGTCCGTGTCGAAGTCATCGAAATCAGCAAAGTCACTATCATCGGCATGAGCAAATACCGAGGTCATACCAGTTAGCACCAGGCAGCCTAGTGCCAAAAGTGTCACCACCTGTCTTACCTGCATATCTCTTCTTTCACTACACTAATAAATAAATTTTACTAATTATTAAGCAACATTGGTATTAATAAAAATATTGAGGTTAAATGCAAGTTAAATGGGTTATAGAAGTAAAGAAAACGAAAATACACTCACTCAATTAAGTACTCATTTCAGTGAAAAGGGATAGGGTCAAACTACCATTCACAATAGTATTTGCAGTGATGATATTTTTATTGAGTTTCTTTTATTTTTTATGTTAATTTTTTAATATATTTCTGTAAGTTTTCTGCGATTGAAATATTTATAATAGTAAATTTACATTAAGGGAGAAATTAACTATTTAAATCTCAATTTTCTAATTTATTTTAACGTAATACCCAGAACACATTCATAATAATTCACCTAAAGATATACTAAAATCTTCTTCAAAATTATGGCAACTATAAATATGTAAACAATAACAACTTTACTGTCAGCCAAGTGTCAAGTATACATGTGGGATCCTTTTGATTCTAATTTTACCAGTTGTTGAAATAAAATGGTAAATAAATATAGTAAATTAAAGAAATTTACAATTACAATAGCTTATAATATTTTCAGGGCAAACAAAAGAAAACACGTAAAATACAAAAACAACGTACAGCAAAACTGAAACGTTTATTAAAGCCTACTGATCAACGGCTGAAGGAAGGGATACGCAAGACACGTAAAAAGCCAATAGATCCACACGCTTTGAAAGTACACAATGTTCAACAGCAAAGTTCCGCACTGTTCTTCCAATACAATACCCAACTGGGTCCACCATATCACATTATACTCGATACAAATTTCATCAACTTCAGCATTAAAAACAAACTGGATATCATTCAAGGCATGATGGATTGCTTATACGCCAAATGTATCCCCTATATCTCAGATTGTGTACGTGCCGAATTAGAAAAGCTAGGAAGTCGTTATAAATTAGCGCTGCGCATAATTTCTGATCCGCGCTTCGAACGTTTACCCTGCCTACATAAGGGCACATATGCGGATGACTGTTTAGTAGAGCGAGTTCGCCAACATAAGTGCTATATTGTAGCAACCAACGACAAGGATTTGAAAAATCGTATACGCAAAATTCCAGGTGTACCTATTATGTATGTAGCGGCGCACAAATATGCTATAGAACGTATGCCGGAAGCGTATGGTGTAAAAGCGTAATATTTATTAGTTCTTGAGTAGTAATTAGTTAGATTAAATTGCAGTTTTATAACTTATAAACTATATGCTGTATGTAATTATCAAAATAAGAAAAAAACACACAAAAAACACACTTATGTATATGCGTTTATATTTACTGTGTAAAGTTATGTCTTTATGCAGATATAGCCAATTATGAACAAATTTTGAAACTATTTTATTCCAACACTAACCAACAATTTTTCCTATTGTTTACATTAAAATGTGTAAAAGATTTCGATCACAAAATATTTTTCCGTGAAATTGGCTGGCCAAAAGCTAATATGGTATGTAGGAAACCCATCGATAGACTTTATGGAATAAATAAACAAGATACTTTTTTTATTTATATTTTTCTTCAAGAATTATCTTACTATAGTACTAAAGAGATTAATTGTTTGCTTTTTGAAATTTGTATTTTCATGTCGAGTCTTTACAAAAAGTCGCAAAAAGATTTATTTCCAAAATTTTTGAACAAAAATAAAAAGAAAAATCTGTTGTTACATATTAATTTTTAATTATTGACAATCAATCAAATCAAAATTAAAGAAATCCACTTTTTTATTATCCATTTATTACAACGAAACATATGTATGTATGTATACAAACTTGTATAATAAATATATAAAAAGTCCATATCATAAGCTTATATGTAGGTACACACATATGATTTTGCGCCTTTTTGTAGGCTACAATAAAAGTTTAAATCTCACTTCCGGAATATTAAGATTTCATGTTGATCGAAAGAACACTTTGTTTTTCAAACGAAATGCTTTTGTAACTTTTTACTTTAGTTTCATAGTCATCTGCCAATTAACCGCAAAAGATCCATTAATTTCCTATTTGGAGGTAAGATTTATGTTTCTGGGTGCTCACTTGTATCTGAAGATCAGGACTTCTCTCTCATATAATTGATGAAAATCTGCTATAAATGATAACAGTTATAATTTGTATAAACAGTTGCGTACTTTTCTATTTAGCATTTTTAAAAAATATTATTTAGAAAAGTTTTGCATTACTTATCCTTTTGAACATACGATATGTGAACGGAAGTCTTTTCTTCCACGCTGGTGTACCACTTACCTTAATAGTTCTTTATTAATATTAATATCGATAAGTATTATTATTATACAAATACAAATATACAATGACCATCTGTTAGAAAAATTTATGTTTTATTAAAAGTTTAAAGCTTAAAGTATTGATCATCGCTAAATTTTCCAGATGATAATATGAAATTGTTTAGTTAAATACTATAAATAAGTGTTAATACCTTCTATTTTAAGGTGAAAGCTTCATCTATTGATGTAATACTTTGTTTTTGTTTTTTTATTTGTTTTCAAAAGTGATTAATTACTCATGTATGTACATATGTATACGCTTACCTCATATCATTTATGCTTTTCTAATGAAGTCATTGCCATTTATACAAAGATTAAGTGAAATACCTGTACGCCTTTATATGTACATATGTATGTAAGTTTACCGCGGCGCTTTTACATTTTCAGCCACAGAAATTTCAGTTAATTACACCGTCGAACTTAGTCTCATATTGAATGTACTTCAACATGTGCCGGGTAACCCGAACACCAGAGCACCTGATGAAGTACAATAGACATGGGACATTCGTTGAATTATTAGGAATTAAATCACTTAATCACTTAAGATATCAGGTGTGAATATGTGCGAATGATCGCTGCAACTTCACTATTTAATATGTGACGAGACTCTGTTGACTTTGACAGGCACTTCGCGCGCTACTTCAGGTACCTGACTGCCTTAGATTACAACCCAGCCCCGGTCACTGATTAGCGCGCAAAGTACTTGACTTCACAGTTGAAAGCGTTGATTGCCAAAATGTTAATTACCAAAAAAAATCATACATAAATGGAATATGCATAAAAAATGCATGGAAGTCTGCATAGCATTAAACATGCGATCTCACTCACATGAACTGCAGCTGCAATTGCAGTTGGCAACAGCAGTTGCACTTGGCTGCACGATTACTCAGCGTGACTCCGTGTGGCTGCACATACACACATATACATATTGGTCATATGTACGTGCCTCAGCTCGTTTATTCGTACCTACCCACTCATCTGCCCAACGCGTAACCGTGGCACAACCTGGTGTCGACCGCAGTTGATCATCCAAAGGAAACGACCTTGTGGTCTCTCCATGAGAAGCTTTAAGGTTAACGATCTGCTTTTAAACTTCGTTAGCGCCCCATGAATGGTCTCCGGATGACTTCATACACATATACACACCAATATGCACAATTGTATGCATATATTCTCTTTTCACAGCACATTTCTTTCGCCGATGATTGCTCTCTTTGCTGTCTTATACCAATTCGCGATTTGTGTGTGAAAACTCAGCAAACAACTACTCACCAGTCGACCGACCTGTGCTCGTCACATCCGGCAAAACTACCAGCTGACAGACTGGCAAGCTAATTGGGTATCATTAACTCACGTCCACTGGTCGCTCTTTATTTATTATCTTGTTCCCAGCTCTCACATTCAAAGAGCTTACCACAAATTATTAAACTTTTTCGCTTGTGTGCGGGTCTCTTTGAACACCAGTTGTCGTCATCTTCTCCCGCTTTGCCATTTTAATAAATATGTGTGAGAGTTTCTGCAAATTTCGTTCGCTAATTTCTGCACGTAATCAACGAAGCTTGGAGTTGGAATTTGCTTCGTTATCAAGATGACTTGCTTCGTGTTCAACCTGATCGACGGATTGAAAAGAATAACAAGGAAAAAAAGTAGGTACCGAACTTCGTTTGGAATTTTAAATTAGTCATGCCATTATTTTCACCTATGAGTGCTCTGCACTCACACCTAAACAAACGTTTGCAGTATCGGTGTGCGAAAGTACACAGCCACATTGACACCTCCCCGGCAGCTGTTAGCTGTGGTAAGTTATACAGCTCGCCTCTCTTCAGCAATTCGTATATGTGAAAAGTGTATATGTCTTGCTTCCCTCAACACCTGACTGCTAAGTATTGGCTTGCGTTTGCTGCCCACTATTCTTCTGGCTCCGAGTGCAGAGCACGAAATTATGCAAATGGTCTTTCTTGACTAGCTGGCACCATAAATTACTTGTTGAACGGTCTAGTACACATACACATATTTAACCATATATACACATATATATCACAATCGATGATGTATGAACGCAGACTTCCCATTTTCAAACATACACACATCATATGTACATACATACCAAAGTACGAAGCTACTGGCAAACCGTTCACACGGGCACTTTCTCATGACATCATCTGGTCGGCATTTCCGTGAACCCGCTACTACTCGTTCGCTCACTTAACACTGAAATCAACTTCCGCCAATTAAGTCACGAAGTTTATCCTGCAGAGTTACCGTGTGTATTTCCCATGCAGTCCGCTCGTCTCTAATACACTTGCAATGCCAGAAGACGTAGCGGCCCTGATATTCTAAATTTGTATTGCTCTCCTCTGTCGCTGATGCCGATCTCGCAGTTGCTGGCCACACATAGTTTCCCATTTTTTCACTGACCAGCTGTTCGACCGTACGACCAACCGAAGGAGGAGGTATTGGCCGTCCGGGCTCAAAGCTGTTACTAAGCAATCGATGTCGTTGGTCGTGCTAGCGTACAAATTCGTACATTGCCGCTACGAATCGGTGTGAGTGACAAAAGAAAAAAAAAAGCTGAAAAAGAACAAAATTAAAACAGTTTTGAATTTTACTCACAAACACATCGGCATAAAGGCGATCGCTGTGCGCTACGACGTTGCTTGCCGACTGCCGTTGGTGCTGCCTGTTCCGATGAGAGTAGCTTTTGATTTCAAGCACAGTGTGCTGCAATTATTCATTTATAACCGAGCGCACACACATATATACATATACATATATACACGAGGTTGTGCTCTTTCTCCAGAGCGCACAAAGGAAGGAACAAATAAAAAATAAAATAACACGATTTAATGAGTATCTACGAACGACACGTGCCCCACTACACACGCACCTTCGAGATTCATACATACATACATATGTGTATGTTTGTTGGTTAAATTTTTTCGTTGGTGATGATTCGGATATAGATACATACAAACATAGGTAATTGCCGACGCATACATTATAGTAGCGCTTGAGCTTCAATTTCAGCTTTCCGCTCACGTATCTATTTATGTTTGTATTATTTTGTTTGGTTTTTGACTTCTCCTTCTTCGTTCAGCAGAACTTCTTCGTCTTCGTCTTCATCTTCGTCATCGTATTAATTTTTCCTTCGGTAAATCGTCTGTGTATCTGTGTTCGTGTTCAGCTGTTTCCGCCGCTACGAAGACGGCACACACCTCATCAACTGCTGGCAGACATTTTTGCACTGTGCCGACTTCAGCGGCTGCCATATTGCTTTTACTTGAAATTTTTGCAAAGTTTCAGATCACGCTTCGCGAGTTGTGCACTCACTACGATCCGCGTGCTTGGCAAATTCCGATTTGCAAATTTTCATTACCCGTCTCCCCTCTCGCTTTTTACGACTACAAGCACACATACTTCTACACTGGCATGCAAATATGTATGTATGTATGTACATATATAAAGGTATTTTATATTGTAAAAATTTCGCATTTTTCATTTTGCCAAAAATTTGTTTTACGCTTGAAAGCGCTCGGCAGATCGGCGACAGCTGTTTGTTAGCTACACACTGCCAACCGATCAGCAGTGCCACGATCCTCTTGTTGGAGCCCGAACGACACCAGTCGAAGCCTGGCCACCTCTCCACTTGGCAATCGTCTGTTGAGCAGCTGAAAGCAAGACGGAGAGGCGAATGCTGCGAGCGACCACTAACATGTGAACACGTTCGAAGCTTCAAGACATAAAGGTAAATATGCATGTAAGAAGCAGATTTGTATGGATGTTTTTGCTGTTTGAAGCCTTGAATTTCGGTGAATTCTTGGCGGAACGTGTGAATATCTCAAAGTTTCAATGGCATTGTAAAGTCGTGGTTGCAATTGAATCGTTGCTTGCTTGTTGTGGCCGCGACACTTCGTGTTACCTCCAACACTAACCGTGAATACGTAAGCAACATTTAGTTAGACACAAAGCCAGGCGCGCAGTGCCGAAAATTGTTGGCTGGTAGGAAGCGAGATATTGCCACACACCTTGAATGGTGCTCGTATTTCATTTTCGATTTGATTTGCACTTTTTTCACAAAGTAGTTATTTTGCTGAATTTTGGCTTACGTATTTACATATGCTTTTATGGGTGTTTGTGTATGCATATGTACGTATTGGCGCAGTCGGTGACCTAAGTGAAAACCGAGCCACTTGGTTCGCACATCGGCTGTGTGGTTGGAATGACGACAGTTCGCGATTGCGCTGAGTACTATAATGAGTAATTGCCAATATTTTGAATGTCGCGCAAACGTATACCCACAACTAGATACATACAGGCATGTGTATATGTAGTTTACCCCGCAATGCTGACTTCAATACATCCAAGGTTCTTTGGCTTAAGCCGAACGTGCTTTGGCGAAAAGTTTCGAGGTTCGGAAATGTTTGGCAAACAACAGACGAGAGGAGGTTATTTTATGCAAATGTGAATAGTAGATGTACATATGTATACAATCTCTGAAATATACGTACATAATTAAATTTATATTCGTCGTATCGAAAGTATGTACAAATATTTCGTTTACTTGGGTGGGGCACAAGCGCAATAATCTTTTCAGCTGGAGTTTGCACGACTACCGGCAGGGCGTAGCAAGCACACATACACACGTACATATGTATTTCTTCAGCTACGAGTACATACATATGTATGTATGTACAACTGTATAAAGTCGTTGCATGCCGGCAACAATAACGAAGTCATTTATAATGGCGATGATGATGATGATGTTGCAGACGATGATGCATCGGGATGTTCATGGTCTGACTGCAATGGACCCACAATATTTTACAACAAAAACATTACAAACTACACACATACACACGCAATCAATGTGACACTCTCTGTCTCTCTTCTTCTCACCCTTTCTCTCTCAAGCCAACGGTTTGTCGCTCGCATGAGCTTTTTAAACACGCTGGCTCTTATTCGTGTCCACTGTATATTGCAAACGAAATGTATTTTAATATACAAATAAATGTAAATATGTAAATCATACCAGTCCATATACATATTACAACAAATGAATGGAGTTAGTGTACAAAAAAATATTATAAGTCATATTAAACGAACTTACCGGTAAAGTGACGAATCAGCAGTGAATGCCACGCATAAGCGCACAAGCACAAACACATACATACATACACATATACATGTATATGTAAATATATCCAAATATATGTATATACATTTATATGGTATATAAGTGAATATTTTTTTGTATGTATGTGTGCGTGTGCTCCATGCACACTCCGACACAGCTACAGCTGTTTGCACTCAACTTCGCAAAACTTTCAGACCGGTCACTGTGCCGTTGTCTGCCTCCATTGTCTTCCATCTGGTTCGGTCTTCGGTCTTTGGGCTTGTATTTGCGTTTGCGTTCATATTATATTATGTGCGTGCAAGTATGGGTGGCACTTTGTGCCGCATGGTGAAAAATCAGAGGTAGCAGCAAAAGAACAAAAGACTGTTCCTAACGTCAATTTTAAGTACACGGACAGACATGTGGATATACGAATATGCATACAAATACACAATATATACTAGTTTAACATTTCAACCTACACTTGAGCGGATAAACTGTGTAATCTTTCTAGGCGCTCGAATTTCTCTTCAATAAGTTATATCTATAATGACGAGATTTCTCAGTCCAATTCGCGTTTTTTAAAACGAAAGCAGACATTCACTCCTTCACCACTTACTTATATACATAGTATACGTTTATGTGGCACTAACCATTCTAACATTAAGCAAAAAAGATGAAATTAAAGTTCTACTCCTTAGGCAGTATTTCGCACTATAACTCACATATTCGCATGCTCCATTCCTCAAGAATTTCGCATTTCGTTCTGTATTGTCGTCACTTATGCCATTCTCTATGGTTCGGTTTCTGCATTTGTTTTTTTTTTATTTTGGTGCTGTCTTTCCCTCGAACGACCGCATTCCTATTTCGCATATGCCACCACTTTTCGTATGAAATCACGATCTGTGCACGACTTTTCAAACTTTTTACTGTCTCTTTTAGCAATCTACAATCTAAAATTAATTTTTCAGATACATGTCGTTCAAACATGTGAGTTGTGCTGTCCTCCTCCTGGCCATTTTCTACATAATACTCGCATGATGCCGTTCAGCCGGCACCTCGTCCATCCCTCTGCAACATTCTTCTTCTGGCAAAATATGAGCAATAATACGTCGCTGCACATATGTTCTACATTCCTCTGCATATCTCTATGTGGTCGCACACACGCACATACTTGTGCATATAAATAAATGATTTATTTCTCGTATCACACGTACATGTATGTTTATTTACCGACTATTTGGCTATTTGCTGCTT
This sequence comes from Bactrocera correcta, assembly GCA_027475135.1. Classification (NCBI taxonomy): domain Eukaryota; kingdom Metazoa; phylum Arthropoda; class Insecta; order Diptera; family Tephritidae; genus Bactrocera; species Bactrocera correcta. The sequence goes on from CM050326.1 coordinate 93,453,317, forward strand.
AATCGGATGCGTGTTTATCACCAAAACTTTGCTATTTTACTTTTAAATATGCCGCTGTTACGGCGCTTGTCATTGTGGCACCAGCTCCCACTTATTCACTGGTATTTTCCGTGTCAGCTGGGCGGGTGTGTGGATTTTTTAACGCCGGCAACTTATACACTTGCGTCAGCGTCTATGTAGTCACCACGTAGTACCGGAGCAAGGCTGATTTCATATAGATCGACTAATAATAATCAGCCATCAGGATTTTCTAGACCAATACGTTGTGGAGTGCTCGCAATTTGTATCACTGCTTGCTTACTGATCGGGAAATTTCCATCGTCACAAGCAATATACATAATTCGAAGTTTTCCACTGCTTTTGTCCCACAGCGTGCACTGTAAAGTGCATTACCACGGCCGAAGTTGGGGGCCATCCTCGTTGAATTTCACAATTCCTTGGCTTTTTCCGGTCGAAGTGCACTTCCGATTGAATTGTCTTCACTTTTCTATCTTGTTGGCCGTTCCTTCATTGGCTCACGTATACGCGCACCAACACAAGTGTATTTAGCGAGAACACGGACACATTCAGACTGACGTCGCCGCTTATATACACATTAGTCCATACAAAATACATACTCCGCACTACAAACGTACATACATGCAGACAAATATATAATACATGTGCACAAGCACTGAACCGCAGTGCACAATGCCCATTTGTCGTTTGCCGCAATGCCGCCCGTCATATGACGATGACGATAATAACAGTGCAAACAAGTACACACGGCAACAATGGAAATACTTTCAATATTTAAATAATGCCAAAAAATATCCGATAGGTCTGCGTTTTTTTTTGTTCTTTTTTTAACTTATTTTCGAAATGTGTAAACAACGCCCACAGCACTTCTAGCTGATCCTTAGCTAATTGTGTATAGTTTTCACTCCCCTCCATGTCTACGATTTGGAAAATCAGCTGTCTGCTATCGGCGTTAGCTTCGGCGACGACCTTAAATAACTGCTTGGCCATCTGGTGTACTGTTGTGACTGACGACTAACTGAGTAACTGACTAACTCTTGATGTCTGCTTCCAGTTTGAATGCTTTGGTAAGTGAATTTCTTTCTATGTTTGTGAACACCACTGTGTGCTAATTGACGTCGAGCGACTATTTTTAAGACGAACCGTTCAGACCGGCTGTGTCTGATCAAATGAGTGTTACTCGGTGCCGCTGTTCAATCAAAAGCAACCAGAGCCAGCTATTTGCCATAAAATTTCTTTCGGTTCGCGTTTACAAGTAAGCTTCGTGGTGTCTCTACTTGCACACAGAATGTTAATATGTATAGTAAATATATATGTGTTCATATGTATGTTTCTGTCGTTGCTTCGTCTGTGTTTGCGTCCAGAGAGCTAGCTGCTACCCAGTTCTAAATCAAGTGTGTAGATACTGTCAGTGCCAGAGTGTCGGAGACCGAGCGAGTATTTCTCCCACCGTCGTTTGCCAATGCCGGTAATCGCGTACGAATGCGCCGTTTTTTTCATATTATTTGCTATATACCTTTTGTATGTACCATGCACATACATACATGCAGGGGCACACACATTTTTTCACTCATTTGGTTGCCGCTTGTAACGAGAATGTTGGCGAAACCCGTCGCACGTCTCCTGTCTGGCAGATACTTCTTGTTGGACAACAAATGCCATCGGCATTGCCACTGCCACTGTTAACGCCGCTGCTTCTGTCTACTTCTGCGACAGCGACTCCATTGCAGCCACTAAGTCATCGTCGTCGTCATCGTCATCGCCACCATAACCATAACCACCATGACCGTTGTTATGACCATATTCTTGGTGTATTTAAGTTTGCTCTTTCTGATTCTGTTGCTCTTGCTCCTGCTCTTGCTGCCGCTTTGTTTGTAAATGGTAGTGAGCAAGCGCCGAAACCCGATTATGCACGAATGTTTACATGCGTATGGCGAATGCGAGGTTTTCTCACTTGCAACGGTTGCACATGCACGTCTGTGCTTTAAGTGCACTGCTAGTGAGGGGGAGTCACAAAGTTTCGATAACACAAGAAAGTTGGCGCTGGTGCCGGCTCTATGGTATGAGAGGATCCCAAGCAAAAATCATCAGCTGATTTCAAAGCTTAAAGACCTGTGTGATGTAAAAAGATATTACAATTCATAATAATTATGAAATAATTAATTGTTAATTATGTATACATAGAAGTACAGTATGTACTGAAAGAACCTAGCATAAGAACGTGAAATTACGCAAATATGGTGTAGCATAACGTAAAATTAATTAATTCGACAGACGAACTTGCGAACTCTATCATTCCCCAACTGGCTAATCACTCGTCTGTTGTGAATCATTGCTTACTCCATTCTTAATATTTCAAAAACCACTATCAAATTTTTGTATCTTACCTGCATAACTAAAGGGGATTTTTTAAGAGCTTGATAACTTTTTTTAAAAAAAACGCATAAAATTTGCAAAATCTCATCGGTTCTTTATTTGAAACGTTAGATTGGTTCATGACTTACTTTTTGAAGATAATTCTTTAAAAATGCCATCGGCATTGCCGCCCTTTTAAAGCCGCTGCTTCGTCTATTCGGAAGACTCCATTGCAGCCACTAAGTCATCGTCGTCGTCATCGTCATCGCCACCATAACCATAACCACCATGACCGTTGTTATGACCATATTCTTGGTGTATTTAAGTTTGCTCTTTCTGATTCTGTTGCTCTTGCTCCTGCTCTTGCTGCCGCTTTGTTTGTAAATGGTAGTGAGCAAGCGCCGAAACCACTGATTATGCACGAACTTACGTTCATTGCTTGGCGAATGCGAGTTTTCCCTGCAAGTGCAATGACGCTGGCTTTGTGGCAGTGAGGGGGAGTCACAAAGTTTCGATAACACAAGAAAGTTGGCGCTGGTGCCGGCTCTATGGTATAAGAGGATCCCAAGCAAAAATCATCAGCTGATTTCAAAGCTTAAAGACCTGTGTGATGTAAAAAGATATTACAAAAATAATTATGAAATAATTAACTTGTAATTAGTAACTACAATACAGTCATGTACGTGAATGCATGGGATTTGAACGGCTTCTGAATATTTCACCCACAAATATTTTGCTTATTTACGTAACTTAACCAACATATTATCTACATTTCGAAAAACGTAAAAACTAGCGAACTTCATTCCCGAACTGATTTTGGATAAAATCATATTTCACGTTCTTTAGTAGCTATTATGATGAATGTACATACTGAGCATTTTTCTTGAACCATTCTAAAACCCACGTAACTGTCTTTATGAATACTTACTCTCACACCACGTTTCTATTATGGTAACCTGAAGACATCTTGACCCTTCACCGACTTGCTTCCAGTGAATGACGTACTCGGAGGCAAACCACCACCCATCGCAGACGAAGAGCCGAGAGAAACGAGAGTGACCCTTGCCCAGCTTCGTTCTGGATACTGTGGCAGGTTAAACTCCTACTTATCCAGAATAGACCCTGACATATCCAATATATGTATGTCCTGCGTGTCCCACCAACCCCACTCATCTGACACTCCTCTCTCTTTGGCCCGACGTCGTCGAAACAGGAGTTTTCTTGGGCCTTTCGTTTGATGACTTAACTAATCCTTACCATCCTAACTGGGACTAGGTATCCCCTAGAACAACAACATATTGAATTACAGAAATTGACCAATTCAAATATCACTTGATGACCTTCACGTGAATGTTTGGAGCTTACACCATAGTTCTGCTAACGAGATAACAGATAGAAACTCTTATTTAAAAAAAAAATTATCAAATATGCCAAAATTAAGTATTTTAGTAAATATAAACTGAAATTAAAATAAGACAAATATTTTTGAAAGATTTTGGATATTGTTATGCTTGAATAAAAATAAATGGTTTATGATTGGGAAACACCCTTTTGGGTAGCGTTATATATACATAATATCCGGAAACAGTTTAATTTTAATGTTCACTAACAGATAGCTGTAAATGGTTCGGAGCAATGTTCCAATACATTCAGTTCTGTAGCTAAAGATCAAAAGTATGGTATCCGAACCACAAATTTTCAATCTAAATTATATCGACCCAAGAAATTATGCATTATGATTACTTCATACCAATGCAAATATATATTTAATATGTGATAATTTTTTTATAAAGAAATCGCAATTTGAGTAAAATTAAAAATGCATTTAGTTTATTTATTTTGTAAAAAGATGTATCATCATACTTTAAACTAGCTATCAATTATATCTACAGATTTCAATATTTACACATCATATAGTATCTTACAATTAATATTTTAAATTTAACAATATCAATTTTGTTTGTTAAAAATCGTGAATGAATTATTGGGTGGAGAAACTCCCACTAATAATTATCTAAATATTTGGTTTACTAATTTACTATATACATACAATGTTTGTGCAATTGTTTTGAACGCCATTCATATTCGATATAAGGATTTTTTAAAAATTTAAAGAGAGTTCAGAGCTCATAAGGAAACAAAAAACCAGTGATAGTGGAGATCACCATTTCCACGCGAGTGGCTTGCACTATGACCCTCTATGAGAGTGAGTTGACACGTTAAATATTGGTACAGTATTTAATAAGTTAAGCCGCAGCTTAATATATTCACTGTTGCCAAAGCACGGTTTAAAATAAAATTATATTTATTAACTAGATTAATCAGTGCACGTAGATGATGACTATCGCCTCCGTACGAGAAGTTAGAACCTACTATTATGGGGAGTTATTAGTTTGGGTTGGCACAAACGGGCTCCAGCGCAGACAACTGTCGTCAATTTTTGGAAAATTGCCTCTTTGCTTAACACGTTTTTCGTATTCGTCGAGTACATCCTTAAATTATAAGAAATATAATACAAGAAAATTGGTTTTAAATTTCATTTAAGGCTCAACAAACTAAATCAGACAATTATTTTCAATTATTTTAAGGCCTCAATAACCTAAATCAGACAATTTTGAACGACAATAAGTGTAATTTTTTTCATTTATATAGGTATATACTCACTTGCTTCTTAAGTACGATATGCTTGCCTTTCCAGTACTTCATCATGCCTAAGGCTTGCAAGGTGCTCACGATATCGTATGAATATATTGCCGTTTCCTGCACGTTTTAAAAGAAAGAAAGAACGAAGAATAATCAGTAAGCAGTAGACAACTCTTATGGACCGATTTTTAACAATCTATATCAAATATAAAAATATTTTATTTTTCATGCTGCGCATATTACCTGCGATACGTCTTTTATGCTCAAGGTATTTCCGGTTCGCGTGCACAGATAATCCAGTAGCACATCTTTCCAATAAGACCGATAGGATATCAAACCCAAGTCCGACAGTGGCTTTTCCGGCGAGCCAATCTTGCCCTCCACTCTAGTCAGCAGGTAACCTATGTAAGTGTGAATAAATAAGAAATGATAAAAATTGTTAAAATACAATTCCATACAACACTCTTGTCATTTGTATTATAACTAGTGAGAGTACAGGGTCATCGTGTGAACGCCTTCAAGTTCTTTGGCATCACGTGTCTACCCTCAAACTCAATGAATAATGTTTTTTGCCTGTCTGCTGCACTCCTCAACCCCGCGTTTTGACCAACTTTGTCATTCCCCGTTAATAAAACGCCATCCACATGCGTCTAGACAGACCAAACTTAAGGATGAGTACTTCAAATGTCGATATACAAATACTTTTATTTATATACTACAACGCTTTAACGGGCAAAACCCTGGACGAGCGGACGAATGTTGCAGGAACAGCACAATTCTATTCCGTCATTCAACTTTTGCAAAAAGCTTTGCGACAGCGTCAGCAAGCGTCCATTCAACCCACGCACCTTATATGTGCGTGCGTGTGTTTGTATATATGTTTGCGGCACAGCTTATAATATTCCTTACTTTGTGCCATACATACACAAACACACCTATATACTTACATACAAAGAGTTGTACATTGTCAGCGAATTACATTTGCCACCGCAGCGTATGGGGGAGTGCTTTGTAGGGTTTGTGTTGTAGCAATTTATGCTTTTGGCGGTTGGCGTCTGAAGTTCTACGGAACCCCAACTCACCTTAACACGAAACTTGCTGTGCAAGTCTCAAACGGTAAACGGGGTTGAATTCTTTCTGTGCGTTGCACCGCACAACAACACGAGCGAGCCATGTCTACTGCAGCACCACTGCTGCAGCGCTAGCTCTGCTCTGCCACACCCTGTCCTGCATTTCGCGGCAGACGAACGCTCACCCACATACCCCCAAAAGCCGGTTGCACGCCCGCATGGTGGTACACCCCGAGTGCGAGTAATACTACTACGTAAGGCAACGAAAGCAAGGCTGCTTTGATTTTTCTTTCCAGCACAAGCACTGAAGTCTGCACACATACACACGCACATACGCGCATACATACGAACAAAACAGCACTTGCACGCGTACAGGCGCGGCAGGGGTATGGGGACGAATGACGAGACGACTTTATCGATCCATGTGCAGGCGTAGCCAAAAGTGTTATTAAGCCGAAGTGCAGAACCGACTACTCAGTTCAAGCGACTGAGCGGTGACTGCAGAAAAAGCAGCTATCAGGACTACAGAGCATTAAACGCCTAGCAGTATGCTTTAAAAACTCGTATTGGCAAATTGACGCCTAGAAATATGCCTAAAATGCCTTTGAAGGTACAAAAGTTCATATAAACGTATTCGCAACCGATTGTGCCGTCACAGTTTCTATGCTAATTTGCCAAATTTTGTGAAACTTAACGTTTGGTAAAACGTTGTTATGCATTATATGCGCCTGAAATGCCCTTACGCAGCTGTATTCACAAGTAACCGGTATTCGGCGAATCATTTGCTGCCTGTACCATAACAAGGACGACGCCCTTTCATTGTGACCTGTCCTGACCTTTGTTGTCTGCTCAACACTATGTACTTCGCCGTCATCAGGCAGCAACGTCGCCACCGCTGCCGCTTCCGCCGCCGTTGCCGCCACTGTCAACACAAACAAAATGACAATTACGCAAATCAATAAAATAAGAACGCAATAACGCATTGTAGATTTATTAATAAACGCGAGTTTTGCCAAATTTGCATTGCTCCGGCACAACAAAGAACTAACTTTTCGTCAATGAGGATAAACACTTCAACACAAACAATTCTGTACGCACTTAGTCACAAAGACGAGCCGGTTAGTTCGCATGAATGTAAAAAAAGTGTATTTAAATCGTAAGAAGAACATTCGTGCGGAGAGTAGAGGATTCAAAGCCTCGGCTTGACAATGTTTGCTTTCATTAGCAATTAAGCTTTTTAGAGCCTTTCGTCTTTTGCGGAAGAATATCGAACCCGATAGAGTATTTCCGACAGGCAAAACAAGTAGTGCCCTCTGATAGTCGAACAACATAAATAGCAGAGGTGTAGACTCCAGTACGAGCACACATAATATATATACGTCCATCTAACCTTTGCTGTTCAAATGTAAATCTCGGCTAATACTTGAATTGCTTCTTCTTTAATTTTTACTTCCTCAGATATTAGGATCTTGTGATACTTCGGACTGAGTAGGCAATTGAGAAGTAAAGTCCTCTCACGACGAACAAAGATCAAACTCTATAAGTCACTCATGATTCCGGTCCTGCTATTTGGTGCAGAAGCTTGGACGATGACGACATCTGATCGACGTTACGTGTTTTCGAGAGAAGGGTTCTGTGGAAGATATATGATCCTTTCCGCATTGGCAACGGCGAATAACGCATTTCATGGAACGATGAGCTGTGTGAGATATACGATGACATTGACATAGGTCATTGAATTAAGAGACAGCGGCTGCACTGGCCAGGTCATGTCGTCCGAATGGATGAAAACACTCCCGCTCCGAAAGTAATCGACGCAGATCCCGCCGGGGAATGCAGGGGAAGAGGAAGACCTTCACTCCGTTGGAGAGATCAAGTGGAGAAAGACCTGGATGCACTTAGTATCTCGTTTTTCGAACTCGGCTATAACTGCGTAAGCGGTGTCTAAATTTATATGAGCAGTTTTTTAATTTGGGCAAGATCTCAGGAGCTACTTGGCCGATTTCAACCAAATTTGGTGTGGAAGGTTAACCAAACTTACCTATTAGACACTGTTAAAATGGGCGGTTGACGACCCCACCTACTTATATTCCATATGATTCTTTCAATTTACGGTATACAAATCAAACATCAACGAAGTTATGAGAATATGAAGAATTTTCGTAATCAAATTGTGCCAAAAATGGGTAAAATGGGGTCAGGGCTTTCCATAGCACCCATATACCTAACATAAATACATATTTTCAAACTTTCGGTTTACTTCATATGTTGTTGTTGTTGTAGCGGCCGAATTCTGCCGTGTTGACAGTTCTTGACCGGATAAAGAATCCCGGTCCGTTCCGGTTATGTAGACCCGACTGTCGTGGGAACGGGTTCACTTTATATCGCATCTATCGGTCGATAGGTAGGAAACCTTAATGAAATTCAGAAAGAGTCTCTTTCCAACAACGAGTGTATCTTCTTGCCTTAAATGGATAAAATCACCACGACATCTTTTCTAGTTTAATATAAAATTTAGCCAACAGCTGAAGATATTTCCCAGGCTTTGATCCTTCAGTTACAAGAGTATAAAATATTTGATTACACCCAGACTTAGCCCTTCCTCACTTGTTTATTTTTTTTATTTTATTAATGACTACTTTAGCCTATTGTGCCGGAAAGCAGTTTTTCGAACGTGAAAAAGATTCTTCGGGCAAACTCGAAGCTTCGATGAAATGTGCGCTGAAAACTTGAAATTATCGTAAAGCATATGTTAAAAAATACCTAAAAAGACTAAATAAAAGCATTTCGAAAATTTCTCCATTGAAACTTTTTAATATCATATCACCAGTTAACCGACTGAATTGACTGGAATCGAAATTGAACTAATCAAAACATCAGGCTCCCTTGAACCATACCTAAGAGTTGTTGGCAACGGAAATTACCGGAGTTTCGATTGTCCAAGTGGTATTCACATGACCTTGGAAGCAGTTCCGAAGCCTAATAATACTAATGGACTTAAGTAAATGGTACGTATATATAATATCTACGTGTAGCCAACTGCATTGGCTTTTCGAATTTTTTTTTAGCGAATTTTGGATCAAATTTTCGTGAAACTCGAGTATTCAGCGTTTTACCGTTATGCAAATAAATATTTTAATAAAAACCTGCTGAAATTATGAGTAAAATAAACGGCGCTTGGCGGACTAGTGGCAGATCACTCTGTGGTTAAGTGCGTATACGTACATATCAACCAGTGTTTGTGTGACTGTGTGTTTGAATGTATCAAATACTTTTGTGCAATTTATGAAGACTTTTTTAAGGATTCTCCTTCCGCATTTGAGCATTGAAACAGAGCCAGCCTGGGCCCGGGAAACGATTGAATTTGTATGTATCGGCTGTCTGAGCTGGCGCATAACAACAACAACAAAAGGCCGGTAAGTGCAGACCACACGCCAGAGTGAATCTGAACGCCACACGAACGGCCAGATATGGCGCTACAACTGATATATGACTTTTTCTGCATACCTATCTACACATTGTATGTGCGCGTCGTGTGTGTGTGTGTAAATATATATTACCTTTGCCTGCATATGTATATTCGGGCAGTGCATATATTAAATTAGTATTTCGCAATGGCAAATGGCACATAAGCCCAAACATGAGTTTGGGTATAAACACGAGAATATCAGCAATGTGAAGTGGTGTAAGGTCAATGTCGCTTGAAACGAAACGAAACTCTGTACGTCTCTGCCGCAGACGTATGCCCAGTCTGTGTGTGGCGAACAAGCAACAACAAGCGCCAACAAACGACCGCCACCATATACATACATACATATGTACACGCAAGGCAAGCACGTTACACCCAGTCGACGGCTCACGGTAACAAGGAAAAGCGACGAGGCGACAAGTCCGCAAATTGGCAAGCCGGCAAGGTATGCCGATGCTTTCGCCTTTGTTCTTGTTGTTATGGCTGGTGATTGTCAGGCGTTGCACCGTCGCTGCACTGTGATTCACATGCATTCAATGCGAGGGGATGGGCGTCGGGTAAAGAACGACTATAAATATGCGGCGATACAGCAATATGTAAGATTATACACGTACGCGCGGGCATTGCTTAGCCCTGCTGGAAAAACAAGCACTCAAGCGTGGAGGAAAGTATTAAATTGTATCAAAACTGCCAAGAAGTCTTAAAAATATTGGATATGTGGTTGCTGTAGTAAGCAGCATTCCCGTACAGGTTTAAGAAATATTCGTACAGCTGACCTGAATAGAGCTCATAAACAGTTTGGGTTGTGTAGAGTCGATTGCCAAAGGATAACGGTATCGATTGTCGTCGGAGTCAGTGGAAATATCTGCGTAACTATTAATTGAACTGTAGTTTTCTGACATACAAATCCAATAATATTTAAAAAAAAATCCTTTTCGCTTTGATCACATTGTAGGGATTTGCCCAGAAGCTCTCCCCAATTTCCTTTTGGGTCGGTACAGAGACTAGAACTTTACTCATAATATAATACATAATCATGTATGCATGGGTGTTTCGCTTTATACTGCATTTCTGTCTTTGATGGTGTTCTTGCAGACACTTTGTATGAATAGTCGAACAACACATCTCCATCAAAGAGCCAAAAACCGAAGCAGTTGCAATGACAGCAGTAGGTGTGGCTTAGCAATGAATTTTCCAAGTAGAAAACCAAAATTTTATTAATAATTTTTATTAATGAATATGTATAAATACAACGTGCCTTTGGAAAAATATATATGTACTTATGTTGGTGGCAACAATTTACGAAAATGTCTGGAAATGAATAACTGAATAACTCGCTGTTTATTGAATTGCATTTCTGACTCATCAGCTTATTTACTGTTTTTTCATATTTTAATGAATGAAGTGACTAATCACGGTACATAATACCGTATATTTAGCGGAGTTTAGGGGAATGCATTTTTGGATTCCTGCAACACAATATTTCTAAGAGTATAGGATGCTTGAAGCAACAGCAGGCAACTGTTTGAAGGTACAATGCATCGGTTCCTACCAAAGTCGAGTTTACGAAACCGGACGGAGCCGATTTTATATACTGCAAAGTATTGTCAACAAGCCAGTATTACTCAATATTAATTGCAACAAACACAGGTATATAATATGAGTCTCAAGAGAAGAAATTGTGGAAATTACTTGAACTTTGATAAAAGATTGTAATAACGCAAAGTATGAATCCTATATAAGAAGAGTTATCTCTTAGTCAGACATTAAGAAAATAATAGAAAAATAATACAAAAACAAATAATAAATTTGAAAGAAGTTTGGAAGTCAAATCTCCCACGGAATGTGGAGCTTTCACAGTAATTCACCAATAAATATAAACCAAGTATAAGTACTTTTTTATTTATATAGCTTAAGGCCTACTTAGCGCACTGTTCGCAACTTCATCACCCATCTTGAGACCCAACATTCATTATTGGATAATATTCCTCCTACACGAAGACCGTTGGAGACTATAACAAAATATAAGGAAACTGATAGAAATGCAAAACTAAAATAGGTTACGAGAAAAAAATTATAAATAATGAAATATATGAAAAATTTGGTTTTAATATTTAAATAACTCCAGAAGCGTCCACACATAATTACTTCGTGAAATATGTAAAGTGGAATTAGGCATGGTCTACGGCAAAACCATAGCAAAAATTATACTTTGTGTCACACACACACACTTATGGCTTCTACTTTTAATATATTTAAATTAATTTCGTAATTTATAATCAAGATTTATGTAGATGTCTGTACGTGTATTATACTCACTGAAGTCAATCAGTAGGCGCCCGTAGCCCTTCCGTTGATATGGTGGGAGAGTTAAAATGCACGAAACGTTGTAAAACGAGTTTTTTTCCTGAAAAAAACAAGCAATTTTTAAATAAAACATGTGGAGCCATAAATTAAAAAAAAAATTCAAATTTAAATTAATTTAAAAAAATTGATTTTTTAATGTTTTTAGCGGCTTTTTAGCTAACATATAAAGGTAGATTCCAGTTTGGAAATTTGAAAAAAAGAAAATCGATTTTTTTGTTCATAATTCGATAATTTAGATATTCGAAAATATCTCCCTTAAAGGATTTTTCAAAATACAAATTATTTCCGATGTTATACGCGTTTTAATGTCGTGGCAACTGGGCCGGTTTAGCGGACGAAGAAGTTTTAAACGAGTTTTTCGCGAAACAAAGTTTTGAGGTGGTTGACATGATATCTCAAGTTTTACTCAAACTATTCTTTTGAATTTGATACAAATCTTTGTTATTATTTCTCTCGGTTTTTGGAAAATTTTCATTTAAAATAATTTAAAATTTTAATTTTTAAAAAATTTGGAAAATTTTAATTTTTAAAAAATTTGGAAAATTTTAATTTAAGAAAAATTGGAAAAAAAAACTTTAATTTAAGAAAATTGGAAAATTTTCATTTAAAAAAAATTGGGAATTTTTAATATAAAAAAATTGGGAAATTTTAATTTAAAACATTTAAAAAACTGGAAAATTTTTATTAAAAAGATTTTAAATTTTAAATAAAAAATTGGAAATTTTAAATTAAAAAAAAAAAATGGAAATTTTTAATTAAAAAAAATTGGAAAATTTTAATTTAAAAAAATTTGGGAATTTTTAATATAAAAAAAAATTGGAAAATTTTAATTTAAAAAATTTGGAACATTTGGATTAAAAAAAACTGGAAAATTTTAATTTAAAAAAAAATGGAAAATTTTAATTTAAAAAAATGGAAAATTTTAATTAAAAAAATGGAGATTTTTAATTAAAAAACAAAAATTGAAAATTTTAATTTTTAAAAAATTGGGAATTTTTATTAACAAAAAAAAATAGAAAAATTTTAATTTAAAAAAAAAACCGGAAAAGTTTAATTAAAAAAATGGAAAAATTTTAATTACAAAAATGGAAATTTTTAATTTAAAATAACGGAAAATTTTAATTTGAAAAAATTGGAAAATTTCAATTAAAAAAATTGGAAAACTTTAATTAAAAAAATGGAAAATTTTAACTAAGAAAAACTGGAAAATTTTAATGAAAACAAAAAAAATTGGGAAATTTTAATTTTTAAAAAATTTTAAAATTTTAAAAAAATTTAAAAGGTGAAATAAAAGGAAGTAATTTTTTTCACGACAAATTTTGTGAATTTGTTTTTTTTTTTGTAAGGTCAATCCGATAGCGACATCGATGCTAATGAAAAATTTTTTCCATTTATATGATTTAAGTCACTACAAGGGAATCATATCAACCAGGAATAACCATGTTTTCACAGCCACCATTCCACCGGCCTATAATTTGCCGATTTTTTGATTTTCTTGTTTTTGTTTATTCTTCAAATATCAATAAAAATCATATAAAAAAAATTTAAGGAAAAAGTTTTTCATTTTTTATCTAAGTTTGAAAAATGACCTTAAAAAACCAAAATAATCTCTTAATCGAACAAATGCATATTTACAGAAAGGAATTTTACAAAGATTTATTGAAAAGCTAACCTTACTTTGGGAATATTTTCGTTTTGGATATGGAGTAAGAGCTCAAGTTGCTTTCCGCTCGGTGTATAATTTCTTTTATTTAATAACATTTGCTTCATTTCTAAAATTTAATTTACAAACTTTTTAACCTCTTAAAAACGCCTTTACTGTCTATAAGGTTTATTATTTAATAAAATTCTGTATGTACAAACATACATATGTATATACATATGTGAAACAAGCCAAAAATAGAATAGATTTTTTTCACAACAAATTTAAACAAGGAACAGAATTTTGAACAGTCACACAAAAGTTTGCATTTTCGGGGTTCATTGACCACAACATATCGATAGTAGACACTTAAGTGGTGTGTAAAGTGAAGGGCGCCGCCGTTGCGGCTAGAGCTCGCTATCTATGTGAACATGTGAGTATGTGCCATGAACGTACCATGTACATAAATTTAGGTTGTGTCTGGGCGTATACGTACCCTGGCCCATACCAGCACTCGATCGCGGTTGCGAAAAAAAGCAACCACCACGTTGTTCAGACTGCCGGCGGAGACAATGTCAGCATCCTTTAAGTGGGGCGAATGTAGTCTCACATCAGTGGCATGCCGGTATCCATGCCATTGCACTCGAAAACTCGAAAGCCAGACAGAAATATCCATACAACAACAATGCAAACAAAAAATAGAAAAATACAAATGCTCCAAAAACAACCGAAAATTTGACGCCTGTGTAGTAACAACAGCACCAAAATGGAGTAAGCTGCAGCTGCTCTATGCTGCTGCATCCTTTGTGATGCTGCCCAAACGTCCAGGGCAGCGCAACCGTTTTCCCCGGCCTCTAAACTCCAGCTTGCCAATAGATATGGCGATTTTCCATTGTTACGTATGTATGTACATACATACATAGTACATACTTAGGTGCTCCCTGAAATGCACGAAAAGGTTCACGACCTCATTACGTTGCACCCAGTCGCAGAGAGCAACTGTGCGCACACAACCCCTGCTCCCCACTCAGGTTGCATGCCGCTCGTCGTTCATTGGCTGCAATCCGAAGCTTCCGATTTCGCGTCTGCGCTGGCAACGACGACGTAAATTACTTACAAATTACAAAATTGTATGTATGTGCATAGACATAGACTTGCATGCCGAACGGGCCATGGGAGAGGCAGTGGTTGAGACCGAATCCGAGACTATTATTGTCGATACTGACTACGGCGCGCGTTCACTTGTCTGCTCTCTTCCCAATCGTCTGCGATTTGTCTGTCGTTTGTTGTTATTTCCATTGTTATTATTGTTGTCGTTGTCGTTACTGTTGGCATAGCAAACGAGTGCCGTCTGCCTTTAATGTCTGCCAGCCATGGCTTGATGGCGTGGAGCGGGTGCTTCTGGTTTGAGTGGGTCACTGGCTGAATGAGAATTTTGTTGTTTGTGACAGTGGAGTCTCATTCCTAGGGGAATACCCATTGAAAAACGTCCATATGTATGTGTGGGAATGTTGTTACTTATATATACATACATACATATATACTTATATAAATGCTTACAACTCCCACTTATATACGCGCATGTAGATGCTACTCAACCTCTGGTTTGAAGCGAATTTCGTCAACGATTCGGCAACCAATAGAATGCAAAGCTTTGAACCTACCACAAAAGCATAGGCGAAGCAGTAACACTCCGAAATCCTCTTTTTCATTGTGCACACGCGTCCATACAACAACTCCAAATCACACATTCATCACAGCTCACATCCCGACCTACTCTACTCGTCAACCTGCTCCTAGATCGTAAGCCAATACAAAAAAAAAAAATTTAATGGCTGTGAGTATCCATAAATGTTTGACAATATTGCATAGTAGAAAACTACGCGGTTTTCTTTTATTCGAAAGGAGGTAAGTAGACATGCGTGTAGACCTCGACGTACAATGAGGTCCGATAGACCCATATATCAAAAAACGGGTTTAGGTTTTTAATTGGTAACTCTTATGGAAGTGTATAGCTACTGAGACGGACAGATTATACCTAACACCGACCACCTGGTACCATATACCCACGACAGTTTGGTCCGTATGACCGTCAGGGACACGATTATTTAACCTTTCGAGTACTGCCAACTCCACAATATTCCTCAAAATTATTTTGGAAATATTTTCGCTACAACAACAACGCAGTGGTGCCTCACCAGTCAGTGGCAACCACAGTAAGACCGCGGCATGCGCAATTTGTAACACAAACCCAGTCTGCTGTTGTTCTCTCGAGTCGTTATATGCATTCCCGGCTACTACTGCACCACTGCAATACAAAAAAATCAATGATATTTTGTCGTGCCGGTCATCACCTCCTCCTGCCACATGCCGGTCACTGTTCATGCAATTTGTTCTCACACCAACGGCATGATCCAGACATGCGCGTACATCAGAAGCTCCGGCAAACAGCCACGAACTGTAGTCGGGGCAGGTCGAGGAACTGAGGCGCAAATTGTGTGCATATTTTACGATTACAGTTACAACATTTTTGGGTATGGTCAAGAACAAAGTGCATACTACTATGGTTGTATAGTATTATGGGTGTGAAAAAATCCCTAACATACAGCTATGTATGATATGTACTTACTATTTTTGAAACCAAAGAGAAAATTGATTATATGTGCATGTGTACTATGAATGTATGTATGTATGCAAACTCAAATCTAATGATTTGAAACTTAAAAAACACTTTTTGAAGAAACAAAATTTGTTGTACTCAAAGCAATTTCATCCAATTGGACTTCTTATTGGAATTTTAATTAACGGTAACATGTATGAAAATATCTGTGTTGGACAGCATAGTTACAAAAACGACAGTATTCCTTCACTTAAAACGAATTTATATGACATATAGATATATTTTAGGTACAATTATAGGAATAATAAATTATTTCCAATAAAAATATATTTTCCTATGAGACAATCAATCTATGAGAAGGAAAAGATTCAAATCTGATCCGCATTCCGATTCGATTTTAACCGAATAAAAAATCGTTTTTTTAGTATTTATGTATGTATGTATGTTTGTATATACAAATGCATATGTGAAACTTCGTTACCTCATGTTTTCTTATCAGAAACCAATTTTTAAAACATTTGATATTAACAAATTCGAAATCGAAAAGTATGTATGTATGTATGTATAACTAATTTCATGAAAATTCTATTTAGCTTGAACTTGACTTACCTTACTGAAGTATCCAACCGTGTGACAACCGTCGACATCAGCCAAGGTCATTATGTAAAATAGGAATGGTTCCACATCATAGTACAGGGTTTTATGATCCAAAAAGAATTTCGCCAAGAGGCACAAATGTTGACAGTATTGTTTGTGTCGTTTACCGTCGACTTGCCACACTTGCAGTTTACCTTTTCGATATATTTCATCACCCGGCGGATGACGCCATACACATTTCTCAGCATGCCGCTTAATACCAGTTTCAGATTTTTGATATCTTAAACAGAACTCACATATATACATTTGAGGTAGACGCGCAGCGTCGTCGGGATAGGGAGATTGATACCAAACTTTCATCTTGTATTTGCCCATTGTTATATATCTGAAAAAGAATTTGCATAAATTTACTTTTTATAGCATTTTTTATTATAATTATTGACTTACTTAATGCCTTTTCCCACAGGCAGGTCTTTCAATTCATCTTCAACTTTTTCGGAAGCGATTGCTTGGGCATCGCGAAACAGTTGTAGATCGTAATCGGGTACTAACCCTATTAGGCTAGGTTCTCGATCTTCATCAGTACAGTCCTTTTCAAGTTTGACCTTTTCTGTATTTATCGCTGCAGCTATGGGACGAAATCTCGTTCGTGACTCGCGTATCTTCGTCAAAAATTCGGTTTGTTCAGAAGTGCGCTGTTTTTGATTACCTCCATCAGCATTAGTAGAATTGCAATCATTGGTAAGCACGCGCCGTTCATTTCGTAATTGTCTCTCATTAGCACGTTCCTTACACTCGGATGCCGACATATTATGGTAAATTGGACAGGCTTCCGGTAAAAAATGCCGGTCTAAATTACCGCTCAAATGTCCCGAGGAATCACATCCTTCTATGGGACACTTTTTTTCTAAATGTTGTGGCGGTGACAGTGAGCGTGGTTTGGCCGGTGTTGTACCAAAGACTCCAGCTTCTTTCTTTACCTTGCATTTACTACCGCCACTGGTGGAAACGCAACGTTTAGCGGGGCTCTTGGATAGGGAATGCTTCTCCATATCTAAGTCGGCATCTGACTCACTCTCTGTTCCGCCACCGACGCCAGCTGACGATTTCTGTTGTTGCCTGGAACGCCGAGTACTAAGTGAACGAGTAAGCTTACGTGGAGCCTCATCATCCGAATCAGAATTCGTAATTTTTGCAGCAGTAGGTGCTCGTTTTCCCTTAACCGATTTCACGGGTTGAGTATCGTAGGAGTTACTGCTCTCAGTTGCTTCTGACTCAGTTGACGTAGTGGATTTTCCACTCTCTGACTCGGAATCTTCTTCATCTTCGTCTTCATCTGAACTTTTATTCTTACTTTTCGCAACCACATTACGCTTAGGCTGTACTTTAGATTTTGATTGCTTTGATCGATTATCTGAGTTATTACCAACTGCTGTAGTACCAGCCTGCGCTGAGAGTTTTACTTGGCCTTTACGTTCAGTCTTATTCCGACTAGATGGAAATACATCTCGTTCTGAGTCATCTGATCTTTGTGGTGATTTAGCAGCGGAGTTTTTCTTCCCATCTACGCCCGTATCGGCATTGGCTGTAACATTTTGTGACTTCGGATTAGTTCCAGAGTTTTTGGTTGCCTGCGCATTTGATCTCCCAGAATTGTTTTGTGGCGCTTTCCCACCCGTCGTACGTTGATTACCTTGACTTTGAGTTCCAGTTACACTTGATGCCGAAAGTTTACGCTTTTGTGTGGTATTGCCTGTTGCTGTTGGTCTTGTCGACTTTTTACTGAGTGGAAGCTCTTCATCACTTGATGGGTTGCTTACACGAGTTTGTCGCAAGGATGTTGCATTACTGTTATTTGGTCGTGTTTTAGAAGAAACTGGTTGATTGGAAGAAGCTTTATCGGCATTATCTGTTTTTGCAGTGGTTTTGAATTCCGAACTCTTACGACGAGTATTTGCTTGGCTTTTAGTTGTTGAAGGGACTTCTTCAACCCCACTTTTCTCATCAGCCGAACTACTTGAATCAGTATCGGAAGAACTGCTGCCAGAATTAGAGCAGCTAGTACTGCCACTAGAAGAACTGCCGGATGTGGAACTCGAACTGCTTTCTGTTGTGCTAGTGCTCTAAATGAAATTCATTACTAATTCAGTTGTATTGAAGGAAATATTTTTAATACCTTTTTCCGGAAAGACGACATTTTGTTATGTTCTTTACGGTGCACAATGATAAAAGTAAAAATTAAATGAATTCCACTTTTAGTAAAAATTTATTTTGTTTATATGAACCATTGAATTGTGAAAATTGTAAACTAATGCTACTTCTTAAATAAGTAACATTCACAATGCAATCTGTACAGATGAAACTAAGTAAAAACTCGTACGTTACGTATTTCGAAAAACTTCTAATCTCTGTATGAACGGCTCCTTTTAAAGAAAGATATTGTATTCTATAAATTGAGAAGCGAAAAAGTTTTGTAAAAATTTAACGCAATGTAGGAAAGTTCTGGACATGTAAATGATTTGTTGAAATACATATTTGGAAACCACAACGCTGCAGCGTGTTAAAATATTTCGTTTTTGTGCTATTGTGATTTGCAGCGTGAAAAGAAGATGAAGTGAAACGTCATAGAGTTGTCAGCGGAACAGCAGTGTAGTTTATAAACGTTTTTCATTCATTTTCTTATTATCAATTCCGTGTTTTCATAGAACGTTAAATTTGGTCAGGAAAGTATGGTCAACGATAAAAGACGCCGTTCACATTCAAGGGAACGCCGGGATAGAGACCGAGAGAGAGATCGCGAGCGTGACCGTGATAGGGATTATGAACGGGAGCGTGACCGAGATCGTGGCCGCGACCGGGAACGAGAACGGGAAAAGGAACGCAATAGACCCCGTTCTAGGTCTCGAGGAAGAGATCGAGATAAGGTCGCGGACAAGCGTCGTTTAGAAGAAAAAGTAAAAGATGAAAAAGAGGAGAAAAAACCCAACATCAAAGAAGATTTGGAACTGGAAGATGTCAAATTGCATGACGAGAAGAACAAGTCGACTAAAAAGGAACCGCTTTCACTAGAAGAATTACTAGAAAAGAAGAAAAAGGAAGAGGAAACAAGGAGCAAGCCTGTCTTCCTCACCAAAGAACAAAGAGCTGCCGAGGCCTTGAAACGACGTCAGGAGGAAGTGGCTGCTATGCGAAGTGCTCAAAGTGCTGCAAATGCTGCTGCAATTGCTGGAACTGATAATGCCAATAATGGGATTCCACACACACAACTTAAAAATGAAAGAATGGATCGGAAAGACCGTGAACGAGATTATGATCGTCGTGACCGAGAAAAAGGAAGAGACCGGGACAGGGATCGAGATAGGGAACGAGAGAGAGACAGAGACAAGGATAGGGATAGAGATAGTAAACGCGCTGAAGACCTTACACACAAAGATAAAGAAAAGGAGTTGGAAGCGATACGTGAACGTTATTTGGGTATTATAAAGAAAAAGCGACGTGTACGAAGACTTAATGATCGGAAATTTGTCTTCGATTGGGATGCTGGAGAAGACACCTCTATTGATTATAACAACTTATATAAGGAACGACATCACGTACAATTTTTCGGACGTGGTAATGTTGCAGGAATCGATATCAAAGAACAAAAGCGTACACAGAGCAAGTTTTATGGAGATCTATTAGAAAAACGACGTACAGAAGCCGAGAAGGAGCAAGAGAAGGTGCGACTCAAGAAGGTAAAACGTAAAGAAGACAAGCAAAAATGGGATGATCGGCATTGGTCTGAAAAAGCTCATGAAGAGATGACTGAACGCGATTGGCGTATTTTCAGAGAAGATTACAATATTACTATTAAAGGTGGTAAGATTCCGAATCCAATACGCAGTTGGGCGGAATCAGGCTTTCCAAAAGAAATTATAGAAATTATTGATAAAGTGGGGTATAAAGAACCTACACCCATTCAACGCCAAGCAATACCAATTGGTTTGCAAAATCGCGATATCATTGGTGTTGCAGAAACTGGTTCTGGTAAAACTCTAGCTTTTCTTATACCTTTGTTATCATGGATTCAGTCACTACCAAAAATAGAACGACTTGAAGATGCGGATCAAGGACCATACGCTATCATAATGGCACCAACACGTGAATTGGCACAACAAATAGAAGAAGAAACAATCAAATTTGGTCAACCACTGGGTATCCGAACGGTGGTTGTCGTAGGTGGTTTATCACGTGAAGAGCAAGGCTTTCGTCTCCGTTTGGGTTGTGAAATTGTTATTGCAACACCTGGTCGATTAATCGATGTTTTGGAGAACCGATACCTAGTTTTGAGCCAATGTACATATATAGTATTGGATGAAGCAGATCGTATGATTGATATGGGTTTCGAACCCGATGTACAAAAGATTCTTGAATACATGCCGGTAACGAACTTAAAACCCGATAGTGAGGAAGCCGAAGATGCGAGTAAATTGATGGAAAACTTCTACTCTAAAAAGAAATATAGGTTAGTGTTTCCCATTATTTTTGTTATTCTTAATTATTAAAGTAACTTTTTTTAAATGTTTTTAGACAAACTGTAATGTTTACAGCTACTATGCCTCCAGCTGTGGAACGTTTGGCTAGGTCGTATTTGCGACGACCAGCGACTGTGTACATTGGATCAGTAGGCAAGCCCACTGAACGTACCGAGCAAATCGTGTTCATGATGGGCGAACACGACAAGCGTAAGAAACTGATGGAAATACTTTCCAAGGGAATCGAACCGCCAGTCATTATTTTCGTCAATCAAAAGAAGGGCGCCGATGTTTTGGCCAAGGGCTTGGAAAAATTGGGTTACAATTCATGTACGCTTCACGGTGGAAAAGGACAAGAGCAACGTGAATATGCACTTGCAGCACTTAAGTCCGGTGCCAAAGATATGCTTGTCGCAACAGATGTCGCTGGTCGTGGTATCGATATCAAAGATGTTTCTCTAGTCATCAATTATGATATGGCGAAAACAATTGAAGATTACACACATCGTATTGGCCGTACGGGTCGTGCCGGCAAGAATGGTGTTGCGATATCATTTGTTACCAAAGATGACAGTGCTCTATTCTATGACCTTAAACAATGTGTAATGGCTAGCCCGGTGTCGATTTGTCCACCAGAGCTCATGAATCATCCAGATGCACAGCATAAGCCGGGCACAGTGGTCACCAAGAAGAGGCGGGAGGAGAAAATATTTGCCTAAGTTAATACAACACCTGTAAGCTGTAGTAAATTCTAAACATTTTGTCATCCGGTTTTAAATAAATTAAGAATCATTTAACAATGTTTAATACAAGACATTTAACTCACCGATTACAAAAATATAATTATTTTTTATTTTATTAAATTTGTATAAGTTACAATTCTAATACATTATGTAATGCTATGACCTCAAAAGTCTGAGAAAGAAAGCAGTTCGACTCTCCTTTGAATTGATGGGTAAATATTTCTCATAAAAATCGAGTATTACCTCCTCTATTTTAAAGCCGAATTTTTGGTATAGCACAACGGCGGGATTAGAGGCGGATACATGCAGCGTTATGTCCTTTGACATACAAGTCTAAAAATAAAGGAATAGAATGTGTGTTTCAATAACCTTGATGAAATTTCATGAAATATGTTACCTGTATAAGATGATAGAGCATAAATGTACCTATGCCGCAACGTTGCCAATTGGGTCGAACGGCCATGAAGGAAATGTATGCTTCATTGAAAGCCGACATCAGGTACAAGAAAACCACAACCGACCACCAACTTTTTGTAGAGCGCTACCACACTGTAATCCGGATAGCTAAGGCATTCAGACACTATGCAATCACAAAATAATTACAGGTTAGGCTTGTGGAAATGAGAGAATTAAATTCAATTTTTGTCTTACTGTCGATCCCAGGCCAAAAAGTTGTTTGCAGTAAAGCGTTGACTGCAGCAATGTGATTAGGACGCACATAACAAAAATCAATTGTTGAGCGAAACGGATACTTTTTATTAACAGTAAATTGGAGCTCGCACATTAGCTGAAAAGCAGAAGTAGAAATTCTAAATCTAAGTATATTCAAATCTAAATATGGTAAAAATATACCTTTAACCAAGGTGGAGCTATTTCCCTATCTCTGTAGATGAACGGATGTAAAATTCGGTGAGAATATGGCGATTCAAACATTTCA
This sequence comes from Bactrocera correcta, assembly GCA_027475135.1. Classification (NCBI taxonomy): domain Eukaryota; kingdom Metazoa; phylum Arthropoda; class Insecta; order Diptera; family Tephritidae; genus Bactrocera; species Bactrocera correcta. The sequence goes on from CM050326.1 coordinate 93,476,292, forward strand.
TAGTCAAAAGATCCCGCGATTCGTGCATAAAACGATTTGCGTATGTTGTCCGAAGAAAGCGATATAAGCTGCAAGAGTTTTGGAAACGAGTCTGTATCGTTTATTACATTTCTTATTACTTATCAATCCTCAACATACCTGATATCTATCAATGATTTGTGCTTTGGCTTCGTTCGCTAGTAAATCGCTGTTCTTGCCATTTATTTGATCGTCTAAGTTGAAAAGTGGCTTGCCATGTTCACGTTTCCATTCACGAACACAAAGTTTTCTGTAGAACCTCCGTACATAGGCGGGAATATCAATTTTGCATTTTTCTTCCATATCGAATATTCTACGCAGCTTCAATAAGAGTTCGGTTTCCTCGTATTCACTCATCATTATTAAACTGTAATGATAATTATGACTTTTAAACAAATTCAAATCTTTATATTTTAATATATTATATACCTATCAGCTTCCTGAAAAGGCTTCTTTTCAACGGTTTGGTTGTCTATATGATCTTCGGCTTCCTCTTCTTCTTCTATCAACCATGGCCAGTTCCGTCGAGGTGTTTTTGTGAAAAGACTAGGTTTGCAAACGCTCATAACGGTGGTATTTCCTTCAGCTTCATTGTCCGACTCAGGATTCTGAACTGTTCCCTTAGCTTTGCATGTGGCATCTTCGCTTTCCGATTGTTCTGCCTCAGATTTTATCTCTGTTTTGATTGTGTGATCCAATTGAGATAGCAAAGGTTGTTCGCCGACTGAGCTGCTAAGCTCTTTTCTTGGAGACTGGTTGAGCTGTTGAAAATTGGTTACTTGTACTATGCGCGGTTGGTATTCATCGTCGTCATCTGGATCATTACTGTACTCAGATGGCGTTTGCATAGAATCTTCTTGAGACCTGCGAAGAATTTATTATACTATAGGTAATGAGGTTTTATTACAATTTACAAACGTACAATTGTTCGGAGGCTTCTAATGTGGACAAATTTTGTTCTTGGTGATCGTCTGAATTGTAGAAGCTTTTGAATTTATCAGCTATAGGCTGCTTCGTATTTGCATTAGTGACATCAGAATCAATCTTGCTTTTCGCTTTTAATGGACTGAAATTATTTATATTATCATTGTGAGTTTCAAGTAGCGGCAGAAAATCAGTTTTCTCATCTCCACCACCGAGAGTGTCTGTGGAAATATTCGGCAAGGTATCGAATAAATCGTAGTTAGCTAAATTTTCTGCCAAAAAGTCCATTAAACTTGACTGAACAGTGTTAAGTGGCTGCTGTTGTTGTAAGTTTTTAATGTCATCATCAACTATGTTAAGCTGCTTGGCTATTTTAGGTGTGCGCCCATATACGGTCTGCAAAGGAAAATTAATAATTATTTAAAAAAAGTTTAGAATATTCAAATTTGAAAATAGTACATAGTACGGCTGCATCCATCAGCTATGGGTATCAAGTCATCATCGGAATCATTACGTCGTTTGCGCTTGCTATCCTGTTGTTCATCAGCGCTATCAATATCCTCATGGATTTTCTTATCATTGCGCATTTGTGAACGCTTCTGACTAAATTCTTCATCTGCAATATCGTATAAGCATGACTAATTCAGTGGGTTATCTTGTTTTCTTAAGCGTACTTACATTTTTTGTGAATAGCTTTTGGAGTTAAATTAGACTGTGCTAGACGCCACCAACCTGATTTTTGAATTGTTTCTTGGCCGGATAGAAAGAACTCGGGACTATAATGTGATAAGTTACCGGATATGGAACCGAACCAATTTTTGCGCCGTCGTCTACATGCGAATTATTTAATCATATATTTAGTATTAATGATAATAGAGGATGGAATAGTTACTTACGTTCCTGGTTCCATTAAAAAGTCCCAATTCTTATTGATAAAACTCACGATATGCGAACGCCAATGGAAGAAGCCATAATGGCTAAGACCTTTTGATTTCACGGATAAATTGTATAGTGTCAAAACCACAATCATGAACCAGGACAAACGCTGACGTACGAAATTTTCGCGTGGAGCTGCGGTTTTAGCCGACATTGAGGTAGAAGGCGCATCATTTTGCAAATTCATGCACGCCGCACAGGTGAAATCAAAGAAAACATCACCTAATAAATCACCCGGTCGACATGTGCGTAGGCACTTTGCGTGTACCACAGAATCACATTCTACACACTCAAGACAATCTTCGTCCTCAGCAAGAGCCCGATTACAATAAGAGCAATGCATTAATGATAACAAAAATTGCAAAAGAAATTTGTAACTTTATTTAAGCGATTATTTACTATTTTGTTTAGAAGATCAGAAAGGGGATAAACGAATAAAACATCGCGGAGCACGTTGAAAGCAAAGAAAACAAAAACACTTGCAGGGTTGCCGAACGTTTAATAATTAAAAATAAAAACATGGAAACAATGAAATTATTAACTAAATTTAGTACTTTGCATCTTAAGTAAACTTATCACAAATTTTTGTAAACAATCGTTGAAAAACAGATCAATATTTTTAAATTATTTTTTACAGTCTCTCAAAGTTTGACACAATTATTTCAATATATTTCTTATGAACGTGTTGTAACAATCCAAAATATACGTGAATTCGACAAATTTGGTTTCGATTATATTATTTATAAACTTATGTGTTATTGCTTAAATAATGCCACGAGTCATAGTATACAATACCAATGCAGATAAGCAAGTACGTGACTTCAAGGAATTAGGTACATACATATAGTACATACAGTCAACTACAAATTCCAAGTGACTAATTTTTTTGTATTACCTTTTCCAGCTCCGGACGCTCAAGAATTGATAAGAGCAGCTATAGAGGCGCGGCGAATGGCTTATTGCCCGTACAGCAAATTCCAAGTAGGCGCAGCTATACAAACGGGAGATGGATCAATTTATACAGGTTGCAACATCGAAAACGGCGCATATCCGGCGGGAATTTGCGCCGAACGTACCGCTGCTTGCAAGGCGGTTAGCGATGGAAAGCGCGATTTCGTTGCCTGCGCAGTGGTGGCGCAGCAAGAGAGCGGATTTACCACCCCATGTGGAGTATGTCGGCAATTCCTAGCTGAATTTGCTATGCAAAGAGATTTCCCACTATATTGTGCCAAACCGGCTTGTCCGCCGCTACATGTTCTAGTCACAAGTATTCGTGATCTCTTGCCTCGCAGCTTTTCTTTTCTGGGAAATAAATAAATTGATTACGAGTAATAATTGTACACAACAAATATTGTTAAAAAGCTACCTTTGGGCGAACTATTATAATGCATGTACTATATTTTTAATATACCAATGCGTTTATTATATTTAAAAAACGTTTATTATATGCATTTTAAGGGCATCAGTTTTCATTTCTTATTCAAATAATTTATTTACTCTTCTGATTCAATCCGAATTGTGATACTGTGGAACGGAAACGTAGTAGATCTGCCTTTAAACCGGAAATTCGTACTGTGAATTCAATTTCCATGCATTGAATTTAATGTAAACAAAGTTAAATTATAAACAACATATTTACATACATATACGTTCATATAGTGCGGTTTTACGAATGCAAATGCTAAGATGAAAGCATATTTAGATTATTAGAAGCTAAACGAAACTTTACAATGAAATTACTCATCGTTCTTGCCACACTTACTTTTTGTATAAGAACACACACCTACACATCTACCAATATATTTTGCTTGGCTGTTATCTTGATTTTCCACCGCTTTTGGTGGTGGCTCAGTTGCACTCTCCGAACTTTCTCAGCAAATACACGGCACTATTGTATTTGATGTCTACTATGTTTATCTGTATTTGTTTATAGAGAAAGCATTGATAAGGAGAGCAGAACGCTTGAAGAACGAAGAAACTACAAATAGCTTTTTATACTAATTAGTTTTTTGGCCAGAAAGGTGACTGCGAAACAAAATACAAATCATTCAGTTGGCGATCATACTTGGAGGAGAATATACGCAACGCGCACCAGCCTCGTTGATTTTCAAAGTTCGTGCGAAATTGTGCTCTTGAAATTTTAAAATAGATATTGAATAATATATCAACTTTTCCATAAAATGGACATTTATCAGGTGACGGGTTTGAAGAAACCAGAATTTGTTGAACACATCGAAAAATACGGAGATTTGGGTGAGTGAATGCCATCCAGCTAACTAACTGTTGTTAATTGACGCTTGAAGTTGAACTTTTGGCTTTAAAACATTTTGTTATTTATGTATATATATATATATATATGTAAATCGAATCTATATGTGTTAATTTACAGATGAACCTACCAAAGAACTGATACAGGCAGCGATTGCAGTCCAGAAGCACGCCTACGTACAATACAGCAACTTCTACGTTGGTGCTGCCTTCCGCACGAAAGACAATCGCATCTTTGCAGGTTGTAACATAGAAAACGCCAGTTTCACGCCCACATCGTGTGCTGAACGCACCGCCATCAGCAAAGCCGTTTCGGAGGGATACCTGGAGTTTGTTGCCGGTGCAGTGGTCGCTTATCAAGAGGATGCTTTTACAACGCCGTGTGGCGTGTGTCGACAATTCATAATGGAGTTTGCGCCTAACGATATACCACTATTCATTACAAAATCGCAAGTGAATGTTGCGAAGTGCGACGATGATCTGGTGCTGTCGACATCCATCTATAATCTGCTGCCTCACGGGTTTCGCACGTATAAAAAGAATTGATTAATTACATATTACGGAAAGACAAATATTTTAATCAATAGTTACTCTTTAATCATATCAAACTATGGACCTCACTTATACCGTTATTGCTGGCAATAATAATGGTTGAATGTATGCATATGTATGTATGTATGTATGTATGTATGTATGTATATTTAATTAGAAACTGGCTGTCTCAATTCCGTTGGCTGGCGAATTTAATTGTGTTTGTGCTCTCATATGCGCACATACATTCCGTACACGTGCATAATGTAACAAATGAGAACAACAACAACAACCACAATTTATTTCTAGAAAGAAAAGGTTATTACAAATATTCAATGATCTACAAGATCAACTTACCGCAGTGTCTCAGCCTATCTCCTCGGCGTTCGGAAATTGAGTGAATTATAATCGGAGTTCCAACAGTATGGACACCGAGAACGAACGTCGGGAGTAAAGGACACTGCGATAATTCACAATAACGTGCTTAAACTAATAATTCACAGTGATCCTTAAACTGATTAAAACTATTGACTATAAATTCGTTACAAATAATCGCCGTTTTGTTACATCCCCCTCTCCGTGAATCGATCCGATTCACTTACTCCACGTCCAAAACGGCTAACTTTGACACGGGACGACGAAGGATTCCACTGCTGGTGCGTACATCAGCTCTCCTGATAACGCCATCAGATCCACGCTGTACTGCTTCTACCCGACCACGGCACCACTGCTTCCGCGGCATGTTAACGTCGCATACAAATACCAGATCACCAATCTGAATTGGTTTTGGTCTTTCACACCACTTCATTCGACGCGTAAGTGTCGGCAAATACTCAAGAATCCATCGTCTCCAGAACGTGTCTCTTAACTGTCGGGCAATGCGCCACTGTTTACCAAGTGCGCAGGGTTTCGTGACGATATCGTTGACGGCTGGCGTTTGTGAAGTATTGGCAGTACCAAGCAAGAAATGATTCGGAGTGAGCGGTTCATCCTGATCCGATGATAGCGGCAGATGTGTGAGTGGTCTGGAGTTGACGATGTTCTCGGCTTCAATTAACAAACTCTGTAGCGTGTGCTCGCGTGGTGCAACTTCCTTTAAAGTTACATTGAGGACACGCTTTACACACCTTACCATACGCTCCCATATGCCACCTTCTGCAGGATTGTTCGGACAATTGAATATCCATTCAACTCCTTTCACAGCAAGATCGTCCTGAATGCGATGACAATCAAATACCTCGGAAAATCGTTTTCCTTCATTGTTGGCTCCTACGAAATTCTTACCGTTGTCGCTACGAATTCTCACTGGCATTCCGCGACGATTGATAAAGTTTCGAATTGCAAGAATGCATGCATCAGTCGAAAGATCGGCGGCGACTTCCAGGTGAATCGCTCGCGTTGTTAGACAGGTGAACAACGCCACCCACCTTTTCTCCTTACGCCGACCAACCGTTACGGTGAGAGGACCAAAGTAATCAATACCTGTGTAAGAAAATGGCCTCACGAATGGCGTTAGTCGATCTTTTGGCAATTGACCCATCATAGGCTGTGAGGGTATGCACTTGGAAATTTTACAAATAAGACATGTCGATATGATCTTCTTCATAGTACGTCTTATATTCGGCACCCAGTATCTTTGCCGAACCTCACATATCGTCGCCTCCACGTTCTGATGTTTCATCCGATTATGACAGTCCAGTAAGATCAAGCGAGTGAGATCATGATTTGGTGCTAGGATAATAGGTCGCGTGGTATCATACGGAAGCCAGCTGGCAGAATCGATACGTCCGCTAACACGCATAATACCTTCTGTGTCGATAAACGGGGAGAGTGTGTATAACTCAGACCCCTTCACTATATTTCCACCTTCTTTCAATTGATTAATCTCAAGTGAGTACGAGGCAGATTGGGCAAGGCGGCATAAGAAAATTTCGGCTACTTTTAATTCCTCGGCGGTCAGACACCCCTCCACTCTTTTGTGACGACACAAATCTATAAATCGGATGACCCAGGCGACCGACCGCTTTAGCTTAGTTAAACTTGAAAATCTTGTCATGTCTATGACACATGACGGCGTGGCTAACATTACAAATTTCGGACGAAGCTCTTCACACTCTTCTAACAGATCAGGGATTCTTTCAAATTTAGGCCAGGCTTCTTCTTCTTCTGTTAGAAATGATGGTCCATTTAGCCATCGTGAAGTCGGACGACTGTCGAATTCCGTACTTGGTCTTGTTGCCTCATCAGCAACGTTCTCCTCCGACGGTATCCAACGCCAGTCGTTAGCGTCGGTAGCGTCTAGAATTTCTGCCACACGATGTGCTACGAATGGCTTGTAGCGACGTGTTCCCGATTCAATCCAACTCAGAACCGTTTTGGAATCGCTCCACATCACGCGTTTTTTGATTGCAACTGAATGATCTTTGATGATAGTCTCTAGCAGTCGAGTTCCTAAGACGGCTGCCTGCAATTCAAGGCGTGGAATAGTCATTGGTTTTAGTGGCGCACACCTCGTTTTGGCACACACGAGTACGACGCAAACTTTGTTATCTGTATACGTTACTCTCCAGTAGGCCACTGCTGCAAATACATCCTCACTGGCATCTACGAAGATGTGAAGTTGCACTTCGGCAGGTGGTCCACGGGCGAAATAGTGGCGAGGGACTCGAAAATTCAATACATTTTTCAACTGTCGGCGCCACTTGTCCCACTCTTTACATATAGGTTCGGGCAGAGGCTCATCCCACCGCAATTCGTAACGCCACGATTCGCGCACCAACAATTTAGCGTTGACCATAAATTTGGATAAAAACCCAAGCGGGTCAAATACTGACATGACTATGCTTAGTAGCTCTCTTTTCGACGGTCGTTTTTGTCCATTGATGACTTCAGCGTCCACGTTGTTAAATTTGAGTGTGTAACTAAACACGTCGTTACTAGGTTGCCAATACATTCCAAGAACGCGTTCTACTGCTAATGTGACTAGGCTATTTGTTAGTTGTTCCGGTTTATAACCATTTAGGGCGATTTTGGCTTCTAAGGAATTTGAAGAAAAGTTGCGTAGTTCAAACCCGGCATTCTTGTGAATACGTCTGACTTCATTGGCTACTTTAATGGCTTCTTTAACGTTGTCGAAACTATCCACGAAGTCATCAACATAGTGATGCTTTGTGATAGAGTCGTAGGCTCTTGGACAGCTTTTACGGTGCTCAAGTGCATTAATATTTTTGACATACTGGGCCGTGCAAGGCGAGCATGCGGCTCCAAATGTCATCACCAGCATTTCGTATACGTCTGGACGAATCTTGTCGTTACCGTCCCTCCAAAGAAACCTTTGGGCATTTCTATCTTCTTCTCTTATAGAAATTTGGTGAAACATCTCTTTGATGTCGGCGGCGATGGCAATTGCGCCAACACGAAAATTAAAAAGTACTATAGGCATTGGTTGATATTGTTGAGGACCCTTTAGCAGGTAACTGTTTAGTGAACAACCGTTGACGGTGGCGGCGGCATCAAACACTAGGCGCAGTTTACCGGGCTTATTGACATTCATCACACCGAAGTGTGGAAGGTACCACGTTCTTGGACATGTAATTGCAGCTTCTTCCGGACTCAACTTTCTGGCATAATTTTTATTAACGTAATCCCGGATGATAGCACGATACTCTCGGGCAAATGTTTCGTCTCGTCTCATCTTACGCTCAATTCCGACCAGTCTTCTCTCGGCCATGGAGTAGCTGTCGGGGAGCTGAACATTATCTCGTTTCCACAGGAGACCAGCTTGGAAACGTCCGTTGATCTTCGTGACCGTGGACTCGAGTATCTGGCGCGCTCTTTTATCATCATCGGGCTCGACGAGTGGTGCTGGACGTACACCGAAGCTCTCGATACTAAAGTAATCGGCCACCACATCTTGCAGGTATTTATCTTCCGAGACGGACATATGCAAACACGATGTCTTCGCTTGATTGAAGTTATCAGTCGGCCCGAAGACGACCCAACCTAACTTAGTACGTGCGGCGTAAGGACCCTTATATTGTAGGGTTTCGATCTCACTAGGAATTCCCAAGTGACTGTGGTCTAGTCCAATAAGCAACTTGGGAACGGCGTTGTCGTACGTTCGAATCGACAACCTTTTCAAGCGAGCTTCATCTACATCAGCTTTCTGTAAACTTTGTATCGGAAGTTGTAAATCCTGGATGCCGTAGACATCATGCAACTTATATTTCTGGCCTGAATTGAAACCACTAACCTCGATGTCGACGATAGTTGCATTATCAGTAGCAGCTCTTCCACCCAGCCATTGTAGGGATACCCGGGTTTGGTGACCCTTTACTCCGAGCTGCTCAATCAAAGAAGAATCGGCCATAGTTATCGACGATCCTTCATCCAATAGAGCGAAGGTCTCAATACGAGCTTTGTGACTATGCACTGTAACTGGAACTATTCTAAACAACACTTTTTGTTTTTTCATTCCGCTGTCTGTACAACTGAGTACTGCATCGGCTGTGGTTGATCTAGATGGAATCTCAACTCGTTGCATCTTTGACATGCTCCTCGGTGGCTCGTGTAACAATTTGTTATGTACTCTTTGACAACCATTCGTTCTGCAGGCTTTCCGTCGGCGACAATCTCTTGTGGTATGACCACCCTGAAGACAAGAGAAACATAAGCGGAGGAGCTTGGCTTTGCTCCATCTGTCACGGATGCTTAGCGAGTTGAACGTGTCACAATCGAAGATGTGGTGTCCAACATGACACAGTGGACATAGGATTTCTCTGGCGTTGTTTGCGGTTTGAAGAAGAACGCGGCGCTTTGGTTCGCTCGAATGAGTTCGCCCACTATCTTGTACTGTACATATTAGATCGGCCACTCCACTAAGCCAGGTACTGAAATCTTTGATTGTGGGATATGGCTGTATCATCGATGAGGTTTTTGCCCAATCGAGTTTCTTGCTCATGGGTAGCTTACCCACAAGCTCCTCCAATAATGTTGGGTTACACAAGTGCTGCTGATTATTTACTGATTGTAGGAACACGGCTAGGTTTTTTACTTTAACTGAGAAAGGAATCATTTTGTCGATGGCGGATTCTGATATGTGTGGCATCTCTCGTACTTGGCGCAGCTGACTTTTGATAAGTAGTTCTGGACGGCCGAATCGAAATCGCAAAGTGTCCATAACGGCAGGAACGTTATCCGGATGGATTAGAAGTGAGTGCACTGTCTCTCTAGCCTCACCCTTTAGGCATCTCTGTAGACGTTGATTGTTTTCGAAATTCGAGTAATTGTATGATGCAGTTGACTGTGCAAAGGCGGCGGCGAACATAGGCCAGTCTTCTGCGCATCCGTCGAAATCTGGCAAGTCTTGGATCTTTCTCGGTAGTGTAAGCAGATATGAACTGTCTGGTGTAACGTTAGCAAATGACTGCGACTGTAACGAAGTTGAAGGCAAAGAGGCGGTGGCTGTGAAGATTGGCGATGTAGTACCTTCATAAGGACACTGAGTATACGTATGCGTGGCGGCTGTATACGTTGACGTAGACTGCATAGAACTATTCGAACTATTCTGCGAGTTCGTTGTTGTCTGCGTTGAGACTGTTGTAGGTTGTATAGCGGTATCTACAGCGGGATCAACTGAGGTCACAATGGGATTTGACCTTGATCCGTTCTCTACGCGTATCGTGGACTTCAGAAGTTCACACTGACGTTCGCTTTCCTTCAACTTTACCTGAGTACCTCGCAGCTGGTTACTCAGAGCATTGATTTGCTTTTGCATGGCGACGAGCATTTGTTGCTGACTTTCCACTGTAACTTTGGTAGATACGCTAGAGTTAGTTGACGCACTACCTTGATGATTGGATCCGTTATCCACATCATCATTATCCAATCTTTGATCTTCAACTGAAACTGACTTACTAAGGCTGTCTTGTTGTTGAATTCGCATACTCTTTCTAGTTGAGTTTTCCATTGTTTTAATACGGCGGCTTGAAGGAAATGTTACACAAATATGTTCGGCAATTTGGCAATATAAGCGTTATAATGTTGGCGGAGAATTACGGGATGGCTTCCCGTTTGGCGACGTGGCGGCTACGATTTGGCGGCGAATAGTGGGATGGCTTCCCAGTGGCAATATAATATCTATGAAGATGGCGACTAATAAGCGGGAAGGTGTCCCGATTGGCGATATAAAACGTTATGACGTTGGCGGAGAATTGCGGGATGGCTTCCCGTTTGACGACGTGACGGTTACGATTCGGCGGCGAATAGTGGGATGGCTTCCCATTGGCGATGTAACGGTTACAACGTGGTGGCAAATAGCGGGATGGCTTCCCGTTTGACGACGTAACGGTTAGAACGTGGTGGCAAATAGCGGGATGGCTTCCCGTTTGGCGACGTAACGGTTACAACGTGGTGGTAAATAGCGGGATGGCTTCCCGTTTGGCGATAGACACGTTAACAAGTTGTGTCACGATGGCGGCTCGTAACTAATCAGTTACCCATAAAGCTGTATAATGTAAATTATATACTCCACTGGCACGGGAGTGACGGCACTGCAAGAATTGGTTGTTTGCACTCGATTTGGCGACAGTATAAATGAATGCATAATCTTGCGCAAATAAAGAGCTGCGAAATAAAGATCTGCGAAATAAAGATGTCTCAATTCCGTTGGCTGGCGAATTTAATTGTGTTTGTGCTCTCATATGCGCACATACATTCCGTACACGTGCATAATGTAACAAATGAGAACAACAACAACAACCACAATTTATTTCTAGAAAGAAAAGGTTATTACAAATATTCAATGATCTACAAGATCAACTTACCGCAGTGTCTCAGCCTATCTCCTCGGCGTTCGGAAATTGAGTGAATTATAATCGGAGTTCCAACAGTATGGACACCGAGAACGAACGTCGGGAGTAAAGGACACTGCGATAATTCACAATAACGTGCTTAAACTAATAATTCACAGTGATCCTTAAACTGATTAAAACTATTGACTATAAATTCGTTACAAATAATCGCCGTTTTGTTACACTGGCAATAGCAAATATGTAGTTTAGATGAAGTGTAATTTTGTACTAATCATAAATACACAGAAATATTTAATTTTATTTACAGTTGTGTGCATATTAAATGTATTTATATTGTGTCCTATATTAATTTTGACGATTTTGTATTTTTTATAGAAATAGTGGCAATATCGGGAGCTATCAAGAAAGCGGGTTAAAGAGCAAAAAATTTCATTCTGAAAAATTATGTCTTTCATCCGCTTGAATGCAATTCTTTTTATCTCTGATAAAAGGCGATAAGCCTTACAAATATAATAACTTGAAAACCTTGAACCCCAACGGGTTTTAGTGGTTCTTAGAAGCGTAATCTTTATCTAAACTTCGAAAATAAGATTGGTGCTCAATTAAACAAGTTTTTGCACAGTAGTGCATTATGCTCGCATACATGTATATTATATAGAGTGGGCCCTCAATTTTTCGCTTCATAATATGCGATATCATTATTTATCTCACATTACTAAAAGAAATGGTACTTAAAAATTTCTTTTTATAGCCAATTAAGCTAAAAACGAATTTCAGCTCGATTGGACATTCATAGGTTCATGTTATCGCGGGTTACCTGTGAATTATAAACAATGTTATCATTCAGAGTCATTAATTTATATACTTCAATGTGAAATAACTGTATATTACAGCTATTGTGGCTTTTATGATTAACATACAAACGAGCCGCACGGTTGTTAATAACATATTTTTACTAGCTTAAATTTGTAAACATAAAACTTCAACTTAGCATATTCAGATAATTAGATAATTGCATGGACGTACGGCAAACATGCAAATGCAAAAGCTCTTTTATAAGCAGCAATAAAATACTAAAAGTAACAACAAATACACAATAAATTTATATATAACTGTAAAACCATATGATTTATTCGGAAAATAACGGCACTTTAATATAAGCATTTGAATCAGAGTTTGATTTTTTAGACATATTTCAGTGTACGCTCGCCGGAACCGTACACTTTGTATTCGGTGTCCCTCGATAACGGTGTTACTGGCTCGTATACCAAACGATTGTGTATGTGCGCCGTTTCAAAGTCGATGGTACGTTTAATTGGCTCAATATAATTGGCACGCACCTCCGTTGTCATGCCAGAGTTGGGCACATGTTGCACCAAGCTGGGGAACTCACAATGGCGTTTTGGGCATTCCCTTGCAGCTTTGTCATCACACTGAGCGTCATCGCGTCCGGGGAAAACACGCTTGATTTGTGTATTATATTTAGGCCAATTCCAAAATGTTATATTGTCATGTCGCGCCACGCTACCCATCAACTCAGCGGGCGTGTAATGGACAAAGGACAGACGTGATGTGGTTGCTGCGGGATCGAGTAATTTTGAATAGCTCGGTTTAGCACGATTAATGACGACTTTAGAAGCAGCCACAGGGGAGGGTAAAGCTATAGGCGTAGGTGGTGCAGGTGCTGCTTGCGGATTCCAAAGAAAATCCTGGTGCATGGTGCTGCAGGCTGGTCGCATTGGACGACTGATGAAACGTAGACTTCGATCTTCGTAATTTTTCATTAGTTGCACTTTTGGACCAAGCGAGGGATTAATCACTTTATTTGGGTCATCATACTGTAATCGAATACATAGTGAAATACTCACTGAAATACAATTTTTACTTACTTTCCATGTATAATTGGCTTTGTAGTCGCTGGTGCGCAGCTTCTCTAAGGTTGGGTCTATGCTATACGGTTTTGGTTCTTTGAATTTAGCATGCATATGGTTCCCCATCATCGTGTCAGTCATGTAGACATGACTCCGATATGTGGAGGTACGCATGTCGTCCTTACACTCATCACTTGGCTTTTTGTAATCGATGAATCCAAAGTCATTCATTTTCAAAAGTCAACTGTGCTTATAAGAAAAATGCAATACAAAATATTTTTACAATAAAATTAGAAAATAAACGAATTTTGTTTGTTTCTGACGTATAACGGGAATCAAATAATTCAATAGACATGAAATGTTGCTGTTATGGTTGCTAGGGTTCATTGTGCCTAATATTTAAGTGTGTATGTATGTATACATTGCTAATTAAATATGTGTGTATGAAAAGAGGTCAATGGACCTTTTTTTTGGGATTTGATGTTTCCAGGAAAGTTGATTAGGTATCTACGTTGTGATTTAATATTCTTACTACTAATAACCACTTGCCGACCTTCTTGCTTTTAGAGTACTAATTTAAAAGCGTTTTAATTCACAATATACTGTAAATACTTTTATTTGAAATCAAGAAAAATCAAGCACTTTGGAATGATATTTGAATGTAGAACAGTATCAAATAATTTTAGAAAATCGTAATTTATCGTTATTTCGTCATACAAAAATCAATACGTAAATTTGGTTTAGAACAATAATACAATTTTAGAAATACTTCAGCTGTATACATAATATATTGCATATCGTATATAAGCTAATATTCGTAATTATTATGTGGCTTTAATATATTTTGCGTGGCGTATATATGTAAATATGATGTATAAATGTATAAGGATGTTGAGAAGAATATAACAAGTACAAGTCAACAGTTCAGGCAATTTCTTTTAGCGCCAAAAGAGATTGGCGTAAATATTCATATTGAGTGCGTGCGTGCTTGATCTCCAGTTCGGCCAGTTCAACCAAACTGTAATTGAAAATAATTGTAATAACTGCAAATACTTATTTTAAAAATGTAAATATTCTACCCTTTCTTGAAGGCAGCTACGCGGCGATTGCGAAATCCAACTAATTCCTCCTTTCCACAAGCGGACATCGATTCGAATTTCTCACAGGCCTCTGCTTGGGCTGCTTCAGCCTATTTTCACAAGCAACGAAAGAAATATAAATATATATATGTCATGTTATGAAGCTGATAAAATCGGTTGTTTTGAACTCTTTCAAGCATGCGTAGTGTTAATTAGTTATATCTGAGTACTGGATAATTTTGTGGTCTTTGGTGCGTTTTAGTTTTTCAATAATGGGTGTTATAATTAATAGGGATTGGCAATGCAAAACAAAAATACATTAGAATATAGTATAATGTGTATACAATTACATATAATATGAGTAAAAAAATAATACACCAAGTACCTCTTGAACATCCAAAGGCTGCATATGAATTCGTTGAAAGCAGTTTGTTTGGTTTTTGTATAGTTTGCATTTAAAAAGTGTGAATAGAAAGTTTTAATTTAAATATTGAACTAGTACAAAAAGTTATAAATAATTAAAACCGTGAATAAATTAAATAAATTGCGCGAATAATACAATGACAAAATACATAATAGTAAACAGTGGAGGAGACTATAAAAATGCAGACTATATATAATCAATTAACGTTATAATAGCAAATAGGCGAGTGAAAAGAAATTTATGGAATTAAAATTGGCGAGATTTCTTACAGCATGGACGTCCTTATTTTTGGCACGAGCTTTCTCTAAATTGCGATTGGCCGCCTCATATGCGGCTAAACAACGTAAACGACGAATTAAGAGTGCTTTTGCTGCATCGCTGTCCCGCTGGTAGTAACGCAAGGTGTCCCCGAGTTTCAAGTCCTGATCGCTAGAGACGCGTGCTTCCAAGTTCTTAAAAATGATTATGAAATTATATTTGAAATTTTACTTTTTCCAATATTAATTAATTAATTTCTACCTTAATTTTTTCAAAGATTTCGGCTGATTTAGCACAAAAGGTTTCCATGCTTCCTTTTTCTGCGGTTGATAGTTGCATCAACGCATTTGAGATTTTTTGGTGGCATTCACTGACTTCTTTATGACGTTGCGTCATTTTCTCAGTTCGTACGGCAGCATCACGCAGATGTCCATGATATTCAATGAGAAATTGTAGTTCATTTTCAAAGAAATCATTTACGTCTCGCACTGTTGCACTCATTAATATTTCGTCTGTCGTCTTTCCCAAGGACTTAACAAAACCACCGAAAATAGCCATTTTCTTGCGCGGCTTTGCACAGAGATCCTGGTCGTATTCTAGGAACACTTTTAAATGCTGATCCACACGAAACACCGGATGATTTGCCAGTCGGCGCAAGAATACTTCATGCATGGCTACTGTTTTCTTGAAGGTGGCCAAGTATTCGCTTAAAAGTAAAAACGTAATCATTAAATAATATTATTCTTGACTTCAGCACTTACGCTTCCAGTTCGGATTTCATTTTCTTAAATTCTTCCTTTGTCATATTGCCTTCGCCTTCTCCAAGCCGCTGTAATTTTTCTCGTGAGGCATCGAAGTCGGGGCGTGGCGGGCATGGTGGTATCTATTTTATTGAAATTAGTTATTTCGTTTCTGCTCGACAATTATTAAAAACTTACAATATAACCGGCATATTCTTCATTTTCTTCGAAACGGTCGTGCAACCAAACAAATTCCTCGTGTTGACGAACCACGTTATTGTCTTGTTTCACAAAACCGGGCAAGGTTGTTCGCGTGTGCACGGTAAACTTAACTTTATCTTTTTCACTCAAAGCATCGGAAATTTCCACATGCAAAGTATTTTCCGCAAGCGCAGCAGGTGTGATTGCAGATGAAGACGACTCGGAGGTGACAGTACCACTGCCGTTATTTGTATTAGTTGTTAAAGGATTACCGCCTTCGGTTTCCCGTTGTGTATTGGGAGAAGAAACTTCCATTATTGTTGGATTGTTGGTTGAAATGCTGTTTTCTACGCCTAGTGGCGTATTTTTGGCCAGATTTTCAACCGTTGTTAAGTCATCCGTTCCGTCCTGAAAAATCAGATTTTGAGGAAAATCTTGTAAAAATACTTATACGAATTGTAATTTCAGTCTTATCTGTTCTTGTGCTTAACAAAAAAATGAACAAAAGATATTGATAAATGTCTCTATAGGCGTATGAAATTAAAAAAGGGAGGATGTCTTTGACTCATGCAAGTGGTCACTGATATCAGAAAATGTTTTTTTTTTATGAAAATATTGGAAACAGATTTACGGCATATAAAATAAATGCACACTTAGCTTACCATCATTGTTCTGAATTTATTTCAATTTTTTTCTATTCTAAATTTTCCTAAAACACAACAAATAAATATATTTTATCTGAAAACTTTGAACGTTGCAACTTTCTGTATTCCACTTTCTTCTACCTTCGCCTATAATTATTTGATTACTTTTTTTTTTTTTTTGATAAATAAATTCAAAAGGAATGCGTGAATATTTATTTGTTTGTCAGTTTTTCTATCAGCTGTGCAAGAGCTCAGGGATGTCAATAAATTTTTCAACATTAAAACCGGTTATTTGAAAAGAATGTACCCGGCAAGTCATAACCGAAACTCCATGCACTGAAAGAATTAGCAGTGAAGCTAACCGATACACACCGTAAAAGGCGTATGCCCTGTAGATGAACAATCGCACATACATAAAAGTTTCAGCTTCTATCAATTCGGCCTGAAGAAACCCATAGAAACTTAAACGGAGATTTTTGGTAGTTCCCTGAGGCAATTGACGTGTGAATTCACCGAAAGTTGATTATAAGAAAATGCCAACTCTTGGTTAATCCCTTTTAATTGAGACTTCACATACTAATGGTTAATTTTATTTATTTTATAATATTATAATTTTTTTGTCAATGACTGTTAGATTAATAAATTTTTGATAAGAAAGATTTTAATTATTACTCTAGTGCTTTGTAAAAATAATATGCCCAAGCCTACCTGCATATGCACCAACACACTTTTTATGTTTACACTTTCAATGGAGCCACTGTTTCTATACACCGAATATCTCTTGAACCGCGTATTTGATAATTTTGATTTGGGTTCTTGAGACTTATGAAGGATATGGCTATAAAAATTCAACATAATTTCGTTGTATTAAAAAAAAAAAACCAAAACGAAGATTTAACAATGATTACAAAACAATTATGTAGAACAACGTGTCACGACTGAAACCAGGAAAAAATGCATTAATGCCAAAGTCTTTGTAGCATTTCCAACAAATAACTGTAAATTGAGTAAGCAGGATAAGTTAAATTAGTATACAAATATAAAAACAATAAAATTAAGCATGTAGGGTATTCACAAAGAATTCCCAGTGGATAGCTCCAGGCTATATGCAATTTTTATAATAAAATATAAAAAAAATTCTATCATAAAAACGTTTCATAAATGCATTGTATTATTTTCATTATTATTTTTGAACATCAATTCTATCATTTACAGTTCAACAATAAGTTGAATAATTCCTTATGCAATAATAATTCTAATATCAAATATTGGCATATCTCCAGTTCAGCATTAGATTTTGTAGTTTGATAATATAAATTATGAAGAATTTTTTTATTGTTTTTAAAATAATACAATCTACTTGAATAAGTCATTTACTCATAAGGTCCTGAAAATTTATTTTTATAAAATTCGTATAAAATGAAATAAGGTCTAATTTCGACCCCGATTATTTGTACTAAAAATGCTGTTTTGGCACACTTCGGCATCGATTTTTCATCCTTCTTTTAGCCAAATTTTCACTGTACTCGAAAATATCGCTGCCATTCATATTCAGTTTAGTTCAGTCCAGTCCATCGTGTATTTTAGTCAGCGGAAAACTTTACGTACACACCATACGAAAGTAAGTGGTTTTTGAGTCCACATTTTCCTTATTTCCCATTAGTTTTGTAACGCATAAAAGCCAAAATAAGTAAATTTAATACTTCTGCTACAATTTTGTAATATTTTCGAAGGAAATAGTGTGCTTTTTACTGGTGAAAAGTAGAATTTAAGTTTGGTAATTTCCAACTAGTGCAATGGGTGAAAAATTGCAAGTGCCAAATGGTGAAAAATCGAATTTTCTTTTACCCAATTGCGAAATTTAAGAGAGCAAAAGAGCGAGCTGTAGCAAAGGAATAATTGAGGAAGAGAGTGCGTGAACGAGCGAGAGTACGCTGCGTATATTTTCGCTGAATACATTTGTATACATGTGAGGGGAGCGGAGATAATTAAAATGCTTTGGCCTAATAATAATGACATTTGAAAAATGTGAATATACAATTAAGTACAAGTACCTTTACTAATTTATGATTGCAAATCTTCATTAGTACTTCAAGTGCTCTCATAATAAAGAACTCTATTTTCGGTATGAAACAAAAAAAAAGCGAGTGTTGTAGTTGTGCAAGCGGAAAAATCGATAATCAAATATTACTCAATCCCTTAATGTTATCTAAAGTTTTTCATGCTAATATTTTGGAATAATGTTTTCCAGGAAATATAAAATATGTCGACTTTGAAGTGTTATCAAGACGAGGAGCGAGAGTCGCAATATGGTCGCGTCTTCGCCGTTTCCGGTCCCGGTGAGTAATAGATTATACAATTATAACAGTATATGTGTGAATGCCAGTAACATTGAAGTTGGTTGACTTCATAGAGTTTTATTGAATTTACAGTTCAAACATAAAACATAAAAGAGAAATAATTGAAACCTTGAGCACTTGAACAAAAATCTTCATTAAAAATATTTAATTTCATTTTGTTCAGTTGTTACTGCGGAGCGTATGTCCGGATCGGCTATGTACGAATTGGTGCGTGTGGGTTATTATGAACTGGTCGGTGAAATTATTCGACTGGAAGGCGATATGGCCACCATCCAAGTGTATGAAGAAACTTCCGGCGTAACTGTTGGTGACCCTGTGTTGAGGACCGGTAAACCGCTATCGGTTGAATTGGGTCCTGGCATTTTGGGCAGTATTTTTGATGGTATACAACGTCCACTGAAGGATATTGGCGAGAGCAGCGGTTCCATTTACATACCAAAAGGTGTGAATATTCCTTCGCTTTCGCGTACCGAAGCTTGGGATTTCAATCCGACAAATGTGCGTGTCGGTTCTCACATTACTGGCGGTGATCTGTACGGTATCGTTCATGAGAATACGCTTGTAAAGCATCGTTTGATTGTTGGACCTCGTTGCAAGGGTACTGTACGATATATTGCGCCAGCCGGTAATTACACAGTGGAAGATGTGATTCTGGAAACTGAATTCGATGGTGAAATCACCAAACATACCATGTTGCAAGTATGGCCAGTGCGTCAGCCTCGTCCTGTCACTGAAAAGCTTCCTGCAAACCACCCACTATTTACCGGACAACGTGTTTTGGATTCACTATTTCCTTGCGTGCAAGGCGGTACCACGGCCATACCTGGAGCTTTTGGTTGCGGTAAAACTGTAATTTCACAGGTAAGATTTTCATTTGAGATTTCTTGAACCATAATATTTACACACGCGTTTATCTGCAGGCACTGTCTAAATATTCGAATTCCGATGTCATTATTTACGTTGGTTGCGGTGAGCGTGGCAATGAAATGTCTGAAGTACTTCGTGATTTTCCCGAACTTACTTGTGAAATTGATGGCGTCGTTGAATCGATTATGAAGCGTACTGCTTTGGTTGCGAACACCTCCAACATGCCTGTCGCTGCACGTGAGGCCTCCATTTACACCGGTATCACACTTTCCGAATATTTCCGAGATATGGGCTACAATGTTGCTATGATGGCTGACTCTACTTCACGTTGGGCTGAAGCGCTGCGTGAAATTTCGGGTCGTTTGGCTGAAATGCCTGCCGATTCTGGTTACCCAGCCTACTTGGGTGCACGTCTAGCCTCCTTCTACGAGCGTGCTGGACGCGTCAAATGTTTAGGTAATCCTGAACGCGAAGGCTCCGTCTCCATTGTCGGTGCTGTATCGCCACCTGGTGGTGATTTCTCAGATCCCGTCACATCCGCCACTTTGGGTATCGTACAAGTGTTCTGGGGTTTGGATAAGAAATTGGCTCAACGGAAACATTTCCCCTCGATCAACTGGTTGATTTCCTACTCGAAGTACATGCGCGCTCTGGATGAATATTACGATAAGAATTTCCCTGAGTTTGTACCACTTCGTACAAAAGTTAAAGAAATTTTACAAGAGGAAGAGGATCTCTCTGAGATTGTTCAACTGGTGGGCAAAGCATCTCTTGCTGAAACTGATAAAATTACATTGGAAGTGGCAAAATTAGTTAAAGATGACTTTCTACAACAAAACTCCTACTCGCCATATGACCGTGTGTGTCCATTTTACAAGACAGTGGGTATGTTAAGAAATATGTTGGCTTTCTATGAGCTCGCTCGCCATGCTGTAGAATCCACTGCACAATCAGACAACAAAATCACATGGAATGTAATACGTGATGCGATGGGAAATATCCTCTACCAGCTGTCTTCAATGAAATTCAAGGTAATTTCGATATAGAGATATATATTTTAGTCGGGTATTTCGATCATTAATTTTCTTATAATGAATTGAACACAGGATCCAGTCAAGGATGGCGAGGCGAAAATCAAAGCGGACTATGAACAACTTCACGAAGACTTACAGCAAGCTTTTAGAAATCTAGAGGACTAAGTCTCTGAAAAGGAGGAGGGAAAGCTAAATGCAAAAACTACATCCAAAGCCAAGTAATATAAAGTAAAGAATTTCGGTTTAAGCAAACCATCGAAATATTTCAGTTAATCCATTTAGCGTATAACTGACATATTTACATATTTAAAGCTAGTCACTTCAACTAGTCATTACGTGTTATCGTAATATTTGTGGAAATAAACTTAGGATCAGTTTAAACATAAATATACAAAATAGTATTCACCCTTAATTTACCTCTTAATGTCCTTTAAGCAAGTGTTAATATATCTTAAACAGTATAATGGGAAGTATGGTGAGAACGGAAACGAATCACCTGTGAAAGACGAACAATAACTAGTGGCTAATAAATAACAAATGTATAAGCAAACGAACCAAAGAAACTTCAACTACAAAAAAACAAAACTATTTACATATATATATGAGCATTATGAGCAACTGTTACCGCAAATAATAACTAAATTTAACTAACGAATATTTAAAAGTAATTGTTACATTTCAAAAATTTTGGCAAGAATTTAATTTTCGTATAACTCTTATACATATATGTGCGTCTAATGGATTTATGTATTTTTAAAATGTTAAGACCAGTTAAATACTATTGAAAATATTATTTTTTTGCGTTGTTTGTTATATGTAAATATTAAGACCTAAAGGGCTTGCAAATCGTCTTTAGCGTTTCTAAAAGCAAACAAATTTATTTGCTTTCCGTTTGACTGTTCTAGGTTATTTATTTATTGTAAAATAAAAAAGTTTACATAGAGATTAAAGCGAATGTTTATGCGTATGTATTATCCATGTTAATAAATAAAAAATAATAACGCTTACCGGGTTGTTCATTATTTTTAGGGGGAGGGTAATATACGCACAGATTTTATTCTTTCATGCGATAAAAAATAATGTTTACAAATTTCTTGTAATTAGGCGAAAAATGTCATAGCAGTGGCATTGTTGCTTCGTATATAAGTATATATACAAACATATATAGCTGACATAAGTAAACAATACAACAAGAAATATGATTTCTAGGTTATTACTGAATAATTTTTGTTTTGAAACTCTTGTGTTTTGAATGTAGTACATAAAACTCAGAGTATCAAAGAAAATGGTATAATTTTCAAAAGTTTTGTTAGACCAAACTTAGACTTTAACTTAAAATATTTTTTTTTTGCCTAGTTAATTATTTCATCAATTTATAAATTTAAAGATCTCAGTTATATATTTATCTGAATACTAAAAATTACAGTAACGTGCTTATTGTTTTACTGTGACTGTGACTTATTTCTGATCCTCACGACACCCTGTGGCTCAGCTGTTCGCTGTCTATTGACGTGTCTGAAATGACAACTACCAATTGAAGTCCGGTTTTATATTTTAAAGATAATATTTATTGAATTATAAATATAGTTATTTGAATATATTCAAACATATTGCTCAAATACACCTTCAACTAACTTTAATTTTATCCACTATCAACTCATAAGGTAAGTAAGCAAATATTACAATAAATTCCGAATCACTGTTAAAGACACATAGACACAGATTGTGGCTTTTATTCTTTCATGCGATAAAACTAATATTTACAAATTTCTCCTAATTAAGCGAAAAATGTCATATAGCAGTGGCCCGGGTGCTCCAAACGATTACTATGCTAGCGGCGGCGAACAGTCATATAACTTCGAAGTTCCAGAATTTGGCCAAGAATTGTATGTATATATGGAATATAATTTTTAAGTAATAAATTGTTTATAAATTTTAATTGCTTTTAGAAATTTTCAAACCTTTGACAATTCCGAAGCCTCCGTACCGCCCAATTACGATGCTAGTTATGGAGGCGCTAGTCAAGGTCTTGGCGGTTTCTATGATCCTAATGCATATGTAAATCAATCTTACGACCAAGATTCTGGTTTCAAGCCTGGTGGCACGGGAAATGATTTTGATGATGAGCCACCTTTGTTGGAAGGTAGTATGCGAAATATTTTAAATAATGAAGTTTTTGATTAAAATTTGTTTTTACAGAATTAGGAATAAATCCGCATCATATCTTTCTCAAGGTAAGTAATTTAATAATCAATTCTGTTTAAGAATTGTTTTCCTACCAAACCTCAACCTGAAAATTCAAAGCTCAAGGTAGTAAAATTAGTCAATATTGTATGAGCGAATAATATAAAATTTGTTTTATAGAAGTTTTTTTATTTACGAAAAATATTAATTTATAAAATTGCTTCCAATTTCAAAAAAACTTGAGATTATATCATAATAAGTAAAATGAACCATTACTAGTATAAAATTTTCCATAACTCCAAATCGCATTTTGAACTGAATCAAAAACCGAACTGCATTTTACGATAGATATTGCGGGGAAAAATGGGGCATAATAATAAAACCAAGTTGGTTGCGGGGCATTATCAACTTAAGTATTATTCGTTCTCCCGGCCCTTATTTGAACTATCCAAAATAATTGGCAATAAAAGTGAAATTTGGTGGTAACTAGAGTTTTTTTTCCGAAAAGCAACTTAGTTTTAATATAATATTTCATTTATTTCTTATTCATATTGCTTTGGAATAACATTCAGAATTTATTTTATGTCGGCAAATCGAAACATGATCAGAGGTAATGAACAAAAATTAATAAATATCTAACAAATTTTTCAAATAAATACACATTTTTAAATTTCCTTTCGCTGCATTCAACTACAATGTGCCTCAAACTAACAGTACTCTCATTTTTTACAACTTAATGAATAATATTTTTTTTAACCTCAAAAAGTATAACCATAATATTGGCAATTCAAAATTTTTAAATTTAATTGTAATATTATAGTATGAATATGTGTGTGTGGCTATGGAAATTTTTAGGACAATAGTCTATAGTTCTCCACAGATTCATATATTGGTGTAAAATATTAAATTCGAATAAAAATTATATTGCATCTAAACATGCAAAGCAAACTGCCCCGAGACTTAAAATCTACGCCCGGCATAGATTAAATGCATAAAAATCCCGGAGTTTCAAGCCAAATATTAATAACTTATGTAAATAAAAAGCGCTGCAGCAAATAAAAACACTGTCATGTACAAATGTGTGTGTGTATGTAAATGTGCTGCATAATTGAAAATTTACTTCGTTAGTTGTACATTCATATTTGCTTTTGTCTGATCACTCTGATAAACTACCAACTGAAGTTACAATAGGAAAAAGCTGGTAAAACAAACCGGCATGAATTAAAAATAAGTATTTTTATTGCTGTTGTGCCTTTAAGTCCTTTTTTCAAGCCGCAACATAAATATACATGTATATATATACTATTGTTGCGGTGACTGTTCACACCCCACACCGCCCCGCGCTTTCTCACTTGCCGCCCAGCAAACTACAATTTCCAATACACGTTGTTGACAGCTGTTACCCGCACATAGCCGCCCGGCCAACATAGCCAGTGTCACAACTAATAATCCCAGTGTCATGTGTGAGCTGATTTCGGTGCACACTCTACACATACACATACTCACACAGCGTTGGCTTGTGGCCGTCAGCAGCACCATTTATCATCAATTTCCATTTTTCAAAGTTTGACTAAAAATTTTACAAATAAATTCTCGCCTCACATAGCACTGTTACAATGGCAACAGCAAACAGAAGAGTGGACCACCAACTCTATCAGCGTGGAGGCGCACTCTTTGTACTGCACGTTGTGTTGTGCTGGGCAGCCCTTTGTGGCTACGCTTGTACTGTGCGTAATACTTTTCCGGCAGCAAGCATCGCGTTCTGTTGCTAAAGTTTTCGTGCTGTTGCACATTGCTACCATTTTATTTCGTTTACAACTTTTGTAACTCTCATTTTTGGTCCACGAATGTAAAGTGTGGGCGACGCTGCACTGTATTGTAGTATAACGCCAGTGGGGCAGCGTGGTGGGCCCAATAGATGGACGTATGCAGCGACGCGTGTAAATTCTTTTCTAAAGCATGCAAGTGGAAAAATTCAAGCTATGGTAAATCGAATTGTCATTGTATTCCTATTAAAATTTTTTACAAATTGTGGACCTTCGGCGTGAAAAATACATGTTAGAATTGTTTCACATTGAGCTATAAAATTTATGTTTTTGTTGTTGTTCTAACGAAAGAAATTTGCCGATTTGATCATCCTTGACCGGTTAAAAAACTCTGGGTTCGTTCCAATTATGTTGAACGGACCGTCGTAAGACCAGGTTTACAATTGTATGCTTTGTAAAATTTACGTTGAATTCGGCACTGACGACGAAGAACTCGAGTTTTCGCGAGAAACGAGAGTGACTCTTGCACAGTTTCGATCTAGGTTAAACTTCTACCTATCCAGAAGAGACCTCGACATATTCAATATACTTATGTTCTGTGTGCAATGAGTCTCCGCATGACAACGACCACCTCTTTGCATGCCCCACCAACTCCATTCATCTGACATTCCTCTCTCTTTGTTTCGATCCCGTCGAAACAGCACGTTGGATGACGTCGACCAAAACTTATCTGATCCTTACCATTCTAACGACGATTAAATATCCATTACAACAACAATAACACCCTGATTTATATGACCGCACTAGTTTTGGTACTTTGCAACACCAGATGGAGTTCCGTTACGAGGTCCATGAAGAGATGAGATCCTTTAGGAAGCCTGAGATTGACTCTGTGCCGTTTACAATAAACATGTATAATACAGGGTGAGCCATATAAAATTTTAAATTTAAAAAGCAATAAAAAAACGGCTTGATATTTTTCAAAGGTCTAACATTTATTTAAAGGGTTGTTTTATGAAATTTATTTGTGGAAAACAATTTCGGACAAATGACCACCACGGCTGAGTTTACAGTAGCTTATCCGATCCACCCAATTTTGGAGTACTTTCTCGGTGGTTTCAGGCCTTATGGCAGCTACAGCAGCTCGAATCTCGTACTTTAGATCTTGAATTGTTTCTGGATGGTTGGCGTAACATTTATCTTTAACAGCTCCCCACAGAAAATAGTCCAACGGAGTTAAATCGCAGCTTCTGGGAGGCCAATTCACATCACCTCTTTTGCTGATTATGCGATTTTCGAAGATAGAACGTTAAAGATTGAGTGTAGCGTTTGCTGTATGGCACGTGGTGTCGTCCTGCTGGAACCAAATGTTGTCCAAGTCTTCCTCTTCAATTTGCTTGAAGAAAAGCTCGGTTAACATTGCGCGATATCGCTCACCATTGATGGTTACGGCGGTTCCTTCTTCATTTTCGAAGAAAAATGGGCCGATGATTCCACCAGACCAAAATCCGCACCATACAGTGATTCGTGCTGGGTGCATTGGCTTCTCGACGATTACGTGCGGGTTTTCTGTGCCCCAAATGCGACAATTGTGCTTGTTAACGTAACCATCGAGTTGGAAATGAGCCTCGTCCGAAAAGATGATTTTTCCGTAAAATTGACCATCCTCGGTCAAACGATCTTCTGCGCAATCTGCGAACTGTAGACGGCTCGGGTGGTCAAGTGGCTTCAGCTGTTGCACCAATTGAACTTTATATGGCTTCATAGCGAGGTCTTTTTTCAAAATTCGTCGCAAAGTTGTTCGCGGAATGTTTAATTCTTGCGATCGACGGCGAGTTGAGGTGGATGGATTCTCACTAACATTTTCAGCCACAGTCGCAATATTTTCGGTTGAACGCGCGGGAAATGAACGTTAACGTTTTGGTTTATCCACCTACGCGCCAGTTTCAGGCACACGCTTGACAAATTGTTGCACAAATTGAACTGATGGCACTTTTTTTCGACCCATTTCGTAAATTTTTAGACTTTTTACTGAATATCTATCACTTTCCGAATGGTATTTGACGTTTCCAATGTCAAAATACAGATAATTCAAATTTAAAACGTTAGATGACTCACCCGTTACTATATTTTTTGCTGTCTAAAAAAAATTGGTTCAAAATAACTGTAAATTGTTGCTTACTGCTTTTAGACACTGGCAGTCTTAAACCCATTGCGTGCCACCGATCAAACTATTCTGCAGGACACAGATATGGCCGGTCCACTGGTATTCTGTTTGGCTTTGGGTGGTTTCCTCCTCTTGGTAAGTACTTTTTCACATTTTCATAAATTACATAATTACAGAAAATATATTATAGAATTTAAAATCATTTAAATAAAAAATAATACATACATACATACACATGTTTACATATATTCGAAAGTAATACAAACTTAACCATATTACAGTTGTAAACATTTAAATATTTGCATGAAATTTTTAATTGAAAAACTTTTCAATGTTCTTATTTCCGGTGATAACGTTGTGCTCCCTCTTCAACTATGCATGGACCACCACAACAAAACCTCAACAATAATGGTGATACTATCTCCACCACACCTACAACAATCAACCGCATAACGAACTGTACTCCATCACCACGCTACCGCACCTCTGGCCACCGATCACCATAACGCGAAATCGACCAACAACACCAATCGCCCTCCTTCAAATCGAATGGACGCTGTCCATCATGGCATTGTGTGCGCGGTGTTGGCGCTGCTTATATTGGTGATACACGGCGCTTATAGAGCGGCAAAGTAACATTCTCATACATTTATGGCATCGGTGTGATGGGCTGCATCGCCTTTTATTGTCTACTGTCGCTGATGGCAACACAGGCGCAAGTAACCTTCGGCGCTGTGGTCTCTGTGCTCGGCTATTGTTTGCTACCCATGGTGGTGTTGTCCGGCATTAACGTTTTAATCACCATACAGTGAGTATACACCCATCTATACATATGCTATGCAAATAAACGAACACATACATGCAAATAGAATGTGCATCTGTGTCTGTAGGAGTCATACTTCGCGTTTCTTCTGCACGCTTCTTTGCTTTAATACAATGCAATAGTTTTTATAGCTTTCATCGGTCCGCCAACCCATTGTGCTGTAATTGTTATTATTGGCAGTTTTTGTATACATTTTCATTTGTTTTCCATTGATTGCTGATGGTCAGCGAAACAATGCAAAAAATAATATACAGTATATATAACAAATATTGTATAAAATGCGCGCGCAACGGAGCAAACAGCGAACGCAATACTTCTTCATCAACTTCCGTGGTTAATTGAAAAATTTCAGCTCATAAAATGCATACAAATGTATATAAATATTTTCCATATACACACATACATACATGCGGCTGTTGGTGGACACCCTGGCCACTGCTCAAAGGCCAACTGCCAATTGTGTGTGTGTGTGCGTGCTGTTAATGTAATATAAACAGTAAAAGCGCTGGCCCGCGACTCATTATTTAACTTTTAGAGTTTCTGCGGATTTACTCAAAATTCATGGAAAGTCTAAATCAGTCTAAACTAGTAAAATTTTCAGCATACGCTTGCATATACGCCTATAAAAAACGCTAGAAACGCTCTACTGTGAGCGCCGCCAACAGTGAGTAAATAAAAACAGTTAGCTGTATGTCTCTGTGTATGCGTAAGCATGAATGTACTAGCTTATTGACTGCACTCAGTTAAAAATGCATTTTTGCATTTTTCCTTTAGCAATTTCTCCAATCAATTTCCATGTATGTAAATGTACGTTTGGGCGCCAGCTGGTCTCAGTGCTTTTAAATTTCAACAGACGCGTTTAATTGATACAACACATGCGGCCAACTATGAGCAGTTCGCTCAATCCCCCTTTTCAATTCTTTTTTTATTTTTATTTTTTTCTATTTGAACATTTTTCGTGCGCTTTTTGCCGCTTTTGGCTTCAAACGTACTTTTAGACATGCTGGCCAACTGCATATATACTCACTTTGGTAGTTGTAGTAGTTGTTGTTGTTGTTGCCGGCCAGAATGTGCCTCTGGTGTAAAGTCAATAAAATATTGTACACCCAGGAGATTGGCGCGCTATGCGCTGCGTAATTTAGCTGTACATGCGCCGGCTCACCCGCCGATCAGCACCCCCTCGCATAAGCATTCAGGTCGTATCTATTGCCCTGCACACTAGCGCTCTTTTAGATTTCTGCACACACTAGCTTTATAGTTTTTATTGGCGCAGTTTTGTGTTGTTTTTGTCTTGTTTTTTTGTTGTTTGTCTTGTTTTTTGTTGCAATTTTTGCGCTTTTGCAATTTTATTAACTTCAGAAGCTGTTCAACACAAAGCCAATCTCCAACACTGATTCCGGCAACCAATGGCAACATCAACACCATATCCATCGGTCCCACTGGCTTTGCAATGTGCTTTTCAATGTTTTTGACTGCTGCACTGGTGTGTGGTCTATCCTAGCTGGGGTCAATACATTTGGTTTTTTGTAGTTGTTGTTGTTGCTAATCGTCGTTTTTCGCTTTAGCCCCTGTATTCAGCACTGAACGCTCATAATTTTGTTGTTCATGCGAATTAAAAAGTCTGCGCACTTTTTTACACACACACAATTTCACGGAGGGTCACTTGTTTCCTTTTCAATTACAGTTTACTTCGACTTTGTGCGTTAATTTAGTGTGAAACGCTTTCATTATTCACGAGCATTCGACGTTTAGTCGGAGCATTGTTGAAAATATTAAAGCTCTTGGCAAAAGTCCAAATTCAATGTTATTAAGTGCTTGCAAATTGGTTTCTCGCCGGCCGATTCAAGTAAATAAATGCGCGTAAAATGCGGCATAAACTCCTATTATTCAATATTTCTTTTATATAGTTCTCATATCGTTTTCTCAAAGTCGAACTATATTGTTTGAAATTTAATTTAATTTTGATAATTTAAAAATGATATTTCATATAAAGTTTATTCCTTTTCGCAGATATTTTTTATATAAACATTTTTTTCTTGTTTTTTCTTAGGGGCACATTAGGACTGATTGTCGCTGGTGTGGCGATACTCTGGTGCGCTATGTCCGCTTCGAAACTATTCGTGACGGCCTACTCCATGGACCATCAACAAGTGCTGATTGCGTATCCGTGCGCCCTCCTCTATGGCGTCTTTGCTTTGATTACGATTTTTTAAAATACACAAAACTATCAAATCTAACATAATATAATAGTGGCTTAAATAACCTCAATATAAGAACCTATATTAATAATATTAGTGGCTTTAGCAAATATTGGCGAGATAATAAGTAGGATATGCCGAACGAAACAAGAATTTGGAAATTTAAGCGAGAAACTACATATATTATTACTAAATTCATATTTTCTAATAAAAGGAAACTGAAAAAATTCAATTACAGCAAAATAAATACATACTCGTATATGTATGTACATATGTATATCCAACATGGCGGTTGTCTAAAGATTCACAGGTATGTTTATTTTTTTTTTTATATTTTATTTAATTTATTTTTAATTTTATGGAGGGGGGTGGGCATTCTAGTCTAGAAATAAAATCGACTATATTTTCAAAGCTTAACTATTTAAGAATGTCATTAATATACATATATACAAGGAAATTTTTCAAATTATTTTCGGAGATATATATATTTTTTTTTTGTAATTTTATTGAGGGTACGGGTATTCTGGTCTAGAAATCAAATCAATCATGTTTTCAAAGTTTAACTATTCAAGAATATGTCCACAAGAGGATTTTTCAAATTATATTCGGAGATATTTGTAGTTAGTTTGCTGACCCGGCATCCAAACTGGTTCGGCCGGAACTGAATTTTTTTCATACCAACAATTTCTCAGGTTGAAGTTCAGTAGAACCAATTTACCTGCAATTTTTAGAGACTCTTCTTTATAGACTTGTCTATGTCTGGAACTAGCCTTATTCTCAAACTTTATCTTAAAAAAAAAACTCGAAACAGTCAAAAAATGGTGAAAAAATAGTTGTTGTATTTGTTTTCAAAATTTATTTATTTTTTAAAAAATC
This sequence comes from Bactrocera correcta, assembly GCA_027475135.1. Taxonomy (NCBI): domain Eukaryota; kingdom Metazoa; phylum Arthropoda; class Insecta; order Diptera; family Tephritidae; genus Bactrocera; species Bactrocera correcta. Next base: position 93,507,273 of record CM050326.1, read on the forward strand.
GACACAGTCAAAAAATTGGTACAAAAATGGTTGTTTCATTTGTTTTCAGGCTGTTGCCATTTCGTGAAAATTTTTTTTTAACTTATTCGGAGTTCCAGACATTGCGACATAATTTTTCATTAATTTTTTTTTTTATTTTTATTTCAGTTGCTAGGAGTTGAAAAAGTGGGTATGGTCAGGCATTATTTTTGATTAACATTTAATTTATTGCCAAAAGGACAGAAATCGTGGGTACGTCATGTGCCAATTTTTTGAGATACCCACTTGACCAACTGCTAATTTTTGAAATTTTTAACCCTTTTTTTATTTTTTTAATTTTATATATATTTTTTTTTTTTAATTTTTATTTTCTTTTCTTTTATTTTTTTTTTTTATTTTTTTATTCTTTTTATATTTTTTTTTTTTTACTTTTTTCCTTTATTCTTGTAATGTAAAAAAAGTGGATAGTAAAAATTGATTCCTTTTAAAGATACTTCAAAAATTACTAGAAATGTCTGCTTCTAGACTAGTATAACCCATAAAAACGTGTAGTTAAGAACTCTCAGTTGGTTTACTGATCAATTTTGAACTCAACCGTAATTCTAGTACTCATTAGGCAATTGGTTTTGCTAATATGCTCAGCATTATAAGCCAGCCGAATGACGAATGATGTTTCTGAAAATGAAATGCATTCGTATTTTGTCATGATTTCTCAGTACGCTCAACTATTTAGAACATTTTTTGCAGCTCAAGTATAAATAATAATTTCCTCGATACCATTTAAATTTGTTGCTTTGTCGTTTAGTGAGGCACAAAAAGTGTAACCAGTGAGCACGAAAACATGAAAAAGAAAGGATTTAAACGCGCTGATTTAATTTGAAAAAAAAGAAAGAGAGCGGAGATCGCCCAACCGAACACAATAATTATTAGCACTCACATTATTAATATTTTTTATGTATTTTATTATTTATTATAACGAAATTTAAGAAAAAATGAGCAAAGTTTGCTGGCTGACAATTTTTTGTAAGTTTACAGTTATTTCCATAATTTCTGATATCACATGCTGCCTTCGATTTTTAACTAAAATGAGGTTTTATGTTTGTAAACATTCAGATTTAGGCATCTTTAACGGAAACGGTGATAATTTGTTGGCGTTAATTCGTTTGCGCATTGGCTCAGTATTAGGTCAATCATACGAGTAACTTCCAGGGAGTAAGTAAATTTTTTATGTGGTGTATTTGTGTGCGATCGTCTATGTATGTATGTATATATGCCGTTATGCTAACTTGGTTTGCTCACTTCAATTATTCGAAACGTTTATTTTTGTTTTCGTCCGTTGCTTTCGCTTTTTGCGATTCGTTCAATTGGAAATGTTGGTTAATTGAGTTTTTTGCCATCGAGCTTTTTGTTTTTGTTTTACTGTTACATTATACATTTTTTTGCCAGTGCATAAAGGTAGCTAACTTTTTCTTTGTTTGCTTTTGACTGTCATTTGTTTGAATTTTTTACTTTTGTTGATTTTTATCACTGCTCCTGCCGTTACTGCTTTCTATGTATATGACCGTTAAGGTTTTTAAATTGTATTTTTTTTTTTTTAATTTTTTTGGTGGAAATTCAGGACATTTTAGTGCCGAATCAATGAACGTTTACGTGTACACACATCCATACGCATTTATACATTCGCAGTTGAAATTGAATTTATTAAATTTGATAGGCATTTCGAAAATATTAGTGCTTTAAGAGCGTTGTTCTGAATTTATTCAGACATTTTTTATTATGTTGATGTGGACATTAAATATGGCATGTAATTGGTGCTTGAACTTGCTGCATGTTTTTAGTGACATTTCTTATAATGTCCGTTGTTAAGGAGTTACATGGATTTTCTCAGGAAAAAATTAAATATTTTAATAGAATTTTTTATTGTTAAGATACACTGCTAACAAAGAAATTCTAAAGTTTTTGGAAAAAATATATTTAACTTGGCCATTGCGAGGCCATGTCCGGTGACCCCTCCGAAAAAGCAGCACCCGCGTTGGCGGGATAACACCTTACAGGATCATCTAAAGTAAGAAAATACGTGTTTTAGTCAAAAGCTTAACTTAGACTTGGACGAGGGGAAAAAAACTGAAAAATGAATTTTTGGCAGATATTTTTGCAAAAAATTAAAATTTCGTGATTTTTTTCCAAATTGTTGTAATCGAAAAAAAGAATCAATCGCCCAAGTCTTTAAGAATTGTATCTCAAAGACCTGTGTAAAATTTCATGAAGATCGGTTGAGTAGTTCTCGAGAAATCTTGCCAAACTACTTACAAAAACATAGTTTCGAGAAAAACGCGTTTAAATGCTGTATCTCCGGAACTATTACTCGGATCAACTTGAAAATTTAGATCTTAGAAGTGTTGTAGAATTGAATAAGGTAACGAAAAAATCGATTTTTTGAAACCCGTAAATCCATCTAATCCCCTAAAGCTCACTCAAGGGGTAACATGGGTCTCGTGGAGCAAAAAACGGACTATTTTCTATAATTTTTAAGACCATAAACCAGGTATTGAACGAAAGAAAAACAAAAAAAATTGAAAATTGTATTTTATACAGACGTTTTTATTAAGACATACCAATTTCGGTGAAACATTTTCGACGTTTTTTTCAACTAGTTGCAATTGAGCAAACAAACTTCTTCGACTCTGTAAAATATTTCTCTAAGACCCCCGCAAAATTGCATTAAGATCGGTTGAGAAGCTCGCGAGAAACAATTTTGAAAAAAACTTTGAGAAAATGCGCTTAAAGTTTTAGGTGACGATGTAGCTGACCTCGAACGCGCACCTTTTCAAGACTATCTCCAAAATTATTGCTGGGATCAACTTAAGAATTTAGTACAATATTCTATAGATTTTATAGGATTACACAAGATAATAAAAAATATTTTTTTTGAAGCTCTGAAAGCCATGAAACTTCTTAAAGTAATCCGATAAGGGATCAGGTGTCTAAAAAGTTCAATCTAGTCCGAAACACTGCTGTACACACGGAGGTCTACAGAGTGAAATTGCTATGAGAAAATAATGGTTTTATGATTTTTTTGTAAACTCAAAACCCCAGGGGCTGCTCTCATCATTACTTCAACCGCCACATTCATAAATTAACACCTTGTTTTCAGTAATATTTAAGCTTACTTGCCGTGCAACCTTAATGCACTCGTATTCGCTTGCATTGCCGCTCCGCGAATATTCACTCAAATGAAAGGTGAATGAACGCACTTTTCTAAACGACGCTTTCCAACGCGCTCCATCTCAGTCTTATGTTGTTCTTGAGAGGCTAGCAGGCTCTCGCTGGACAGAAAATAAAACTGATTAGGCATCAGGCTTTATGGATGTTTAAGATAATGTGTTACTTTACTCGTAACGCAAATAAACAACACTCTTGCAGAAAGCATATTTTAGTGGTAGAGTGCAACACAAAGAACTCTTATCAACTCGCTTCAGCAAGTGGGCTGACAATAGTCGGCCAGTTTGCCTGCAACTGCAAGGGTAAACACATCGGTCGTAGTGCATTTCCATAAAGTTTTGTAAAATATTATACGGAAGAGCTATAAACCTATTAAAAAGTAGAAGAAAACAGTTTTTAGCAAAGAAAGTGATATTTTTTGCGTTGCAATGACGAATGTTGATCTGCAACGCGAACGGGCCGGTGCAACCATTTCGAGTGAAGACTTTGCGGAGTGGTGGGCAGGCGGTCGCGCTGCACTGCACCAACGCAGAGCTCTAGATAAGCTTTTCATAGAAGATGCCGATTTGGCGGACCCCCAGCACACGTCGCTGATGTCGCACAAAGAGCTTTATGAGTACACAATTGCGAAAGCTTGCAAATTTCTTAGCAAACTGCGCCACTGGCACGCAGCCAATGCGCACAGCAAAGTCGATGCCCAACAGAGCGCGATTGCAACGCTCTATGATTTTCGAATGCTGCTGGCCGGCCCATTGGGTACGGCGTTGTTTCAGCAGAACTTTCCGTTGCGCTTGCATTTTTCGATGTTCTTGCCGACATTGTTGGGCCAGAGTACGGCGGAGCAGCAACGCGAATGGTTCGAACGCGCTTGGCGCATGGATGGCATTATCGGCACATATGCGCAAACGGAGCTGGGCCATGGCACTTTCATACGCGGCCTTGAGACACGCGCCGATTACGATGCACAAAGTGAAGAGTTCATTTTGAATACACCAACGCTAACGGCGTACAAATGGTGGCCCGGTGGCTTGGGTCACAGCGCCAACATGGTGATTATCATGGCGCAATTGTATATAAAAGGAAAACACCACGGGTTGCATCCATTTTTGGTGCGCATACGTAATGCCGAGACGCATCTGCCGGAGCCGGGTGTAGATGTGGGCGAGATCGGACCGAAGTTGGGTGTGAATGGTGTGAATAATGGTTTTCTGGGATTGAAGAACGTTCGCATACCGCGTACGCAAATGTTAATGAAAAACGCACAGGTGCGTCCTAATGGACGCTTTGTGAAAGGACCCGAACCGTTGCTTACCTATGGTACCATGGTGTTCGTGCGTGTAATGATTGTACGCGACGTTTCCTTCTGTTTACTGCAAGCGGCCACGATAGCAACCAGGTGAACACAGTGAAGATAAGGCAAATTACATATATTTTTAAGTCATTTTACCATTTATTTTACGTGCAGGTATTCGGCAGTGCGCCGTCAGAGTCCAATTGCACCCGACCAACCCGAGCCACAAATATTGGATCACACCACTCAACAGGCGAAGTTGTTTCCACAAATCGCAAAGGGTATATACTTTCGTATTGCGGCCGACGTTGTCTGGGTTATGTATCAGCATGTTGTAAAGGAATTGGATGCTGGTCAGCGTCGTAATCTGCCCGAGCTACATGCCTTGTCCTGCTGCCTTAAAGCTTACTGCTCAGCGGAGTCAGAAGAGGGCGTTGAAGTACTACGTAAAGCATGCGGCGGTCACGGTTATTTGAGTTCGTCAAATTTTCAACAAATCTATGGAACCGTCACGGCCGCATGCACTTACGAAGGCGAAAATACGGTTTTATTGCTGCAAACTGCGCGCTTCCTCCTCAAACAGTATGTGGAGGGCTTGAAACGAAAAGTACTGCCACACAGCGTCAGATATCTGCGTAATGCAACGCGTCCCAAGTGGGGTAAATATATTGAGCTCACAATGTTGACGGCACTCTTGGAGTTTGCGGCTACAGAAAGCATTCGTACGCTTTACGAGCATCAGAGACAGCAGCGTAAACTTTTGAAATCGGAACAGTTGGTGGCCAATAAAACTGGCATACGTTTGACACAGGTGGCGACGTTACATGCACGTGCATTCCTAGCACGCACCGCCTTGGAGGAGACCGAAAAGTTTTGTAAACAGCTGAAACCCGTTTTGGCGGACGTTCTCACGCAGTTGGCTGAGTTGTTCGTTCTGGAATTGTGTTTGAGTAGTCTGGGCCACATTCTAACGACTTATCCATTAAATGCGCGACAAGTCGATCAGCTGCAGGCTCGTTACGAACATTTGTTGGCGGACTTTCGTGTCAATGCCGTCGCTGTGGTCGATGGTTTCGATTTCAACGATCGTGTGTTGGGCTCCACCTTAGGTTGCTATGATGGGCGTGTCTACGAGCGTCTGATGGCGGAGGCGCGTAAAAGTCCTTTGAATCAGGAGTCGGTTAATAGCACATTTAAATACACCCCTTTAAAAGCCGTTAATGCAGGGAAAGTTGTAAGCACTTTTCGGCCAGAAATATTATTTTTTTTTTTTTTTTATTGCTGAAGAAGTTAGCGGGAAGTTTAGTTTTGATGCGAAAATATGGATTCTGAGGACATGGTATCCGACTTTGTTGGTTCAAAGTTTTAATAGGCTTCACTTTAAGTAATAATATTATACTTTGTATGCCTATTCTCCAAATCTTCTCTTCATTTCTCAGGGAAAAAATGTGATTTTTATTCGACTTTCTTTCTTTATACATATTGGCGTTTAGGTTAAGCCTTTTATATACACATATTTCAATTATCTTAAGCTGCAAACAACACAATAAAGGTTTTTTTCTTAATTAAAGACTCATTTTTTTGTCCTGAACAGGGTATATTAAGTTTGTCACGAAGTTTGTAACACCCAGAAAGAAGCGTCGGAGACCCTATCAAGTATATATATAAATGATCAATATGTTGAGCTGAGTCAATTTAGCCATGTCCACCTGTTTGTCTTTTCCGTCTGTCCGTCCGTCCATCTGTTCGTCCGTCCGTCTGTCCGTCTGTATATATACAAACTAGTCCCTCAGTTTTTAAGATATCCTTTTGAAATTTTGCAAACGTCAGTTTCTCTTCAAGAAGCTGCTCATTTGTCGGAATGGCCGATATCGGATCACTATAACATATAGCTGCCATACAAACTGAACGATCGGAATCAAGTTCTTGTATGGAAAACTTTTGCATTTGGCTAGATACATTCACAAAATTTGGTATAGATTATTTTCTAAGGCAACAATGTAATCTCCGAAGAAATTGTTCATATCGGCTTACTATAGCATATAGCTTCCATATAACTAGGTGTCCAGTTACTAAAAGAAATGCACCTGTGAAGGGTATATTAGCCTCAGTGCAGCCAAAGTTAACGTTTTTCTTGTTTTCTTAATTAAAGACTCTTTTTTATTAATTAAATGCAGACTCCTTGCTTTATAAGTCGCTCAATGTTCCATTTAAAACAATGCCTCACCTTCTGCGAAAATTCCTTTGACGGATTATTTTGAATTTTTGAAGCTTCTAAAAATAGGAAAAATTTACTTTTTTTGCTATTGGTGTGAATGTATGTGTGTATGTGTACGCATTGCTTTGTGAATGCATAACTTTGTGTAAAAATATTAAATTTGTGAAATTTTTCACTTCTTCCGACGCCGATTTTTTTCGTGACTGTATTCGTTTGAGCGGAAAGTTTTTTGCTCCGTTATGCAAATAACCGTAATAATGAAATATAAATTTTCGCCTGCTAATTGCAGCGTGTAAAAAGCAACTTCAGTCAGCGCGCATTGCTCACTCCACACTCCACACTTCTCGCTGTGAAGCCCCGCTCCCCCATCTATTCCGCCCGCTACCTTTACATCCGTTCCGCAAGCTGCGACTACGTACATAGTGTTCCTGCGTCGCCTTGTCGTCGTTAACCGAAACAGTCGGACGGTCGGTCAGACGCCTTGTTTTCGTATTTGCGTAATTAATAAAGGACTCGTTAGTGCGTTGCCATATTTTGTGTGTTTTTCGGTTGTTCACACAGTTTAACTTTTGTTTTGTTTCCCCTTTCGTAATTTTTATGCAAAAACTGGTTATTGCTGCTGAGTAAATAATGAAAATTAACGCATGTTCGCCCGCCACTCGCCAAGCCGTCACTTCCGCTTAGCAAGGCGCACAAACACAAACACACACATTCACATATACCAGGCTGCGCATATACACACCAACATTCCGTTATATGCAAAATAATAAATGTAACGAAAGCAATTTAAGCCGCAATCCTTTAATTGCCATCAGCGCTGTTGCTTTGTTGTTGGCGAAAGGACTCTTTCGTTAAAGCGAAATGAATTTTATGGCCTTTCTCTTTTCCTCTTTTGCTAATTAGCTGATTTTCGCATTTTTAATATGAAAACGCACTAATTATGGGGGTTGAGCAGCTGTTTAGGTGAGTTTAGGTGTGCAGGTTGTTGTTGCATGTTGCAATTTGTTCTCTTTGGCGAGTTGTTGCAACACTTTGGATTCTACATGGCGCGAATTAAAATACTCGTGATTCGAAAAATGCTCAGCTGAATGGTTATTCGTTCATTTCTTTTCTCGCTTTTTGCAATTTCCGCCACAAAGCTCTTCATTAGTGGAAGAAAAGCTTACAAGCCACATCTTATATTATTTTATATTTCCTTGCAGTTGGACTAAATTAAAAATACTGGAATATAGATTCTTTGCTGTTGGCTTGCAATTTACATTTGGTTTTTTCTTCATTATTTAAATGTGAACTAAATCACTCTTATATGTTTTAATTAATAGAAAGTAAGAAAAAAAACTTAAGCTCGTTAAATGGAGCAACAAAGCTCATTTCCAATAAAGAAGACTAACATTAATTGTAAAAATGTTCAAATGCGGTCATTTGCTAATGACTTAATCCATTTTAATTTTTTAATTAAAAAAAAAAACAGCGAATGGGTCCAATGATGAACAGAGGTCAAGGAAATGTTTCTTACAGTTATAAAAAAATATTCGTCTAAATTTTAAAATAGAACAGAGGTCATGCCACAAAGTTATTTTACAGTTATAAAGAAGATATTAATAAGAACACCTTAAGCCTTGAAACATAAGCAACACAGGAAATGCCACAAAGTTACTTTGGAGTGGTGATGATGGTGGACAGACCAACAAGTTCCTACTATTCGGCAAAAGGGACCTTAGTAACATTGTAGAGGTCATCGTAAGGTACCTAACCTTAATATTCGACCATCATAAAATGGGAAAAATGGAGTCGGCGGAATTTAGAGCATGTACAGAGGATGATAAGACGCTGGAACATTATCTATGCAAATTCCCAGCCTTCAGCACCGTTATGAGGCGGCTTCCCATGCTCCAACTTAAGAGACAATGGACGGCTGAGGTGGATAAGATGCGTTTTTTTTTTACCAAATCCATTGAGTTGCCGGATAAGACTTAAATTGCTTACCACCTAGGGGCACCCCAAAGGGGCTAATGCTGTCTTAACTGCGGTCTGGTGCTCATGCGCCTTCCTTTTCAACCAACGGTCCGAGTAACTAATAAGACCCAAAATCGAAGCTCTGCTTTTCCGGCAACTAAACGGCAGGCTTTTATTATTTGACACAGGGTAAAGCATGTTTTGACGGGAAGACGCAGACAAAAAAAGAGACAGGACGAAATGAGTATGAAGAGCTTGACAAGCTGGCCGACTTGGGTAATACTCGAAAATTCTACGAAAAAATGCGGCGACTATCGGAAAGGCTTCATGACCGGAGCATACTCTTATAGAATCCCCAGAGGTGATCTAGTGACTGACGCTCAGAGGCATACTAAAATTGAGCAGTCTGCTGGAAGGCAGTGGAAGCATAACGCCAGAAGAAGGCGAACACGATTCTTCAATCGAAGACGATGGAGCAGACGTTCCATTGTCCGACCATGAAGAAGTTCGAATAGCAATTACCCGTCTGAAGAACAACAAAATGGCAGGAACCAATGGATTGTCGGAGCGAGCATCCGCTAAAAAAATCAAAAAATTGTCGTCTAACTCGCGGCTAGGCTCACATGTCACTGTTGACAACAACAACAACGTCAGTCTCGAAATCCAACGCAAAATAGCTCTTCCTAACTGGTGCTACTTCGGTTTGAGTAGAAAAGTTCTCTCTCGACGAACAAAAACCACATCTTATAATCTTCGTTCTGCTATATGGTGCGGAGGCATGGACGATGACAACATCTGATGAGTCGAGGTTTCGAGTTTTCGAGAAACACTTCAGCTCTGAAAGTATTCGACGTAGTACCCCCCGGGAAAGCAGCGGAATACCTTCACAGCGTTCGTAAGACCAGGTGGAGCAGGACCTGGCTTCGCTTGGAATCTTCAATTGGCGCCAAATTGCAAAAAGAAGAAACGACTGACGCGCTGTTGTTAACTCGGCTGTAACCGCGTAAGCGGATTCTATGCCATAAAGAAGAAAAAACAAGTTTTGAGTTACACTCTCTTCTAGTGAAACTTTGTTATTTAGATATTTATGTATACATTGCAAATGTATCCACTTAGTGCGAATTGTTTGTGGTTCCGCCAAAGAAGACTTGAGAGAATAACAAAAATAGCTGCAATTACCACTTTGAAGTGCGGTTGATGAAAGTCGGCGACAGCCAAATTGAGAAGCTAATAAAAAAGGAATCAAATCTTTAACAAAACGATAAACTCACGTCGTTGAGACGCTCCGATTGCTGTTGCCTAATTGTTTAAGATTGTTACAGTTGTAATTGAATTGATAGCGACCCACAAGGCGAGCGAAACAAGGAGTGTGGCAAAAACCACTACGAATACCAGCGAAAATAGTCCAAATATACCACACACAAACACACATGAGAGCGCCGGAGAGCGTGTGTGTGCGCGCTTGAGTGCATTCCATGAAAGGCGAAGAGCAGAGCAGTGGCCACATGAAGCAAAAGTGGTTAACAGAGATTTCGTCGAGTTCACTCATCCAATAAAGCAATGAAAGCAGTGAATTAAAAGGGAGTGAGAGAGTGTGCAGAAGAAGCAACAGAATTAAGAATTGTGCGTAAAAAAGAAACAAGTGATAATGATGTCCATAGCAGGGCGTACGAAACTTTTAAGTGAATTACGGAAACTCTGCCAGCGCGTGAGTGGAGGAACGGTGCAAGCGGGGCGGGTAAATGGCAGTTTATGGACAAGAGTGATTTTGCCAATCGCCAATAACTGCATGACCGAGCATGTGCGAATGTGTGAGTGTGTACACTAATTGGAAAACAAAAGCAACAACAATGCGAACGCGGCATAAAGCATTGAAGGACGACGGCGTTGAGCGCGTCGCAAAAGTGGGTGGCAACGCCTGTAAGTATGCCAAACCTTGCGATCAAATGAATTTTGTATGTAACGTGGCAATTGTTGTATTTGTTGACTACTTGATCCTTTAATTCCGCAACTAATTGCCAATCGCATTCGACACTTAACATGACTTCTTCGCCTTTGATGGTCAACAGTTCAACGTGGCCATCTAGATATACATATATAGTTACGACTATAAGTGGATATGTGTGTCTTGCGCTTGCACAATAGCCAGCGCGCTGCAAGAGCGCGGTGACGTCGGCGGGCTGGCCATTGAGTTCACGACGGCAGAAAATCTTCAAATTTCGTTTAAATAAGTTGCTGATGTTTAGGGCGTGTGAGTGGGCGGCCATCCGTTAAACCCGGTCGTATGGCCAAACTATCGGTTGTGTAGTAAGTTGCCTAAGAGCTTTCCTGCAGCAGCCCGGCCACCTATTCATTGGCCTGTCAGCATTTGTTTTATTTATTTTAATTCTTTTTCCCTTTTCTTCATCCGCAGAAATTCAATTAAAAACCACCATAACTTTTCTGCGCCTGTGTACGTGTGTGTATTTGCTCACATTCTTGTGTTTGCATGTATGTGTGCTGGTGTTGGTGTTGGTGTTGGCGTGTGCGCTTGGATTTAATCAGCATCAGGAATAAGGATTGTGCTAAACTACATTTAATACCCAGTAAAGTGCAAATATATGAATGTTTTCAACTGCACACGCACACACACACACACCCTACACTCATACATATGAGCTTTGGTGTTATTGTATGTATGTACGTAAGGGCTGGCTGCCTGCAAGTGTGAGTGAGCTTGAATTAAATGGCTGTAAGTTCTTTGTCGGCTACGATTGGGCGATAAGACAGCAGCTCTGCTATGCCGGAGGTCATTTTGCAATCATGTAACGGTAGCGGTAAGCCAAAAAGGGCAGCGGCAGCGGGCGAAGTAAAGTTGCAACATGTGGCGCCGCGGGGGCCTGAAGTGTAAGTTGCATGCAGTAATTTGGTTGGCAGTACTTTACGGATTAAATTAAATTGAAAATAAAAATTGATTTCCAAAAGAATCTGTTGCCAACTTATCGGCGTCAAGTGGTTTTATAGCAACGTTATCGACATGTTTGTTCATCTGTTTGTGTGTATATGTGGAAACTTAAAAGGATTTGCACATTGGCTCAAGCAGTAAGCTTATTATGTTATATAATCAAAGTTGTATATAAGAAAATCCTTTTTGGCACTTTAATGCTTTGCTATTCAACCAATAAAATGGCGGCACCACACGATCCCTGTCGAAGATTACGAATATTTTGCGACTGTCCGACTGTTGTTGTTATTTTTCGTAATCATATGTAGCCATAGAGGGCACAGATAATGCCACGAAGTAGTCAAATTATGAACACAGACAAATCGGTTCACAACGCTCCCTCGTTCTCTGTGCGGAAAAAGTATGAAAAGAAATGTTTGCTTCTGACACGCTTGAACTAAGGAATGTATAAAAGAACTTCAAATGCATTTTAAACTTTTTTCTAACAAATATATTTATTTTACCGTTATATTCCTCGCTCTATTCAATCCGTTGAATTTTTTTAGTAGATGTTAGAATTACATATAGTATATGGTAGTCGAAAAAGTCTGTTCGTATTTCTGATTTAATGAACCAAATATGTACCATTTTGGTCGATCACTTTTTGCCATTTTTCCACCAGACACATTATTCCATGAGTGTAAAACTTTTCTGGTTTCTCGGCGAAAAACTGCGACAAGTAATTTTCACAGGCTTCTCTTAAAGCCAACTTTACTCCATTAAGGGAGTTCTGCATTGACCGAAACAAATAATAGTCCGATGGTGCAAGGTCAGAGCTATATGGTGGATGCATCAAAACTTCCCAGCAAATCTCTCCCAGTTTTTGCCGAGTCATCAAAGATGTGTTGGTCTAGCGTTGTCTTGATGGAAGACGAAGCTCTTTCTGTTCTGGCCGTTCTTTTCTCGATTGCTTGCTTCAATCTCATCAGTTGTCAGTAAAATGTAGAATCAATTGTTCGACCAGGCTGGAGCAACTCATAGTGGATGATTACTTTCCAATCCTACCAAGCACTCAGCTTAACCTTTCAAACCTGGCTTTGCGACCATTTGTTGGGCTCCACCATGCTTGGACCACGATCTTTTTCGCACATTATTGTGTATTTGATCCACTTTTCGTCTCCTGTTACCATTCGCTCCAGAAATGGTTCGATTTCATTTCATTTCAGCAAAGAATCGGAGATGTTAATTCGGTCCATTACATTTTTCACAGACAATACATGTGGTGCCCAAACATCGAGTTTCTTCTTGTAGCCAACTTTTTTTAAAACCGTGTGATGATGAGTGTTGAGTTTCTTAGCGATTACATGGCTGTTTATGTGACGGTCTTGGTCAATCTTTTCCTTAATTTCGTCGACTTTTTCAACGATAGGTCACCAGGCGAGGTGCTTCTGTAACATCGAAATTCACGGAAGCGAGTGAACCATTGCTGTGCTACACGAACTGATATAGCATCGTCTACGTAAAATTTACAAATTTCACTGGTGGCTCGTGTGACATTCTTTCCTTTTTTATACAAAAAAAAATTCAAAACAAAGCGAATTTCTTCATTATTTTCACTCATTTTTGAACAGCTGTAACTGTTTTTCGATTTCACCGAATTTAATTTTTTTGGTAAACGAATCTTGAAACCTCAACTTTCCAACACTGTATGGATAATACAATGTGAGGAGATATACGATCTGCAACGACATCTATAAACAAAATACAAAGAGACTTTTTCGACTATCCATATTTTAACGTTATATTCCACATTCAATTCAATTCGTTGAATTCTTGCTTTAGTAAGTATTAGAACTACATATATTTTCCTGTTTTTATTTTGGAAATGTTTAAAGCGCTATTTTTGAGTTAATTAAATATTCGCATGACATTAATATGCGCATAAAATTTTCATGCCGTATAATGCATTCACAAATTATGCTTGACGGTGACTACATATATACTAATATGTTTGTGCGATATATACGTAACTGTCCCAGTGTAAAAGCACTGGCTTCCGTATGTGTTTTCATGTGAAAAATAGAAAAGCACCAAAAAATGCGGAGAAACTTTAATGTATTTTAACGCCAAACTTTGACACTTGAGACAAATATTAACAATGACGGTGCAAGTAGGAGCGCAAAAAAAATTTGTGTTGCCTCGTGCGAGGCGAGCTGAGAAACAGTAGAATAGCAGCCATAATGACTCTGGGGCTGGAACCACACCAGCGCAACGAAGGCGAGCATAATGCGAGCTGTAGCTTCGATCACACACATAAATATATACATGTACATATGTACATATGTGAGCATACTATCTGCTAGCCCAGTCTAGCATATACATATATATGTAAATTAGTTTGGCAAAAATTTGCATGCAAGGAAAATATTCACTCCAAGTTCGGCGTAAAATAACAAGAAAGTGTAAATAGAAACTTTAAATATAACTTTCAGTCAGAATTTGAGTAAGCATATCAAAATAACACATAGAAATTATTGTAATGTAAATAAAATGGAATTTATTTCGATTACACTTCCAACTAATTCGGCCATTTGGGCGTCACTCATACGCAGCGTATTACGCACAGTGCACTGCCGCCCTGCAGCACCACAAAGCAGATTATCGGTGGCATGTTGCGCGCTGTGTTTGATATTCGGCAATTTGTATGCATAATTATGGTTAAAAATCAAATTATTTCAATTACGCTCACGCGTTCGTTTGGTCCGAAATTCGCTCAGCAATAAATGCATGGCAAGCTGTGCATAATCCCATGTTTGTATTATGGCATGGATTTGCAAATTAATTTATTTATGTTTTTCGTTGGTCACGGCACGCAATTCTTTGGAAAACAAATTGAACGGAAACAAAGCGGAAACAAAATAATTTGATATACAGTTATGCTGCTGGAAAATTTATTAGCATGTGGCTGACAAAAATACAATACAATCAATGATGGACTGGCACCATTTGCCCAAAAAAAAAAAAAATAATAACAAATTCTCATTTAAATGGCTCTTTGGCGCATAAACACGTATTTATTATAAAAAAAAATATTCTAAAACTGACAATCAGGGAAACTAGGACAATAATGCTGATTTCATCCCTAGAAACAAGCATGCAAATAATTAAAATGCAAGGTTTTCGGTTGTCAATTTTTTTTTTGTTAGATTTTATAAATCATTTGTGTGGGAAAAATAGACAAAATTATAGATTTATATAATAAAAGAATAGAAATTTGGTATTTCGAAAGAAACCAAAAATAAATAGCCAATTAGAAACGCTTAAATACTTTTTTGTGTAATTTTATATACTAATTAACTCACTATTTATTCATTCAATAATCTGTAAATTCTATGGTTAAATATGTGGTAAGCAAAAATACCTTCTAAATCAACGGATTTTCTCAGTTTTATTGTTTTCTTTCTCTGAAATATTGCTCTCTTATTGGAAACAACTAAATTTAACGAAAAACAAGAAAAAACGTTAACTTCGGCTGCACCGAAGCTAATATACCCTTCACAGGTGCATTTCTTTAAGTAACTATGTGTTCAGTTTGTATGGAAGCTATATGCTATAGTAATCCGATCTGAACAATTTTTCGGAGATTTTGTTATTATTTCAAGCAGTAATCTATGTCAAATTTCGTGAAGATACCACGTCAAATGCGAAAGTTTTCCATACAAGAACTTGATTCCGATCGTTCAGTTTATATGGCAGCTATATGTTTTAGTGGTCCGATATCGGCCGTTCCGACAAATGAGCAGCTTCTTGAAGAGAAAATGATGTTTGCAAAATTTCAAAAGGATATCTTAAAAACTGAGGGACTAGTTCGTATATATACAGACAGACGGATGGACGGACGGACAGACAGACGGACAGACAGACGGATATGGCTAAATCGACTCAGCTCAACATAGTGATCATTTATATATATACTTTATAGGGTCTGCGACGCTTCCTTCTGGGTGTTACAAACTTTGTGAAAAACTTAATATAGGCTGTTCAGGGTATAAAAAAAATTTAAGTAGCATTGTCGACTAAAATTCCATACAGACTGACTAGTAATGTAATTTATGGTGCATTTGTAAAGTTTTAAGATTTTTGTTTATAAAAACTAAAAATGATTCCTTTATTGACAACGTTTATCTACTAAAAAATACTCCTCGCTCTCTCAAACTGTGTTGGCAAAAAATAGTAAGACTTTTTAATTTAAATTTCGCAAGAAAACCGATTCGCCGAAATTTTTTGGTCTAGTTTGGAAGGTAGTGACTCTTCTAATATATCACATCAAAATAATCATTAGATGTTAGTATACCCTTGTCGTTTTCAAGAACATAAAGTACATTCTGCAATTTTTACGATGAGTGAAATTATTCAAAAAAGAAGTTCCACTAATTTTTGTGTGCGTAATCAAATTTCTGGAGCCTTAACATTCAGAATGTTGGGAATCAGTCTTCGCTGGTAATTGTCCAAGACGGCCATCCATCTCGACTGATGACACGCCAATAAAATAAAGGAACTGGTGCTGGAGAATCGACGATGACGAGAAGCATCAGTAAAAACCTTTTTGAAAGATCACTTGGGTCTAAGAAAAGCGAAAGCACGATTAGTTCACTTAATTTTTTCGAAAATCAACGTCGCATTAACATCTGGGAAACAATACTTTCCAATCACCAGAATATCATGAAACGTGTTATTATTAGCTATGAGCCTTGAATCTATGCTTACGACCCGGAAACAGACGATCAATCGGCCGCATAACGTGGAAAAAGTGAGCCGAAGCCGAAAAAACCACGACAAAGCAAGCCAAAAATCAAGTTATGTTGGCAGTTTTCTTCGATTATTTAGGTGCGGTGTACTCCGAATTCCTTCCGACCGACTAAACTGTCAACAAGGAATACTATTTGAGTATTATTACATTGTTTGTGCCATTCGTTAAAAGAGGCCGGAATTATAGGCCGACAACTCTTGGTTTTCGCACCACGATGATACCCCGCCTCATACTGCATTGATGCTTCGTGAGTTTTTCGCCACATTTTCAACTAAAATCGTGTCGTAACCACCGTATTCGTCTGATGTACCTCCGAGTGACTTCTGGCTATTCAGCAAACTCACTGATTGCTCCGGGGTAGCCGCTTTAATTCCATTGAAGGCATTAAACGTGAATCGCATTGGAGGCTATTCCGGAAATTGACGTTAACAACCTTTTCGAAGTTTGGAAAAAATTTTGGCACAAGCGTATTGAGGGCCAAGGGGGATTAATTTGAGGGGAACGACATAGATTTTAAAGAATAAATTAAAAATTATAGAAAAACAAAGTCTTACTATTTTTTGCTTATCGTTTTCGGTGATGTGTGCCAAATTTTCCACGACATTCTTTAAGCAACTTGAAAACTTGAAGAGCTTCAGAAGCTCATTAGTTAGTAACTGTGCGAAAGTTCATCACTTGTAAGGATTTTAAATCGATTAGATGTTATCGGAAACGTTGACATGACAGTGCTTTACAACAATAACAAGTCAATAACACACCTACGCAGTTATAATGACTTTATAAACATTCGCCTCACACAAACATGTACTTAGTTACTTAGTTACTTACTTATATACTTCACTCTGTCTTTGCCTTTTTTCAGTGCTGTTGAGTGCTTGTGGTGTCCCCTTTTTTCGTTGTTGTTGTTGTTGTTTTTAACCCAAAAGTTTTCAACAATTTCATTATCTGGCAACAAGCATGAAATGATACGCCCAAACAATTTTTATAGAAAAACTTTTTCGCATTTCATACTCACATGTTTTGCACTTGATTCATGAGTAACAATTTAAAATGATTGTGGCAGAAGTAGCAGCAACAACAACCACAACAACAACACAAGAGGAAGTGACGAATGTGACACAAGTGAACTCGATTGACTGCGAACTTTATACACAGGAACAAACATTCTCAAGTATAAAGCTGAGCACACATGGACACACTCATAACGGTCCGCTTGGACGCGCCGAGTGACATATTCCTCGATGCTGAGCGGGTGGATTGCCGAGCAGATAAGAATGACTGCGGGTGGCTGAGTAAGTAGTCCTGTGTAAGTTGAGGCATTTCAAGAGGTTTATGTTTGTGTTCACATAGGTATATATTACATATGTGTGCATGTAAATAAATATGCAGGCAGGTGGGCACTTATCGGTTGTTCCAACAAGTTGACAGGTGCTTTGGTGTCGGCTGCGGGAGTAAGACCTCATGTATGCACATTCAGGCACTCACCTATAGGCACATAGATCCATACATATGTATGTATGTATGATTTTGCTAGAATTCTTTCCCCTTTATGTTGCGGACACTTTGCGGGGCGAGTTTGTTGCTAATCACTTTTCATTGCTGGCTAAGATGGCAAATCTTTTATTGAACTTGTATTAATTATTAATATGTAATTATGTACTTATATGCTTTGCCAAGTTAACTATAATATAATACATGTACTATACATATTTACTGGTGGATTAGGCAGCTGTGTAGTGGCTTATAGGCTTCGCTCTCTGCAAAAGTTAAACCGCTTTACTTTCATTAAGGTTATAAGTACTCTTGTTTGTATATTAAGGTTCCGTCACTTCCAAAGTTAATTTAAAAACCAGAAAAATTGTTCACTTTGGCTGTACCGATTCTGTAATACCTTGCTCAGGTGCATTTTTATAGCAAAAGTGGGTGTAAAAGATCTTTATCTTGATTCCTACTTTAATATGAGTTATAGAAAACAGAAGATACAGTCTTTGTTTTCCATGTTGGACTATTTCCGAAACTAAATCTAATGCTGATAAATTTCATGAATACTCCATCCAATCCAAACCCCTAATTACCGCATAGATAAGCACAGCTTGGGAGACATAGAAGAGATGCTTAAATACCGAATGCACCAGTTGTCTGCGTCGATAACTTACAGCCGCAGATTTGGGATTTTTCAATATTTCAGTATTATGCCCTGCATGTGTACACCATTTCCCATAATAAAATAAAAGCGTGTCGAAAATTTTGTGGTCGATTAAATCTACGCGGTCCCAGAAGGCACGCATATTGCTGTTTTCGAATATCCATCCACTCGGTGTTGGATGAAGTAGGCAACGGCATTGAGGAACATTTGTGTTTGGCGCACCGAAGGTAATATGCTGAAGATATAAAGTAAAGAGAGGTTAGAGAACTGCATAGAATTAGCGAAGTTCTGAACGTTTGGATTTTTAGACCCAAGTCAAGGCACAAAGTATCAATTAAGTGGTGGTATACGCTTAGGTAACTGAAAGCAGTTTATTTCCGCCTAAATTGAGACTTTACATCCATAAATGTCGTTCCAGTGGATCGGTGAAATAATGCTATAAAGTTTCAGTCATCATGACTTGAACTGTTACGAATGTGGAACGAACACCTTGTAACTCAGTGCGTTTGTTGAGACCACAATTACTGCTGCTTCTGTCGACTTCTCTCGAATTCGGTGTTCAAGCACAAATTACATCGATACGTTTATGTGGATAGGCGGGTAGTAAACGACCTGTCACTCAGGCAAATATTACATCAGTGATACCGTAGACATTATTTATCCAACCACGGATTTTCTCACGGTTGGTGAGCTGGGCCGTGAAATGTCCATGGGGATTAGCCGCCTATCAGCCCCACTGTTATTGTGTCGAAGATTGCTCTGGTCGTATTATTGCACTTTTCGGCGTGGGTTATAAGTACGTTTTGCTCAAGCGGTGGCTCGCAGAAGTCTTCCTCGACTATGAAGCAATTCGGATTTCAATTGCTAAAGGCAGTTGACTCATAATGACAAACTAAGGGTGTGCATTTTATTACCCATGAATTCGTTTTATTTACTCAAATTGCACACCGTCAGGTTTGGCGTAAACAGCCGAGATCCTTTTACACAATCAGTATGCACAAACTGGTGACCATCAATTTGCGTGGCACGCGATAAATGTTGCAACTTCCAAAAAGTTTCAAAAAAACTACAAGTAATCTGACATACCTAAGCCAATGACGGACATACCTCCTTCGATTAAGCTGACATGATCGCCATAGTTGGGGAACCTTCTGCGTAGCTTAGCGAATTGCTGACTTGAATGAGGCTCAAATTGAAAATATTCGAAAAAAGTTAATAAAAACTTACCGTTTGTTCAACTTATTCACTCAGTCAGCGCCAGCAAATAGACCATGTGAACCTCGCTTCTATAGATATCCTCTGCACTCAAATTGTTATTTAATACTCTTTCACTATGCAAGTGTTCTTCATGCACCTCGATAGCTATTTGGTCTTTCCGCCTTACACCGTTCATTTTTATAGGTCTCGTAAAATATATCGACTGCCGCAAGTAAACACTTCGTAAATCACTGTAGTTGAGTAAACTGAAACTGATTTGGGTTTCGTCATTTCCAGAACGGAACCATTGTTATGCTACACGAACTGATACAACATCGTCTCTGTAAACTTCACAAATTTCATTGGAGGCTTGCGTGGCATTCTTTCCTTTTTTATACAAAAATTTCAAAATATAACGAATTTCTTCATTATTTTCACTCATTTTTGAAGAGCTGTAACTTCCCAAAATTTAATTTTTTTTTTTGTTAAATGAAACTTAAAATCTCACCTTTCCAACACTAGATGGTATGACACAATGCGGTTGGTAGCACTGGAGATATATGACTGCAACGACATCTATTGACAAAATACGAAAAGACTTTTTCGACTACTCAATATATTGTCTAAATATATACTCCGACATATAAAGAGATGTGTACACATAATTTAAATTACATTTTTATCTTCCATCAAAATTAATGAATACACGGACTCATATGAAATTTGAAGAAGGCAAAAGTGACTTGGCAGTGTTTGACAGTAAAAATACTACTTTATGCCCTTTTAGCCGTCATAGCAGAGCTTCGCAATATCTACTAAACTACTAAAGTACTTCGTTATTATATATGTATGTGCATTGTCAATATTGCCTGCCTCAACGATGCTCGGTCGATATGCTCGCAACACTAGCGCAATAACAGTTTTGCATAAATAGTTTGCTTTTTGTAAGAATAATATTAACAGCTCGAACCCAAAATATGCTAAATATAAGATTAAACGTTGATTAGGAGTTGAAAGCCAAAGCAAGGAGCAGATTTGCTCATACAGTGCGGAGGATAATAACAACAAGTATGTAATGTAAATACATTATACGTGGAGTTACTACAAGTGTATGAAGCGGATGTGTGAATACGAAAAATGGACCCAGTGGTGTACTAGCATCAATCACCATGCCAAGCAGTCTATCGAGTCCTTCTTTACAGGTGATGGTAGCTGATGCACTAGCAGATGACTGCTAGCAGATTTCGGTTGGTTATACAGGTACATCAGCCTCAGCCTAGATCAAAGCTGATAAGATAGTGTTTCTCCTTCAATTTATATACACCGAAGCATTTTTTAAACTCGAGAAGGTTTCGAAATGACTACACTGAACTTTCCAATGAATTTATATAGTTTTTCTTGGACTAGTTCGCTACCGCCTAAGTAGCGTCGTCATCACTGCAGGGATGGTGTGTGAGACAAGGGTCCGGTTTCGGGCAGGAAATAACGCAAAACTACACACATACACGTACACATTATGGATGTAGCTTTTATTTTCACTTTCTTATTTTTAAAAGAAAATATTTGTGTGTATATGTATTGGTGTACATAACAGCCGACGGTATTTCGGGCGATGGCTGAATTTGAATTTTGAAAAATAAAGCAAGCGCACAAATGGAAATGTGTGTGTGTATGGGTATGGACGTATAACTGTAAATGCTTTATTTTATGTGCTTATGTGTGTAAATATGCGATTTACGTTTTTGTATAAACAAAGAAAAATACATAATACTTTCCGGATCCATGTTAACTTTTTCCCCGAAATCAACAAAACAAAGGCCGTACATTGAAAAGGATTTTCCGACCCTTCAGTAGCTTAAGGCTTACAAGCGAGTTTGTAACAAATAGTGCAAATATACTTCTGAAATCACAAAAAAAAAAAAAACAACAAAACATTGCTCATGCACATTCTCCGAACTTTGTTGGCCGTTAAATCTTTAAATCTGTAATTTTGGCTTAAATAAACTTCGCAACGGTTAACGGTAAAGTAGTGCGAATTTCAGTGAGCTTTTTGCATTTAACTACAGGTTGTTGCAATGTTAATTTTCACAGTCGACGAAGTAAAAACATTATTCCGACCATATTTTGTAAGAAATTATCGCACTGAGGCTTTCATTATGTTTGAAATATTGTTCCATAATGAAGACACGTTGCTCTATCGTGTTAAGCTTCATTTCTACTAAGTTCATTATCAGCAGTCCCACAATCTGCGGCAACTACCCTGAGTTAAGCCTCCTCTACTTCGCATATAAGATCCTATCGAGCGTACTGTGTGAAAGATTAAAGCCCAACAAATGATTGGACCTTACCAGTGTGGCTGTAGGTCTGGAAAATCAACAACTGAGCCTTAATTAACCAGGCGTCAAATCTTGGAAGAGACCCGTGAAAAGAGGATCGACACGCACCACCTATTTGTCGCTTTCAAAGATGCTTTTAACAACAGAAGCTGCGTTTGTGCCGCGATGTCTGAATTTGGTATCCCCGTAAAACTGTTACGGCTGTTTTAATTGACGTTAAGCAATACCAAAAGCTCTGTCAGGACCGGGAAAGACCTCTCCGAGCCGTTCGATACCAAACGAGGTTCCAGACAAGTTAACTTCCTATCGAGCGACTTCTTCAAACTACATTTGAAGAAAATAATTCGCCGATGACATCGATATCATTGGCCATAACAATCGCGCCGTTAGTTTTGCTCTTGGACGGACAAAGAAGCGAAGTCAGTAGGTCTGGTACTGAACGAGGGCAAGAAGAAAAATTTCCTGTCATTAAACAAACAATTGTCGGACTCGCAACTGGACTTCCTCGTTACTGTTGACAGTCATAACTTCGAAATCGTAGATAATTTCATCTATCTTGGGACCAGTATTAGCAGCAACAGCAATGTCAATCTCCAAATCCAACGCAGAATAACTCTTGCCAATATGTGCTACTTCAGACTGAGTAGGTTATTGAGAAGTAAAGACCTCCCTCGACGAACAAAGACCAAATGCTACAAGTCACTATCATCCCTATCCTTCTATTTGGTGCTGAGGCATGGACGATGACAACTTCTTCATCAGAAAAGAGGAGGCGCTACGAGTTTTTGAGAGAAAGGTTCTGCGGAAGATGTATGGTCCTTTGCCCATTGGTAACGGCGAATATTGCAGTCGATGAATCGATGCTACGCTGGCTAGGTCTCATCGTCCGAGAAACATTCCAGCTCTGAGAGTATTCGACACAGTACCCCCCGCGGAAGAAGAGGAAGACCTCCACTCCTTTGGAAAGATCAGGTGGAAAAGGACTTAGCTACACCTGGAATCTCCAATTGGCCCTAAACAGCGAAAAGGAAGAACGACTATCGCGCTGTTGAAACTCGACTATAACCCGTAAGCAGTGTCTAGCCAATACAGAAGAAGAAGTGAAACAATCTGCATTACATTTATGTGAAGTTATCCCCAAAAAGGTACTATTTTCATTGAAGACTTTACGACCATCATTTTTACATAATTATGTAATTCATAATACATAAGTTTCAGTGACGTTTTGGTCTTGTTGCAAGTTCAAGAGTTCAACGTCCTGAGAAGTGTCACAATTTTCTCATCGGTAACTTAAAGGAGTTCTTACATACTTACTGAAGTGTATTTGTAGTTTAACTAACGAACTCTTCCGCCGGTTACCCGCCAGCCAACTTACAGCTCTGGCAGCAGTAGAACCTGGACGTTTGCGAAGCAATTGCCCACTTGGGAGTGGAATTGAGTATTTTGCTTGTAATTGAAATTTGCCACTCAGCGAGATGCAAGTAGTTCAAACGCATTTGAAGAGGATCACATGGACCAAACAGTGAATACGTGTACGAGTTAAAAAAATTGTTTTTTTCGGCAGTCAAAAAAAAAAAGCAAAAACTATGTATGAAGAAGGGTGCCTTCAAGCCAATTGATTTCTACGAAAATGATTGATGCTCCCCAAGAAATTTACCAATACCCGAAATAGGGTGCAACACACTTTCTAACTTTACTTTTGCAGACAAGAAAGGGTCTTTCCTTTCACTACAAAACTAATTGTTTTCTCGAAGTATTACTTAAAAGAATGCGTTATTATGACTGCAGTCTTACTGCGTGAGGGTGGCACCAAAACTTTGCAACTTGCCGACAACGGAAAGCAGGAAAATGCACAAAGAACGCGAATTAAAATGAAAATAACGCAATTATGCGTTGCATAGACGCTGGGCCCAGCTTCTCCGCCGCCAAATGCTATTCACGAGGGCGCTATAAGAGCTTTCGACAATCGAAAAACCTTCGGAGATGCGAAAGTTTGACTAATTTTACACTCTTATCGCAAGTTGCGAACCCGAACACCCCCAAGCAGTAGTCGCGCACTCGAGGCAATGGAAATCGTTGTGTGCCAAGACTTCTGCGTATTTGAGGATACAAAATTTATTTTGGAACAAAAAGAATTTGAGTCGAAAACGACTGGCAGTCAGCGATAGTGTGTGCAAACAAATGTAGCACACTCCGGAAGTCAGGCAGTCAAAGGGGCGAGGCGTGGGGCCAGCTTGCTTAGAAATGAAAAGGGTGCGAATGTGGAGAATAGGAAGTAAAATCAATTGAACTAACCAATTATCAAATGCTGTTGGCAGAAGTGGCATTAGAAGTGGAATAAGTTCGAAAATGTGTAAACGCGTTTTGTAACAGCGTTTTGACGAGGCGCGTGTGGTGCGGCTGAGGAGGGGGTTACCGACCGAAATGGCAGTTCGATGAGTGGCGGCGCTGCATTGGGAAAATATATGGTTTGGCAACTTTTTTATTGATGGTTTTCAGTTTGCAAAGTAATTTTGAAAGGCGAATGTTTACATAATATTAGATAAGTGCGTTTGGGTGCTGGAGTGCGGTGCTGCAATGGCGAAACTTTATCTTAGCAGTTATGCAAACTCACTCAAATATCTCTAAAGCCAAGCACGCAAACACATGTGCACACACATGCGCGTACATGTGTCGAAGCGTATGCAGGAAGTTATTCAATTTTCTAATTGCATCTATGCATGCAAGTGTATGTGTGTAGGTGTGTAAGTGTGGGCGAGCATTCGAGTATTTGTCTACTTTATCTGTGGCGGCTGCAGTGGGTTTTTATTTAAACTTACTCTGCTTAAGCGTCTACCTAACTTTCGGACAAAGTTTTCATCAATGCATGAGAAGTCAAATTGGAGTGCTTTATTTTAAATAAATTCACTGCAAATTGCTGATAACGCAGCTGTAAACTTTTTCCTGCAGCAATAAGTGTATAAGAGCTGCAGCATGTATGTATGTGTATGCATAAGACGAGAATTGATTAAATGAGCGGTCAATTTATATTTTATTTTCATCTGTATGAAGGATACATTCATACATATGTACAAACAGTACCGTTATGTAATTAAAAAATAGTTTTTTAACTGTGTTTTCAGCTCAATGTGGTTTTTGTTTTTTAACTTGAGGCTCCTCTCTGAATATTACGCTACGTTAAATACAACTCCTTCTTCTCTTTCTTCATTGTCGTAGACACCGCTCCGGAGACACCCAGGTAGCTTGATAATTTTTCTTATGCTGGAATCTAGTACTACAGATAACCATATTTCGGGCCCCGGCGAAGTCGATCAGCCTCAACCCATTTGGCGATGTTTCATCGTGGAGGCTGAATTTACCGGCTTTAGTGCCAAGGATACCTTCTTTGCCCACTCTGGCGTTAAAGTCTCCAAGCACGATTTTGATGTCGTGGCGAAGGCAGCTCTCATGGGTGAGCTCCAAGCGCTCATAGAAGCATCTTCGGTCACATCGTTCTTCTCTTCCGTCGGGGCCTGGGCGCAAATCAGCGATATATTGAAGAACCTCGCTTTGACGCGGATTGTGGCTAGACGTTCATTCTCCGGAGTGAATGATAGTACTCGGCGACGGAGTCTCTCTCTCACCACGAATCCCACACCAAATTTGCGCTCCTTTATGTGGCCCCTACAGCAAATGCCACAAGCACCTACGCGCCTCAGTGCTTGTCCTGTCCATCGTATTTCTTGGACAGCGGTGATGTCAGATTTCACTCTAACGAGGACTTCAACCAGTTGGGCAGCGGCACCTTCCCAATTAAGGGACCGGACTTTTCAGGTGCACGGCCTTAAATCGTAATCCCCAACACATTTGCAGGGATCGTCATCAAAAGGGAGTCTCTCATCCGTTTTCTTATTTTCCTTGGAGGTGTTTTTTACGTGACGGGTCCCAAAGCCAGCGCACAACCTTGGGGACGGATGTTCTGTGACTACCCAGAGGATACTTGATCTAGGACCGGAAGTCGTGAGCTATTTGAGCCATATGTAAAAGAATCGTTTCTGGTCATTCCCAAGTGAATGGCACTCAGAGAACTTTCCTGACTTGCGTGAATTCTGCACATGACTCCATGTAAATACGGCCCAAGGATGTAAAAACCGCTCCTCGGCAGAAAATGCCAAACCTCAGAAAATCCAATGGAGTGGTTTTGAGAATTGACATTCCCCTACTTGCCACATGCAGTCATAAAATTATATCAGGTTTATAAAAAAGCATCAGCGCCCTCTGTCTCAAAATATATCCGATCAATCAACAGTATGAGGCATCTTCTGGCAATTCTCCACTTATCTGGAATACACATACGTACATTTACGTAAATAAAAAGTCTGAAGTTAAGGCAACAAAAAGAAGTTAACAATCTTTCAGCACCTCATTCTCGTATCCATCAACAAGCCTGTGGCAATGCCACGTTCACGTCACTCAGTCTTTCTGCCAGTCGTCAGCACCGTTTTCTTGCTCCGCATCCGCTGAATAGACGCAGCAGAGAAATTAAGTAATTCTCCTGCATGCTTGCTGATCGCGGGTCAGTAACAGTAATTTTCATTTCGCTGTACGCCATGCTGCCGCAGTGCAAACAGTACATTGACGGCGCCGTGAATGTCCTTCAACAGTGCAGTGAGGCAGTCAACAGCATTGACCCTCCTTATGCTGGTCAGCCGACCAAACGCTGAAAGAGCAAACAAGCCGTGCGCACCACGTGAAAGCGAGGGCAGGGACTGATTTGCGACTCGTTGGTTCGTTGGTGGCTGGATGTGGCAACTGTTGGCTCTGCCACTTTGTGGTTGTAATAAAGAGATGTTTATGCTTTTACCAGCTGGTTATATCCTTTCTCATTAAACTTCAGTGTTTTCTTAACCCACCCATTGCAGTTCCGAGTCCATATTAAGTGAGGGAAAGATTATATTAAAAAGAAATCATTAACTTTAATACTTCACTAGCGAAACCGTGTGGATAAAGAGAAATAAAGCTGGAAAATAATTCCCCCACGAGCATTATATATGGCTGGCGTCCTGGGTATTTCCGATATGCCTGCACCATGCTTGCAATCTGTAAATTTACGGCTGCCAAAGTAATATTTAAAAATCCGTAAATGTAAATTAAATTCCTTCTTAATCAACTTCGTTGTCAATACAAGTTTGCTCGAAGTTCCGGCGACGGACACGATTTCATTAAGTCTGAGTGTAAAGTAAAACGTACAAAAACAGTTCCGCCTGGTTTTCAGTAAAACTTCAAAGGGGTCGGGAAGAACATCAGTAGGATAGATTTATAAAGTTCGTAAGACATACTTTTAGTTATATCCAATATATAGTCTGATGTCTGTAAACACTATATAATTTTTCCCCACAGCTTAATCAACTCAGATATTCTTTGTAGTTGGCAAAGCTGGCAGGAAATTCAAATTGGAAAAGTGACATATTGAAATTGAAATGTAATTTAAAATATAAAAGACGTTTGTGCGTGAAAATTTTGTTCAAAAATTTATTGAAAATTACGTTAACGAAGATATTTCAAAATGTCGTCTGAATGGTGTACCTGCTATAACACGAAACCACAAGAGAAATCATGTGGCTGTATAGATGTTGACGAAAAGGAATGTGTTTGTCTTCCGCCCTCGAAAGAGAAACTGACTTCCTTTGTGGAAGTCACGAAGCGCAAAGAAATTGACGAAAGCAAGTATGGACGTGTTTTTGGTGTTTCTGGTCCAGGTAAACTATAATAAGTCATTGAAAATATCGGTTAATAAACAATTTGCTTTAAATCCCATAGTGGTTACTGCTGAGAATATGTCCGGCTCCGCTATGTATGAATTGGTGCGGGTTGGATATTTTGAGCTCGTCGGCGAAATTATACGTCTGGAAGGTGAAATGGCGACTGTGCAAGTTTATGAAGAGACTTCCGGTGTTACAGTCGGTGATCCTGTGTTAAAGACCGGTAAGCCGCTCTCGGTAGAATTGGGTCCAGGTATAATGGGTGGCATTTTCGATGGAATTCAACGTCCGCTGCGCGTTATAAACGAGCTCACAAGTTCTATTTACATTCCGAAGGGTGTGAATGTTACAAGCTTATCACGCGATATAAGTTGGGAATTTCGCCCAGGCAAGGTATCAATTGGTTCACATTTGACTGGCGGTGACATTTTTGGTTACGTACAAGAAAATACATTGGTAAATCATAAGATTTTAATGAATCCACGTGCAAAAGGTACCGTAAAATATATAGCTCCACCGGGTCAATATACTGTCGACGAAGTAGTTCTTGAGACCGAGTTTGATAATGTTGTTACCAAACATACCATGTTGCAAGTATGGCCAGTACGTCAGCCGCGCCCAGTTAATGAAAAATTGCCGGGAAATCATCCATTGTTGACCGGACAACGGATATTGGATTCACTTTTTCCATGCGTCTTGGGTGGCACAACTGCAATACCAGGTGCATTCGGTTGTGGCAAGACAGTTATTTCACAGGTAATAATTTTTTTTTCATTAACTGAAATAATATTAGTAATAATTAGCGAGACCGATAAACAAACTTGTAAATTTCTAGTCTTTGTCGAAATATTCCAACTCTGATGTCATAATATATGTCGGATGTGGAGAACGTGGCAATGAAATGTCAGAAGTATTACGAGATTTTCCTGAACTATCTGTTGAAATTGAGGGAGTCACCGAATCTATCATGAAGCGTACCGCTCTGGTAGCTAACACCTCCAACATGCCTGTCGCGGCACGCGAAGCCTCTATTTACACTGGTATTACACTTTCCGAATACTTCCGTGACATGGGTTACAACGTATCAATGATGGCTGATTCCACTTCACGTTGGGCTGAAGCTCTACGTGAAATTTCCGGTCGTTTGGCTGAAATGCCTGCCGATTCCGGTTACCCCGCCTACTTGGGTGCCCGTTTAGCCTCCTTCTACGAGCGTGCTGGACGCGTCAAATGTTTAGGTAATCCTGAACGTGAAGGTTCCGTCTCCATTGTCGGTGCTGTATCGCCACCCGGTGGTGATTTCTCAGACCCTGTTACCTCCGCCACACTCAGTATTGTTCAAGTGTTTTGGGGGTTAGACAAAAAGTTAGCGCAACGAAAGCATTTCCCATCAGTAAACTGGCTAATATCGTACTCAAAATATATGCGTGCGTTGGACGAATATTATGAAGAGCATTTTCCGGAATTTGTCCCTCTACGTTTGAAAGTCAAAGAAATTCTGCAAGAAGAAGAGGACTTATCGGAAATCGTACAGCTTGTGGGTAAAGCTTCATTAGCCGAAACCGATAAAGTAACTTTGGAGGTCGCCAAGTTGATTAAAGACGATTTTCTGCAACAGAACTCATATTCGACGTATGACCGCTATTGTCCATTCTACAAGACTGTTGGCATGCTGAATAACATAATTACGTTCTACGATCTATCACGCAATGCTATAGAAAGCACAATTTCAGATGAAAATCGTGTTACCTGGAATGAGATACGCCAAGAAATGGGCAATATACTGTACGAATTATCATCCATGAAATTTAAGGTGAGTACGGATGTTTGATATGCTTTTTGTAGATAAATTAAGACAAGGCATTTATATGGTATGTTAGGATGCACATAAAGATGGAGAACGAAGAATCATGCGTGACTACAAAAAACTTAATGACGAAATGCAAGCGGCCTTTAGTCGAATGTTGGAATAAATTCATTTGGTAAAACGTTTTCGTTTGTTGTCAAATTCAACTTATTGCATAACACTAATGATACCGTTATTAATATTTTTATACTCTTGCATAACACTAATAATACCGTTATTAATATTTTTAAACTATTGCATAACACTAATAATACCGTTATTAATATTTTTATACTATTGCATAACACATACCCAAAAATAAATTGAAGAATTTCCTTTTCCTGAACTTATAACTGAATAACGGTAAACTTTTAAATTTTTACTCATAGTTTTAGTTTCTTTTGAGATTTAATTTTTTATATCAATAATAAACGATTTATATTGAAGTTTTTAATTTCAAGTATATTCAATACACTAAGAATGAGACTGAGAATGAAGCTGCATATAAAAGAAATACGAATGGTATATGTCGAGTAATTTGAAATTGTGACACGCCTTTTACACATAATTTTGTATGCCAAACACAGAATTTCACAGAAGCATTAAATTAAGTATAGAATTTGAATTCTAAATTTTGTTTTGCTTACTGAAAAGGTGTTTCATATGCCTTTGAGGAATTAAACTCTATTTTATGGTATTTTCCAACAAAGTAGTAAAATGAAGTACAAATTATTTCGTCCGGTGAAATGTGTTTACAAATTTTGCATGCGAGCAAAAATTGAAAAGCAAACCAAAAACAAGAAAGAAAAAAAAAAACGATTACCCGCAAGATTTTAATAGCCACCTGTCTACATATGTACATATATAAATGTCGTGTATGTAGGTGAGCACACAACCCTTTGCTAAATTCTAGTATTGTTACAATGTTCCATTTAACTGCCCAGTGCAAACTATCTTGTCAAAAAAATAAGCTTAGAGTTTTCACTGTTATCCACTTATTATCCCATTAAGCGCCATGGTTACAATATGTCCTGCAGTTATTGCTTTAGTCCGCATTTCTGGCACTGGTACTGGCGCTCAGCACCTCGTCAAGTCACTTTACGGTTTTATTTCACCCAACCGTGGCCAGAAGTGGAGCCTTCGCAAGTTTATTACGCTATCAAAATCAAGCACACAACTGGCCACATACTGTGCTTTTCGTCACACATGTGTGTGTAGATTTTCATGTTGAAATGAAATTTTCTTTGTTGACGCGCACATTTTATTTTTATTGTGGACATTTTATGCGGACGGTCGGTCGGTCGGCCGCCCTGCCATCATGTTGAAATTTGAATGTGTGTGTCAAGCCAAGTACACCTGTATGTGTGTATATGTCCTTCGTATACGAATAGCGTTGGCGACGTGTCATGTTTAGCAAAGTGGAACGCCACGAGCACTCACTTCACCTGCTGCGCTGCGTTTATGGCGGTGGCAGTTGAGGGTACTGAAATTTATTGGTGGCCCACAAAGTGGTGAGTTTAAATGTTTTTAATATTTTAGCACTTTCGAGTCATAAATTTTGAAGTTTCCGCACTCACGTTTCGAAAGTACATATATTTTCGTTGGCTATTAACTTTAACCTTTAACATGGTCTAATGAACGTTTGGGAAGTATAGAAAGTATGTATGGAAGAGTTTGGTGGGGAAATATGCAACAAATTTCAGCCAAATTAAGTGTACTCTAACCTGCCAGCGGAAAAAAGAAGAAAATAAGATTTAAGAAAGCATAATCATAAGAATCTGTGATAAGGTTGAATTTTAAATTTCTCCAGCGAATCAGCTGCTATCGCATTATATACAACAAGCAATTAAAGTTAATTATTTATAAATGTGTTTTGGACTCTACACAAACAGGTGTAAAATTATTGGAATATTTTGAATTTGTGTGTAAGCAATTTGTTTATAAAGTTCTCTCAAACTCAACTCAACTTTCTGCACTTCCCATGCATCGAGTGCCTTAAAGCAAGGCATCCCGTGCGTTCTGCTGAATTTTCGATTAATATTTACTAATAGACAATGAAACTAACGGCAGCAGCAGTTTGTATGTTTACAGTAAAATGTAGCTTGAGGCTGCACATTTTATTTCAGAATGCACTTTTCACAATACATTTTCAATAAGGTAATTATTTACATTACATTCAACAAATGAAGGTTAGCTGTAGCAGCGAAAACAATACATTTAGATTTTGACAAACAAGAATTTCAATTATACAATAATACTACTGGTATGCATTTTTAAATAAGTATATATGTATATGTCCGCACTTTTGACTTGTATTTTGTAGATTGAATGCGCACTTTGCGAATAGCAAATAACCGCTCTACAGTATGTATATATATATAGTGTGTGTG
Source organism: Bactrocera correcta (assembly GCA_027475135.1). Classification (NCBI taxonomy): domain Eukaryota; kingdom Metazoa; phylum Arthropoda; class Insecta; order Diptera; family Tephritidae; genus Bactrocera; species Bactrocera correcta. The sequence goes on from CM050326.1 coordinate 93,539,328, forward strand.
TGTGTGTAAACAGTAAATGCGCACGGTTTACATTCCAAAAGATACAAATGTTAACAATAATATTGGAAGTACATTTTGGGACGTTTGTGTTTTTTCACTTTGTTGCCTGCAATAAACATTTTATTTTCAATAGAAACACCGAAAGGCCGGAATGTTTTCGTTTTAACATTTTCACAGAAAAACAATGTAATTAATTAAAGTAAATGATTTAAATACGTTTGTTGGAAACATTTAAGTGGAATGCATAATTTTGTCTTTTATAAAGGAATAGTTGTGTGTCCCTTTTGGTTCTGTTTCGTTACTGATTATGGATGACGCGTTTACACGATTCTCGTTTAATTAATCTACATAACAATATTAAAGGCTCCTTGTCTTTTAGAACAATTTAAAATTAAAGCAAACTTGTGTAGAAAACGCTTATAAAGCTTAATCTTCCAAGTTTCTGAAAGCCTGTTGTAGATCCTCGTGCAGTTGCTCGAAATCACCCTTGATCTTGGCTTCACCATCCTTCACGGGGTCCTATGGCGCAAAAAATTCAAGAAATTAAATAAAAATGCCTACAATTATCGGCAGTTTAGCTTACCTTGAATTTCATGGACGACAGCTGGTACATGATGTTGCCCATAGCTTCGCGGATAACATTCCATGTGATCTTGTTCTCGGATTGCGCTGTCGATTCCACGGAGTGGCGGGCCAAGTCGTAGAAGGCAATTATGTTCTTCAACATACCCACGGTCTTGTAGAAGGGGCAGAAGCGATCGTACGATGAGTAGGAGTTCTGTTGCAAGAAATCGTCCTTCAACAATTTCGCCACCTCAAGTGTGATCTTGTCTGTTTCGGCCAATGAAGCTTTACCGACCAACTGTACAATTTCAGACAAATCTTCTTCTTCTTGCAGAATTTCCTTGACCTTAGTACGCAATGGCACGAATTCGGCAAAGTTCTTTTCATAGAAATCATCCAGAGCGCGCATGTATTTCGAGTAGGAAATCAACCAATTGATCGAAGGGAAATGCTTACGTTGAGCCAATTTCTTATCCAAACCCCAGAACACTTGTACGATACCCAAAGTGGCGGATGTGACGGGATCTGAGAAATCACCACCAGGTGGCGATACAGCACCGACAATGGAGACGGAGCCTTCACGTTCAGGATTACCTAAACATTTGATGCGGCCAGCACGCTCGTAGAAGGAGGCTAGACGAGCACCCAAGTAGGCTGGGTAACCGGAATCGGCAGGCATTTCAGCCAAACGACCCGAAATTTCACGAAGAGCTTCGGCCCAACGTGAGGTGGAATCAGCCATCATAGATACGTTGTAACCCATATCACGGAAGTATTCGGAAAGTGTGATACCAGTGTAAATGGAAGCTTCACGAGCAGCGACAGGCATGTTGGAGGTGTTAGCTACCAGAGCGGTACGCTTCATGATAGATTCGGTGACACCGTCAATTTCAACGGACAACTCGGGGAAATCACGCAATACTTCAGACATCTCGTTACCACGTTCACCGCAACCGACGTAGATAATGACATCAGAGTTGGAGTACTTGGACAAGGCCTACGGAGCAAGAAACACAAAACATCATGTTAGTTTTAGGTGTTGTGATAAGAATTGTGGTTTCCTTGTAATTACCTGTGAGATGACAGTTTTGCCACAACCGAAAGCTCCGGGAATGGCGGTGGTACCACCTTGTACACAGGGGAACAGAGAGTCCAATACACGCTGGCCAGTCAACAATGGGTGGTTGGCGGGCAATTTTTCAGTTACTGGACGTGGTTGACGTACAGGCCACACTTGCAACATAGTGTGTTTGGTGATTTCACCGTCGAACTCGGTTTCCAAAACGATATCATCAACTTTGTAGTTACCAGTGGGGGCAATGTAACGAACGGTACCCTTGGTGCGTGGATTTACAATCATCTTGTGTTTCACCAATGTGTTTTCGTGCACCAGACCGTAAAGATCACCTCCGGTGATGTGTGAACCAACTTTTACGTTGAGTGGATTGAATTCCCAAGCTTGGGTACGGGACAAACTGGGTACGTTCACACCCTTGGGAATGTAGATGGATTCGGTCAACTCGTTAATGTCCTTCAGTGGACGCTGGATACCGTCAAAAATGCTACCCATAATACCGGGACCCAATTCGACGGACAGAGGTTTGCCTGTACGCAACACGGGATCACCAACAGTTACACCAGAGGTTTCCTCGTATACCTGAATGGTGGCCATGTCACCTTCCAGACGAATGATCTCACCCACCAATTCGTAGTAACCTACACGCACCAACTCGTACATAGCAGAGCCAGACATACGCTCGGCTGTGACGACTGTGAGATTTAAAGAATATATTCGTTAGTTCATAGAAAAACAAATTAATCTTCACCCACTACTTACCAGGACCAGATACGGCGAAAACGCGACCGTATTTGCTCTCGTTATCCTCATCATCGAAGCGCTTCAAATTCGACATTTTGGCTTTTTAGATGTTCAACTGAAAAATTAACAAAAATAAAAATTAGGTGAATAATACTAAACTTACGACGTAGAATTATTTTAACGAGGTTTAGCAATGCAAATAAAGTGTTTAGTCAGCTGACGGCTTTTATTCAAATTGGACATTAGCAACTTTCTCTTATCAGTTCTGATTAGAATTCACATGGTCTGCCAATAATCCATCCAATTGGTATACCCGCTAACATTTCTAATATTTCAGACAAATCTTAATTTAAAAATGATTTCAAGGCGATTTCTATACCACTTAAAGACAGGATTTTGGTCGTGATGACTTAAAATATTCGCACTATTAAACAGATAAAAGCTTCGTGTTCACGTGACCTGCTGATCACCAGCGATGTATTTAGGCAAGCTTGGCGATCGTGTTCAAGCAAAAATTTCAATTATTGCTTCTAAAGAAAATATTGAATATTCTATATTAAGTGGTAAACTCTTTTATTGTAATACCTTCCAGCGAAAGAAAAAACCTTTTAACCGAAAATAATTAATAAGTGAGTAGAATGAAGATACAAATTCACTTTCGAAGTTCGAAACTTTGACAGTTGCATTTGACGTTGATCACAAGACTATTGTCATCTGAATGTGTCAGCTGACGACTGATTAACCACGATCGCGAAAAAACTACGCAGGCAACCATTTTGAATTCTTTAACATTTTAACACCTATAATTTTGGGTCTACTTGCAGTTTTAATACAGTTTGCATATTTACTAACTTCAGTAGCTAACTCAGTTACAAAGCCATAATATACCTATTCAAAGTGGTTTATTAGTACTGATCACAAGACAATCGAGGTCAGCTGACAACCTCAATTAATTGGGTCTTATGTTTTCGCCGTTTTTAACGCAACAATTTTTGTTTTTGTTTGTTTCAATAAATCCAATGCACTTTTAAATCACTATATTCAAATTATATGCTGGCAGAGTTCAATTAAATAATGGCAATTTTACTATTTAGCGCTAGAAACTATCCTACGCCCAGTTATTTATTATCTAATCAGAAAACTGTATTGTCGGCTCTGCCATTATCGCAATAATTACCGTTCTGGTTAGAGTGTTCCACAAACAATTGCGCTAATTGGATTTTAATTCAAATAAAATTCTGTCACAGCACGGTGGTGCGGTTAACTCACTTTGTTATTTTTGTTTTATAGAAATGAATACACGAACGTTGCGCTTCTCCAGCAGAACAAGACCAACTGTGAAAATTAACGACGTCGCTAGTAAATCTGTTTCGAAGTTCGAATTTCGATATCGAATTGATCGTCATATTGAGCAATCAAAAAGCTTTCGATGAGCGCGCGGCCATACTGCGATCGCTCTTTCGTACTCGTTTACATTGTAGTGTTGCCAGCAGTGAGTGTTTATTGGTAAACTGCTTACAGGGTTGCTTTTATATATTTAACGGGCTCCAAATATATAAGAATTTGGTTTTAGGGAAAAGGAAAAGTTTTTGCTTTGCTAGAATAAAAATTATTATGCTTTAGTACTTTCATTATTGTAAAAAAATTTAATTTTTTCTAGTAGGCAATATAAAGGCTGAAATGTTTTTACTGCTTTTCTACAGAGCAGAAGCTTAAGCATTTATTTTACTAACATAAGTATGTATCTTGATTTACATTAATTTTTATAGCCAATGTCTTGTTTACTATTCGAAAAACGAAGATTCTATAATTTAAAAAGTGCTTGGAAATGAGGAAAAATCAAAAAAGTATTTTCAGTAGTTTCATTTAGGGAGAGAATTATTACACCTACAAATTTATTATTTCATTCTACATTTTAAGATTTGTCATCTTAAGTAATAATTTTTTCAATCATTTAATCATCAATTAATTTTGTATTAAAACACCCAATTACGTAATCCATAACCATGCAGCAATATCCAAACCTTCATTTCATTCGAAAGTAACTTTTTTTCTTAATATTCATTAAAGCTCGCTATGTTCGATAAGCGTGTGCTTTGATGTGAGCGCCAGTTATCTTGAAAACTAAAGCTCTCGCTCAACTCTCTTTCGAAGTAAGTATTATCAAATAGTGTTACCATATTATTTAATTAAGAGATTTTATTCTGTAATAATTTTAAAGTAAAGTTTAAATTTGTTTAAGTTTTTATTAAATGTATTCAGTTCGTTGATAAGATAGCAATTCTCTCATTCTCTTTAAATTTTGCCGTCATTTCAATTAATCTCTTCACACTTGACGAAGTTAAAACTTTATTCCGACTTTTCTATATTTTGTATCAAATCTTCGAGCTGCGGCCGCCAAGCTTTCATAATTTTTGAAAGATTCTTCAAAATGGAGGCACGTAGTCTATCGTGTAACATTCCCTTTTTACTAAGCCTAAACTGTCAGCTGTCGACTTGTTTGTTTTTTAGGGTTGTCAACACTTTATCACATAAATGGCAGCAAATTCAAATTTTCCGTTAAATTTGGGATACCTTTCATACATATTGGCTTGTCAAAAAAGTCTTGCGGTATTTTTTATTGAATCAATTCGTGTGGCACCCATACATCGAGCTTCTTAGTGACTCCAAGCTTTTTCAAATGGTTTATAACGGTTTGATGACTACTATGCCGGTCTCTTTCGACGAATTCAACGATTTTATCGCATATTTCGACGACAGGTCTTCCGGAGCGTGGCGCATCTTCGATCACCTCTACACCAGAACGAAAACGTTGAAACCATCATTGTGCGGTGGAAATGGAAACTGTATCGGGTCCATAAACTGCACAAATTTTATTGGCGGCTTGAGATGCATTTTTGCCTTTATTGTAGTAGTACTGTAAAATATGCAGTATTTTCTGTTTATTTTGCTCCATGTTTGCGACGCTATAACTCACGAACGATTTAAAAGAAACGACAATCAATCAAACACGTGTTAGCGTGTGAAATGAGCTTTCCAAAAAGGTATAGCATGACCCGATGCGACGAATAAAACTGGAACTTCAGCGCCAACTAGCGAAAATACCGCAAGACTTTTTTGACAACCTATTATATCACCTGTGATCTCACCTAAATTTGTTTAAAATGTTTAGACCAGGGCACCAGGAAAACAGTGGAGTATCTCTTGTTCACTTGTCCTGCAGTGGCAAGACTACGCTGTAAGCAACTGGGGTCTCCACGGTATGACACACTCGTGGATGTATCGATAGTGAGGCTGCAGGAAGACTACTCCTCTTGGACCTAGAAACTGAACTCCATCTGGTATCGCAAAGAACAAAAACTGGTCTATGCGTGGCATATTGCCTACCAGTTTAACCTAACCTAAGTTTATATAGAAGTTTTAAGATTATTTTACTTTTATTATATTTATTTACTAGTTCTTCACATAGTTTATATGTATATGTATGCCGGAATCCGGTATCTCCATATCTTTAAATAGGTGCCATACAACTACATATATCCATGACTGAATGTAAATCTGCCTCTATAATTTTTACAAATTTGTCTAGATATGAGTATGTCCGAATGTGCTAGAGCCATCTCTTTTATACAGGTATAAGATTTCATAACTCCGTCGCTTAGTTCCAATAAACTTTGAATCACACCAACAAATTTCATTGAAAGTAAAATCTAAAATGTGTCAATTGCCCCTCACCTCTGGTCGCTCATTCATTTATGTGGTAATTTCCTTGTGAAATTCAAAGAAAATAATCGCAAGAAATCATTGAAGTGCGTCACAATTTCGGTGTCTCAAAAGCAGTGCGACCACAGCCACCGCAGCCAGTAACTTCACGGCCAATTGGGCTTTTCAATTAGCAAAGTGGCAAGTAGTCGGTGCTTGGACTTCGTAATGCCGCCAGCAGTTACGATTTTCGGTCACGCATTAGAGACAAGAGTGGTCGCTGCTGCTAAATTACTGGGCGACAGAGATAAAAAGGCCCAACACCGTGCACCAGTGCGCACATTACGATTTCAAAGCGTCACTGCAGTCGTTGGTGGAGACGGATTCACTTAAGAGATACTTATACGAAAAGGACCAACACAAGGCTAACCAATTGCAGGCAGCGGCCTGGTGTGAATGGAGAGTAGCAGCAATTATGGCCTTGCGAAGCAAAATGCATTCGCCATGGGTGTGGACTAGTGTGAGAATCGGCAGCATATTTGTGGTATTCGGCTGCCTTTTGGTGCTTGTTGAGAGTGCTTATGCGCCGACCGCATTGGGGATACAGACGGATGATGCAGTTGCAATTACTGCTAGTTTACAGCCGAGCTATGATGATCTGTTAGTAGCTGGCTCTGAGAAGCATGAGCATGAAGATGAGAAAAAGGAAGAGGAAGAAGAAGCCGAAGAGGAAGAGGAGAAGGAGGAGTCTTGGGAGGAAAAATCCGAAGAGGAGAAGCACAGTGAAAAGAAGAAAAAGAAAGGTGAAAAGGGTAAGAAGGGACATAAAGAGGAGGAACATCATGAGAAGGGTGAAAAGGGACATCACGACAAGGAAGGCAAAAAAGGTGAAAAAGAAGAAGAGCATGGACATGAAAAGAAACACAAAAAGGACGAAGGCCATCACAAGAAACACAAGAAGGGCAAGAAGAGCGAGAAAGGGCACGAATTCGAAGATCATGGCTCGTATAAGAAGGGACACTCGATTAAGGGCAAGCATCATGTGCACAAGTTAAACGAAGACAAAAAGGAAAAGAAATACTATGACGAACACCACGATGAAGGTGAGGAGGAGAAGCACGGTGGTTTTGAGGAGGTGAAGAAGCATGAGAAGGGTGGCCATCATAAAAAAGGAGGTCACAAGAAGAGCGCACACGAAGATGAATACGGAAAGAAGGGTCACAGTAAGAAGGGCCACAAGAAAAAGGGCCACAAAGGACACAAGAAGAAGAAAGAAGAGAAAAAGAAGTGGGGCGAAGAGCAAGAGGGCGGCAAAAAGAAAGGTAAAGAGGAGAAAAAGAAGTGGAAAAATTCAAAGAAGAAGGAGAGCAGCAGCAGTGACCACGGACACGATTAGTAAAGCACGATAAATATTAGTAACAGCAAAGGTGGTATTGTCTCAGTTTCTACTGTGGTATTGTGGTTGATAATGGCGTCGGTACTACATTAGTTTTCTATTTTATTTATAGTCTTTCGGTGTTGGTAAGTAAGAATATTGTATTTTGATGGCTTTTCCTATAAAACCCTAATATTGTAATAAATAATTGTACATTTAACGTAAAATAATGAAAGATGATAAAAGAAAAACACTGTGTTTCTAGTGGGAACTTGTTTGGTATAAATAACAGTCTTTGTCGAAAGGATTGACCTTATGTCGAACCTGGTCCGTTCGGAACCCAACTGCTGTTACATAGTTATTGCTTTTAACTGTCATCTATCGATAAACAACGGTAAATCTCCGAGTGTCTTGGTAATAACTCAAGCTTTTCGACTGCAAAAGAGTAAATTTGAGTCAACGCATTCCTCTCAACATCCTCTGTACGAACTATTGTTTAATTGGAAGCAAAGGATTTTTATATCAAAAACTTATTCAGGAAGTAAGCTGAACGTTATCTACCATAACGGTTTTTTTTGGCATCCAACCCGACCCGACCCAAAACTCTGCTCTTCTCACAATTATTTTGAATGACTCACTAGAATCGCCGGCTCTTTGCTATTCAAACTGTAGAGGGCACTACACAAATCACTGTTGTTTGCAGAATTTACGCCTTCATGACACAAGGCAATTTGCAGCATGCCAGCAAGCACATACAAGTACATATGGAGACAATGGAGCCGCATGGTGAAGGCCACCGCAAGGACAAGGTATAAGCCTCACCTTGCGGGCCCCCACACACATCAGCAGTCACCAGCAGTGGCTCAGCCAGTTGGCTCTTGTGTTAATTTGTTAAAAGTTCTCCTAAGTCATGGCAGTGGCGTCCTTTTGCTGGCCAGGTGTTGCTATTGTTGTTGTAATTATTGTTTGCTAAGCTGTTAAAACAAATGAAGAATTTCCGGTGCTATGTGATTTAGCCGCTGCTGCCGCTGCTGCGGTTGCCGGTCCGGTCCGGTCCGCTCAGTGCAGTAGTGCAGCATTGCGGCCCTTACATACTGGCTAAGCCATGGCCATGGTCACTCACTGCTACGGCGTTCGACTTTGTAAAGGTGTAGAAATACCTAAATGAAATTTCCGTGTTCATTGTTCGCCCAACGGAAGTGCATAACTTATGCTTTATATACATGCCACAAGCACTGCTGCACGTAAGCGTTTGTTATTGTTGTTATTATTTAAGTAGTAGTGGTAGCACTAACGTTGTCGTTGCTATTCTTACCGAGCTCGAGCCGGCAACATCAACTCACTGCCTCTCACACACACACACACTCAACACACATTGTTCAACGAAATCTATTGTTGCTACATGCCACAGCTTCCAAAGTTGGAGCGTGCAACGGTTGCATACACACCTGGCGCATTTGGGGGCTGTTATTATGGCTTCCCAGCAGGCGAAACAAGAGCCCACTAATTTGTGCGCACCCCCCACCACAGCAGCCGCTCCACACAACGGCTGCACGTACATTTAAATGCTTATGAGGAGGCACAATGGCGCTGGGCGGAGGGCACGAGATTGGTGTACGCGGCTTAATATGCTCTACAAGGGTATTTGTTTTCGTATATTTGGTATGCCAGTTAAGCTGCTGCTGCTTCTTCGGCATCGTTCACCGCAGGAACTATGCGATGATGTATCGCTGCTGTCCATTTCGGTCCATTGGGGGCATGTGTATGTGTGTGTGTGTCGGCTGCTTTAATGGTGGTCATAATTCTGTTACTGTTGCATCATAAGCCATGATGCTTGCAAGTGCACGAATAGTTATCTGTGCTTACGAGTATGTGTACTTCATCTCGTCGGAAGCGGCCAGTTGTTGTGGCATGTAATGCCAAGTGAAGGCGTAATATCCACCTACCCGCTCACATGGCCAACAGTTGGTCAGTTTAAAGGATTTTCACTGCTTCTGCAAATGGACTTAATTCTTTTGTGTATTAGTGGCAGTTATGGCCGTTGTGTTTAGTGCAAACTGCAAGTGCTTTTACTTAGTTGCAATGTTGGTCAATTCGAGTGAATCTCTCTCCGCTGATGTAGATATACGAGGGCGGATTTGCGAGTTTGTGCTTTGAAGTAAATTCAGTGGCGATACTGGCGTTGTCAACTCTCGCAGTAATACGTGAGAGCAAAGAGCGCTCAAGCGAAAGAATCAAAGAGATCGTGTTGGGCATTAAGGCAAGACGAAAGCGCTTTTCGGGAGGAAAAAAAGTGAAATATTGTTTTGAATTCTTAAAGACACGTTAGAACTATTTATAAAAGCTGTACAAAATTTTTTCTGTTTGACAGGTAATGCAGGACCGTTATGGCTAAGCTGTTGGAACTTGTAGGACCTAAAATTTAATAAAAATTATCGATACTTGATTTAACAGGTTAGTTGAAAAGTTCACGGCCTACCATAGATAGATAGATAGATAGTTAATAATTATGAGGTATTGCACTGCGACCTAGGGTCTATTGTGCCCTCTCCCATAACACATATAGTCACCAGGTTCAGCATCCTGAATACTTCTGGGAGCCGGCTGGGCGCTACTGAGGTGATGTGATCCCTGTCCACATAGATAGAACCAGGGGTCTTAAGATTGCTTCTGCAAATTCCAGAATCCGGTGTACTAGGGTTTTTTCTCTTCCTGTTGGACAAGTGCTTCCTGAGCCTGCAGTGCCCTGTGTAGAGTGCGACTAGGAAGCGGAATTTGTCACGAGGGAGGTGGATTATATTCTTAAACCTTGAGAGGATTGTACCTCCTAAAAAGCAGCTTGGGAAGGCGCATTTCTGCTGCCTGTGCCATTTCCCTCTCTCCGCTCTCTCTTCCGTGCGTAGCAGCTCCTTAAAGTGTAGGACCCCACTGCGATGCATGGTTCTGGTCTCGTCATTTTGGACGCTGCCGGAGAGCGGACTAGTTCGGCTTATCATAGTGAATACCTTCATAATACATTCAAGGGTGATATACTGATTATAGCGACCCGCTAACTTTTTGATACCAATAGTGTAGTAGGATTTGTCTTTTGCTTCAAGGTAAGTCCCAGTTTCGACGATCGCCTCTCATTCGACGAAAATTCCTTCCATTTTAGTAGGTTCCTTTGAATATGAACAGGAAATAGTCCTTGAGGGCCAGATTGAGACAACGGTGAATGCGAAAAACCGAAGTCCAATTTTAGTAGTGCCATCTATATGTCAGCCCAAGGACTTTTCAATTGACCTCAATATTTTCACTAAACCAATATGCTTGGGTGACCAAGAAAATAGCATACTACCACTAAGGCATCCCCAGAGATGCATTTGAATTTATCTTTCATCCAAAAAGTCACGGACTTTGCGAACCGTCCACGTACACAAGTAATCTAATGATTATTGGATTGCTCGAGCAAAGGCAAACTTTAGCTGGGCTTGTGGGCGTATTGCACATAAATAATTTTCTTTTGAATTATATTCTCATTGAAAATACAGAAATTCCACAAAATTTCTCTTTACAGCTTTTTGCGCTTTAAATTATTTATTAGTTGGAATATTATGTTTTATGCACGTGCATGTTGGATTTGGTGTACAATTCTCACTAACGACCATAGTTCGCCTTGGCTTTTCCTGTTTATTGCCTTGGCTTCCTGGTAGAAATAAGCTGGTCTTAAATATAATATTTGTTTGTGGAATCAATACTGAGTTGCAATGCACAAATACTGCAGATAAAATTTGAAATCTCATTGAATTACTCCGACATAGTTTTGTGTGTCAGTTAAAACTGTGCAACTCACGCAGCACATACTGAACTTAAGTAATCAGCGCTGCTTTTGGGTTTCTGTAGACTTCCTGTGACTGCTGTTAATTCTTAGAGTAATGCGTTAATTACTTTACTAAGCGCTTAAAATCAAATATTCGGTCTTAATGCCGATAAACAATGAGATCTTATCTTTTTTGTTAGTACTACAATGTAGGCAAATGTAGAAAAGAGAATATGCTTTATTATTAATTATTTTTGTGCCTGAAACTTCACCATCATTTCCGGGAAGGAGCTATGGAATTTTTCTCACACATAGCTTTGCTTGTATCATATATAGTAAATTTATTTTAATTATTAGTATTCTATTGTGTGATATTTTCCACTCCATATGCTGGGGTGAGCGTGTTCGAAACATGATATGTCTTAGCCAATTTTCGAACTCATTAGTAATCGACTAAACTACTTTACATATGTGTGTATACAGGTGAGCCTAATAACAGTTTGGCATTGATTGCTTATGACCGAAATGTTCCGATATGTTTGTCAGCCACATAACCACAATCACGCATGCAAATTGGCCGGCTTACATGTATTCGACGCCGAAGGCAGTGGGAGATCAACAGCCCCAGCGCATATCCTGATAAAAGCAAGCGTATAAATTTATTAAAGCTGCGTGTGTGTGTGTGTGCGTGTATGTGACCTACTTGTATCCAACAATTAATCATGCAGGAAATGCCCACTAACTACAAGCTAATGCACACACACACACATGCGAGCGCACAAAGCTTGTACCGAGCCTAAGCAAGTGGCTGATCTGATCGTTTGCTTTTTGGCCGCATGTAACCAAAATTCGATTATTACACCCACAATTGAACGCCTGACCACACAATCAAGGCATATTATATTAGTTGGCTTAGTCACCTTAAGGACACTGCAAATGCTTATTAGTGTTTATTGCAGGCGGGGAGTCGCTTGGGCAGTTTGTGTTTGCTTGCAGGCAATACCTCAAGACACGGCCGTCTAAGGCCAAAGCTGTTTGCATGAATCAATAAACAGATGCGTTTATGCTAAGCAGGCAAGCGGCTCAGCGGTGTTTAGTGGCACGCAAACAAGCACGAGGGCGGACCATAAAGTATGCGAGCTGCTAACAGTAAACTGGCGAATTGATTTAGTAACCAAGCTGCGAAATATGAATAGATATTAACGCCATACGAGCTAACTAACGGAATTTTAAATAGGGACGCTACAAAATTAGATTGAGAGGGACAGCAAACGACGCCATATTTTTTTAGGACTTTTGATATTTCTTTTCACTCATTTCATCATGGAAACTATTAAACAACGAGCCGAAATTATTAAAATTTACTACCGAAATTCGAAGTCAGTGGCTCCAACTTAAGGAGTGCTACGTCCAATTTATGGTCGTCATAATCGTCATGCAAGATCAACAATTGAGCGTCTGGTGGAAAATTTTAAATCCACAGGCACACTACAAAATCTTCCCATATCAGTTAGATAAAGAAGTGCCCGGTAGTCTCGACAATATTCCTGCCGCTGGCGCATCAATTGAGGAAGACCCAAATCGGTCTCTGGCATGTCTTTCCAAAGCCTTGGGCATTTCTGTGACGTCGTTGCGGGAAATTTTGCGAAAATGTCTTAGCCAACACCCTTACAAGATCAAATTTATACAAAAACTGAAGCCGCCTGACCACCGAAATCGTCGTGTGTTCGAAAATTGGGCTGAGCAACAACTTGAAAATTATTCGGATTTTCATCGAGAAATCATCTTCTGCGATTAGGCTCATTTCTGGCTAAATTAATCAAAATATGTGTAATTGATCAGGCAGAAATATACACGTGTGACTCATGGAGTACATTGTATCCCGACAAAATTACCGTTTGGTGCGGTTTATGGGCCGGCGGCGTCATTGGGTCGTATTTCTTCCGTGGTAATCAAGGACCGGCTCGTTATTGTGAATGGGAATCGCTACCGATCTATGATAACTGAATATTTTCGGCCCGAAATTGAATGATATGGACTTGCCCAAAATATGGTTCCAATAGGACGATGATACAAACCACGCAGCGAATGTCACAATCGATTTATTGAAAACCAAGTTTGGTGAACGTTTTATCTAACGAAATGGCTCAGTCAATTGGCCGACCTGTCGGACGATTTGACGCCGTTAGACATTTTTTTGTAGGGCTACGTTAAGTCTATGGTCTATGCCAATAAGCCAGTGGTGATTGCCGAACTTCGTATGAAGATAAAAAGTAAATTGCAGAAGTGTGCTTGAAAGCCTTCGAAAATAGGGTTCAGCATCAGGACTTCTGCAAGCGTGCCCGTGGTGGCCACGCAAAGGAAATCAAGTTCTACACATAATGCAATCGAATGTATTTTCACTTTTGCAGCGCTTTTATTGAAAAACCCGGCACTTGAAGAACGCTGCTGAGATGATTATTAGACGTGGAAGGATTTTCCAGCTGCTTTTCAATATTAAAAAATTCCTGTTTCTAAGCAACTCTGTAGCGAAAATATCAGATAAATCATGCGCTCACTTGGATATGACTTTTGAATGCTAAACGTTCCAAACCGATAATACCGCATCCTTATGAGGTATCTCAGTTCCTTGTAGTCTACACATTTTTTTATCAGCCTTAACATTTTTAATCTTTGTTATATGTTCCCTCCCTTAGTTTCTCCTTTAAACATTTTATTTGAATAATATCCTTTCTAATTCGCCTACTTTTTGATACACCTTCGTATATTCGTACCTAATATGTATATGTATATCCAAGAAGCTTAGGTACCATAATACAATATTTTGGAATATTTTGCTCCATGCAATTGTCCTTCAGCAATGCATAGCCGATTAGGTTTTTGTAAAAGAGTATAAAGCGCTATGGAAAAGGAGAACTGTGGAGTAATATCTCTGTTTTGGGGGTCATTCAGAAAACCATACAAAAAAGAAACGAATAGTTTCCTTTACACTGTCGACAAGGTAACTTTTATCTAACTTTTGTAAAAAAAAAATAATTCTTTATTACAAATTAATTATTATATATAATAAAATTTTCATTATTATTGATACATGTTTTCATATTTCCCCTAAATGTAGGCAACTCTTTACCATCGATAAGCATACAAAAATTTAAATTGTTGCCTACATTTTGGCGCAATTGCACAGACTAAGCAAAGTCTCATACCTGTTGTAAAAAATTAACGAATTCAAGATTTCTCTAGAACTTAGCTTTCCAGATAGAATAAATGGAGTTTAAGAACAGCAAGAATGCCTAAAAAGCTCAAGAACTAATTTTGTATTACGAACTTCTATAATAAGTGCTTGTTTTAAATGTCCGTCTATCGATCCAACGCTGTTGCACGTACGAACGTTGAGAGTTGAATCGAAAATGCTGCTTAATGCTCGCTTGTCACACCGAAAATGTAATATCGACAGAAAAAGTGCTCTCCATTTAAGTGGAAAATTGTGCAAATTTGCCAAATTAGCCTTAGGCGACGCCACCGGGGTCGAATCCCATGTGAGAGCTCGCAATTTTTGCTCTATATGATTGAGTGCGAACCTCAACAAATTGTATGCAATTAGCCGAACGCCATGCTATGCCTACATGCAAGGATCATCACGCGGACGGCACTTGCACTCACGCACATTCCCATATGTGTCTATGTACTTACCATATATGTAGCGAAATGTGCGCCAATATGCATTGTCATTGCCACCAGCAGTCGGCTGCACTCACAGCTATAAGTACTTCCAGCTCATTAGCGGACTACAGCCATAAGTGCGTCAGCAATTTAAGCTTTAGCATCCATGTTGCTGTTGTGATCGCATGCAGCTGCTGCTGATGCCACAGCTAATTTGAATTATTCATACGCACTAACCGCCAACCCCACCGCCGTTCTCTCTCCCATATATGGGTCGGTGGAGTTCGGTGCGTAAAACATTCAATATAACCTGTCGCAGGCTAATCTTATGCACAACAATAATTTTCAATTTATCCTTATGGCACATAAATTCGGTAGAATATCTGAAACTCTCTGCCTGTCCCCATTCAGCCATGGCGGCTGCTCGTGTGTGGTGCCCGGTGCGTGGTGCCTCGTGCCTGGCTAATTGAATAAGCCCATGAATATGCCGGTGGGGGCGGTAGATGTGCGCGACGAGGGCTGGGGGTTGTGAAACGTCGCACAACACAATGAGATAATACAATGCACTAATACCCAACAATGCCAACCACAACAACAGCAACACAACAGCAATAAAAACAACCACAATAGTTCATTGTACAATGCAAAGCTGGCCTGTTAGCCAGGCGCCAGGCACCAGCAACCAGCCACCAATACAATGGCAATAATAATAACAAAGAGCGTGTGCAATAAAAGAAACAACAATAACAACAACAAATGCTGCAGACAATGCGACGCCAATACCGCTTATGGTCGCTGCATGTGTAAGTGTGTGTGTGCAGTCTTGCAACAGGCTCAGCAGCGAGCAGCGGACAGCGGACAGGGGCAGCAATGGACCAAACTGTTGCAATTAATTAGCGAAATGACTGCCGACGCTGCCGTTGCTAATAGTGGAGCCATAAATCTATGGCATTCAGCCTGAGCATATATGAACATATATGTACGTACACATACATACATACATATGTATATATGTATGCGTGGAGTACTATACTTGACTCTGGTGCGTCGATCTGACGGTCCATCAAATTGATATGCATTATTGCGCTAGTTGTTGTTATTATTATCTAAATGCCACATGTATGACTGAAATAGCGAAATTCGCAGCTGCACGCACACGCACACATGTGCCAGAGGGCGCTCCAGCGCTTAAGTGTGCATTTCACTAGTAATCAGTTTTTGTGTGTAATTCTTTGTAATCGCTTTGCCAACTACATGGACAATATAATTTACCGATTCGACTAAAGCTCAGCATATGAGCTCTCTCACTTAACCATGGTTTATTCATACCATGCACTCTCATCCAGACGCTTGCTCTTTCACACGCACTCGCACGTTTCGCAATCAGTGAGGTCCACGCACCCACTTGTCGGTAAGTGCCTGTCCGCTTGTCGAATTTCATCATTTTAATTTGCAGCATTTTGTTGCTGTGTTGGTCAGCATAGTCTGAGCACTCATTCTGTGGTCACTCGTGCTGAATTATGTCGGAAATCTCAAATAAATTTCGATGTGTGTGCGCTCACGTGCTGATGTGTATGTGTGTGTGCTCTTTGTTGGAAGATAAGCGACCGTAATTATGGTGGTAGCGGAGATAATGCTGAATTTATGGTTCAATAACATGTGAGTAGTTGAGGAATTAGTATAAGTCATTTTAAAAGCATTGCTTTTCTAGAATTAAAAAAAAAATTAAGCAAAAAAGTTCAGGGACTCGAGGCAGCTCCCCTTAAAAATGCGTCGCATATGAGGCTTGGAGATAAAATATCTTATTTCAGAAAAAATCGCTCTCTTATATAAAATATGCCATCACGCAAGACGACAAAATGGTGAATAAAGCTTTGAAAGCTCATCAAATAAATTAGAAAAGAAAGGTAGAAGCCGTCATCGTTAGATTGGTAGCATAAATTTTTAAATTTTAATTCAAAATCACACACACCTGTCTACTACTTACATTAAAGTTTTAATGCTTTGAAGCTTTCATAGCACTGAGCGAAAGAATGACGGTTGACGATAACTCCTAGATTAGTAGAGGCAAACGATTAAATCAGCTGTTTAAAAAGTAGATCCGCACCAAAGCTGTTGAAAACTATATTATGAAAGCTTCCAAATCTTATGTAGCTATGGAGCTTTCGCACTTAAAAAATTGCTTAAGCTATTTGAATTTAAAAATTTCTTTTAAAGACGCATAGCGTAGGAGTAGTTGAAAATTATAAGTATAAAGCTTCCAAATGTTAATTGCCATAGAGCTTTCGCACTTAAAAAATGTTAAGCGATTTGAACTTAAAATCTTTTAAGACACCTAAGAAAGAAGTATTGAAAACTATATTATGAAAGCTTCCAAATGTATTTTACCCGCAAAAAAATGAAGCTTATTTTTTCACGTAGGAGTAGTTGAAATCTATATTATGAAGCTTCCAAGTATTTTATCGCTATAGAGCTTTCGCACTTAAAAAATTGCTTAAGCGATTTAAACTTAAAATGCTTTTAAGACCTAAAGAAAGGAGTCATAGAAAAATATATTATGAAAGCTTCCAAATGTTAAATTGCCATAGAGCTTTCGCACTTAAAAAAATGTTTAAGCGATTTGAACTTAAAATCTTTTTAATGACACCAGCGTAGGAGTAGTTGAAATCTATATTATGAAGGCTTCCAAGTATTTTATCGCTATAGAGCTTTCGCACTTAAAAATTGTTTAAGCGATTTGAGCTTAAAATCCTTTTAATGACACTAGCGTAGAAGCAGAAACACAAATGTCATTAGGGTCAAGCTTTCACCGTTAACTCACACCGATAACTCAGCACTTTCACCCAACCTGATGAGCTTTCATTGAGATTATAGCCGAAATGATGGAGCACTTTAGTTGCTTTGCTGGCATATCAACGAATGCGCTTCGCTGGCAAACAATCTTATCCGAACTACATAAATATTTGCATAGTCAAAGGGGAAATCGTTGCTTACACCTGATGCAATGCAAAGGTTACCTTATTTACCAGCTGCTGCATATTATTACTCATTCGCTGCGCTGCAATAATTCAACGTCGCTCCCCCTGTAATGGCTTTTACGCCAGCGCTGGGCTCTCTATCTCGCCGCGCTAAGCCAATAAATCTTCAACAAAGTTTTTGTGAATGAGAAAAATAAATAGAAAAAAATCCAAAAAGAGAAATGAGTGTCGCAATTGAAATTAATTTCTCAAGGAGCGAAGGGCAGGCGAAGAAGCTGCTACCAAAAACTAACTAACGCTGCACAAACAAACACACTGCGCAGCGCATTTTACATAAGCAACGATGCCTTAGCTTGGAAAAAGCTGCAGTCGAAGTGTTGGAGTGATGCCTAAAAGTTTTTACTGCTTATTCGCACCTTCAGTGCACGACGCAGGGTGTCGCTTCCCTTTACTTACCAGCGCTAGCGCTGCCAAGTGTTCTCGGAACTTTTCGCTCACACGATGCAAGCATTTATGCATTTTACGAACTTTTACAGATTTCCCAACGATTTTTCTTCATTTTGTTTACACCTCACAAAAAGTGACGATTTATTTTACTTTTACCTGCGTTGAGCGGCTGCGCTGGGACCCCTTTGCCCCCCACCCACCACACACCATTCGATTTTCATCTGGCTCAACTAGAATCGCATTTCGAATACAAAATGACATTTTCACTATCAAAACGTACAAATCCAATCGATTTCACTAACACGTTGCAATGCGCCAGCATTGCTGTTGTTGCCGGTTGTGTAATGCACAACTATGCCACAAAATTGAAAAGAAATTGATTTTGATTTCAGCTGCGAAGCCGCAACCGAGGAGCAAGGCGTGCGGTGGCGTGGGGGTGAGGTGGCGCTGTTAGAGAAACGCTCATAAATTATCGCAATGCGTTGAGGTTAAGTATACGCGTGTCTTGCGCGGCAGCAGGCGGCAATTGTTGGTGGACGTTTGCAGTGCGGCAGTCAGCGAATGCAAGAGCGAGTGTTGAGACTTTCCTTTTTCCATTGTTTGTGGTGCTGAAATGACTTTTGATGGCGAAAATTGATATTTTCGTAGGCAATGGATATACCGAAGGCGTTTACACACAAGTAACGGTAAAGTAAAGTTGCATTTGTTTTCATTCCATTTCCATTTTAATTTGCAGAATTCTCAACGCACAATAAAAGAAAATTTCCCTCAACTTTTCCAATGGAAATTGCATTGAAATGTAGAAGTTTTCGTTGAATTATTTCACCTTTGTAGATTCTTACAAGTAAGGCCTTTTATGCAGAATTCAACCAGTTCTTCAGAGTTCTGCACCACTTAAAATGAAAAGTTAAGGCTTGCACACTCAGGATCATTCTATGGGAACGTGTTCCTCAGACTCTTCGCCTGTGAAGCTTATTGTTAAGTGGATCATGTCGCCAACTATATTTTGCAATGCATATTATATGCCTGAAATCCAATTAACGCTGTGAAACTGATGAGTTAGCAAAAAAAGAAAGCTCCAATCTCAATATCATCAGGCTGGTAACCGGTCAAACTACCGCTGCCATCTTGCGATCTATCACTAGAGATTTGGGCTTTTCAGTAGAATGAAACAAGTCCATTAATCTGTTTGCGAGGTTCATATTGCCCCAATTGTAAGAGTTTCAATTTAAGAAGCGAAGATAAAAAAGTTTTGACTTACAGATATTCTCAAAGTTGTCTGGAAGAAGTCATGATGAAAGTTTCTCTACAATTAGTCTTCGACTGTCCAGCTTTTCAGGAGACCGATTGAAGACTCCTGAAAATTATGCCTATAGTAAACTGGCTGTAATCGATTTGTGAGTTGCAGAAGCTTAGTTCCTTTACCTGTACCTAGGAGATTTGGCAACACATGAAAACGGTGTTTCAACGTTCCATGTGGGACGTATCGGAGTTACTTTTCTGGGGGTCTGTAGTCGACATGAATGGGTTGTGAAGATGGAAACTTCTCCTGCCCGGTTTAATCCATCTCGGTATATAGTTAGAGCCGAGGAATTTTGTTGGGGAGCTCGAGCACTTCTGTTTAAAATTTAGGTTTAAAAAGACGAATGTGTCTTCTGGGAATGATAGATTTCGGATGGAGACGCGGAAGGAAAGGGTTTTTAGAAAGCAAAACTTCAGGATTATGTTTGGGGATCATAGCGATGAAAAAACGGGGACATGTTCTTAACAATTTCCCAAGATCGGTTTCGCTTTCGACTTTTCATCAGTTGCGTTACATTTGGTTGAAAAGGGTAACTTTGACTTCAGGGTTTTTGGGGCTGGGGGTTTGGGTTTTTCGAAATATTCCCAACGGTCGGTCTGAATGCATTTTTGAACCCAGAAGCTATGTTATCTGATAGGTCGGGGTGTTTGTGTGGGGCCCCGGTGTTTAAAGGGTTTGGGGTTTATGTGATCACAGGGGTGCGCGGAGGATTAGCTAGGGCTGAGGAACGATTAGATGTTAAAGTTGTGATCTCCACATCTGGGAAAGCTGAATAATTAGGGTCGTTTGGTATCTTTGGCGAACGGGTGTTTAACTGGGAATTAGTGTTAGTTTCTCGTGTGAATGGTCTGTGATTGTTTTGTGAGTCTGGGGTTCAACTCCTGATCACCAGTCTATATCAGTATGGAACCTCAACTGGTAGAATTCTGGACAGCTTAGCCTTAATTCTAGTACCATGGGAAAGCAAAAAGCCCTTGGAGTTCGCACCAATCTGCTCATGCAGCACCCTTCGGGAAGTATCGTGGTGGCTTTTGGTTTAATATCGAATTCAACCTTCATTCATTCAATGTGGAGTTGCATTAAACCCGGTGCGGGACAAACAAGCAAATTTAATTTTGGACCCCATTTTTATTTGACCCTCGTGGTTGTTTAAAATGTGTCATCAGCAGGAACGTTGACCCACCGGACGTTGTCCATATGGGATCCTAGATTTAAATTTGGGCAAGAAATTCTTAGGGGTTGAGGGGGAAGAGGAGAAACAACCTTCGGATTACTGCTGGAAGCTTAAACATTTTAATTGCCAAAAAAAGTTAAAAAAAGGAAATAAAATCGGCCAAATGTATGTGTGTGTTTTCATTGCTTGTGAATTGCAGTGAACTGGTAAGCAATGGACTAAGGAGAGTGCGGTGGGATCGAGGCAGTTGACGTAAGCTGCAAAAGTAAAGCGACGTTTATGTTTTTGTCAGCAATTATAATTGAAAATACTTTATTAAATGCCACAAAATCCAGTTGTTCATGTGTGTTCGCGCTCTTATTTGTATGTATGCATGTGTCTGGCTAGTACAGCAAGCACATAAGTCCTTTGTGTCTCAATCACACGCATACGGAAAATGTTGCTGTTCAGTATTATGCCTCCATTCTCCAAAGTGTTGGTCTCTGCCGAAAAATCCATAATATGTTGCATAGAGTAGCTATGTGGACACAGTGTATATATATAAGTAGTAAAGGAGCATTTTGTGGCATTCGATTGCCTGAACAAATGTGTAATCGAAAATAGCACAAGAAATAAAATGAAATGTTTATACTTTTTCAATAATAATGGCTGATAAATAAATGGCAGAGGCCTGCGCTTGTTGCAACAGAAGAGTGCAGTGCAGGCAGCAACACATATACACATGCCGAGTGCTGTGCATTGCGCCAAAAAAGTTGTAGGCAAGTTATGCGCCAAATGCACGTTGCCTTTGTGGCATGTAACTTTAACAACAGGCGACATATTGTGGTGGTATTTTTGTGTTATTGCTGCCTCCGCCGTCGTCGCCGCCACTCGTATCGATGGCTGTGCTGTTAGTGGCTGTGTTGCTGCAGCTGTTGTTGTGGCTAAGCATGTTAAAATATGCCGCAACATTTTGTGGCATGAAAACACACACGAAACCATCTAATATTGCCGTTACTTGCAGTTGCATGTGTGCGGCGGTGTAAACTACAAAAGATAGGGAAATGTGCAAAAATATTGCGGTTCACACAGACACACACACACACAAAAAAGTCGATTGGGAACATGCATTCCCTGCATGCGGCACTGCATTGATACGCAGCGGTAAATGTGGTTTTGGCACAACTATTTGCACCGCAATAAAGCCAAGAAAGCGCTGCGAAGTATGCAACGGAAAATTCGTCCTCCATTGTTCTTCGCCTTCGATTTTTGTGCAGCTCTGGTATTTTGGGCTCGAACTGCTTTTGACTCAACGAATGTTGAGTGTGTGTTGCCTAAATTTCTATCTTCGGCCGTTTGCTATTTGTGCGGTGCCACAGAGGCCACAGCAATAAAAATGCCAAAGAGCAGCATAAAAATAGTGGAAAATGATAATAAGATTTCCTTGCCGCAAATATTTATTTCGATATTACAACATAAATATATATGTATGTAGGCAGCTGCATATTCCCATAACTATAACTATTTCGCCGATTTTGCTTGTGGCTTGCAGCTTGCGGCAGCGGCAAGCGGAAACATAAATAAGCGTCAGCCGATGCAATGAGGCAGACAAAATTCGATTACGCGGGTGTACAAAGCGGCAAGTATGCCTTTGCCTTTGTGTCTACGGCTGCTCATCGCTGTGCTGAATTATTATGCAGCGTAAATGTGCAACGGCATTACTATTCTCTATTTGCGCATGCATTATCGACGCGCCACACATGCCGCATGCCGCACATATGCTTTCATGTCACTGCGTCATGCATTTGCATTTGCTTGCGGTTGCCGCAGCACAAAATTCTTGAAATATTCGCTTTGCCTGCTGCGATTTGCGGTTCATGCCCCCCAACCCCCAACGCTCGCCTCCGCCTCTGCCACGCCGGCGCTGTGCTTAGTTTTAGCGCCACAGCTTTTTGCCTGTGATTTGTATTCGCGCATATTTCTCATTTTGTCCCCATTCGTTCCGCATTTGCCAAATATCAAAGGATTCCGAGGTTGAAAGCCGTGTGTGGTCGCTAACGCAATATGTTCCGCTTTTAATGCCGTCTGTGGCAGGCAGTACTTGAACTCAGCTGCACGCGGGCCCGCCCAGTCGGTGTTGAGTCAGCGTGAGTGTGAGGTGTGGCGCTGCACATAACCACAGGGACACATTGTGCGGTGGCAGGAGCAGCAGCAGCATGTGTTGTACCGTTAATTTTGGCAACTCATAAAAGTCTCGATGAAGTTGATGATGCCACGCCACACACACACGCACATATATGCCGGCAACTAAGGTGGATGTTATGGCATTTTATCGCTTTGTGTCCTTGTCCATCACTCAAAGAGTGACTGGTGACTGGTGGCTGGTGACTGCTGACTGCTGTGAATGCTTGTTAATTTTTATATCCGCTTCACGCCTGCACGCTGTGTGGCTGCCACGACAAATCTAATGATTTCATTGACGCCGTGTTTCTGGCTTGTCTCTGTCAGCGTTGGCGTGTCTGGTTTTGTTGTCGGCAGCGGCAATGAAGTTGTTCTCTCTCAGTTTGGTGGAGTTGTGCCTGCGCTGACCGCATCATTAGTTAAACAAATGTGAATGAGGCTGGCACATGGAAGTGTTGTTGTAAAGTTGGTGTGGGCTTTGGTTGAAGCCTTGCAAAGTTGACATTGATTTAGCAAATAATGCCATGAAATGTTTGGCAGCGAGTCTCGCGAATAGTTTTAATTTAAAGTAGTAATAGCAGGGAGCAAAATACTATATACAATAGGAGCTTTATATATTATCATTAAATCGACTCAGCTGATCATGCTGATCATTTATGTTGTATGTAGAGTTTCCGACGTTTCCTTGTGGATGTTAGATACTTTTGCATGCGTTTGAACCAATTGCCAAAGCATTTTTGCTACTCAGATTAAGGTATCTCCAAAACGTGCGCTCTGAACGCATCAATCGCCTCTTCAGGTGTCGAAAAACGTTGAACTCTTAGTTTATTTTTCACTTCCGGTAACAAAAAGTAGTCATTCTTTACCAAGTCAGGACTATACGGTGGATTACTCATCAAATCGATGTTCTGAGTGGTCAAAAATACAGTCAATGTGTAAGAGCAGACATTGTCGTGGCAAAAAGCAATTCGGCTACGGCGATTGGTTTTCATAACTTCTTGAAAAACAACTGGAAAACAAATAGTTGTATATCACCCAGAATTTACTGTTCCGTGCTGTTCTAGTGGTATGGTTACGACGTGTCCAGTTTTTCTAAAAAAAAGTGCTTCTTGTCTTTACTTTAACTTTTGTTAGATATGAATCTTCATACAGTCGACTGCTGTTTTCTTTCAGGCTCATTTAAATCCACGATTCATCAGCTGTTTCATTGACGTGTTTCGAAACCTGCTATCGCATTTATTTAACATTTCTCTCAACCAATCGGGCGATTGACAAATTGAGTGGAAACCAACGAGAACCCTTCTTTTCGTTCCCATGACAGTCGGGTCTACGTAACCGGAACGGACCCGGATTTTTACTCGGCCAAGGACTGTCAACTCGGCAGAATTCTGCCGCTACAACAACAACAACAACAACAGAACCCTTCTTTTACAGTGAAATGTTCAACCAATATGGAATGTCTGTTCCGGTCACTAATGCCTCAATCTCTCGATAGGTCATGTGACGATCTTGTAAAATCAGTTTGCGCACGGTATCAATAGTTTCTGGACAGCAAATGGTTTTGGGCCACCTTCACGAAGTCGAGTTGCGGTGGATATGACTCAATCAAATTCACCATAACTTCAATAAACACTGGTCCTTGATGGAGCTTCATGGACAGAAATTATATTAAGTGCAGTGATGACTGTTGCTGAGTTAATCCATGTCGAAATTTGTAATAAATTTATGCGCGAAAATTTTCGCAATTTACTTCCAGTTTTTGGTCGCGATGATGTTTTAAGTTA
The DNA here is from genome assembly GCA_027475135.1 of Bactrocera correcta. Lineage (NCBI taxonomy): Eukaryota > Metazoa > Arthropoda > Insecta > Diptera > Tephritidae > Bactrocera > Bactrocera correcta. The sequence continues at coordinate 93,564,096 of CM050326.1, forward strand.
CTGTAAACAACAATTAGCGATCTATGCCAAAGTTCTGTATCTTTAATATCAAAAATGTCAAACTCTACAATAAAGTTATGAGTTGCCAGATTTCAACAATAGCCATTGCCAAACCAACCAATGAAATGAACAACGTTTACTATTGTTCACGTTCTGTAAAGAATGTGCTTCGCCCAATTTATGGTCAAAATTTCTGGACAATATTCGACCGAATATACCACGTCCAGCACGTAGTGAGAAAATATAGCAGCCGTAGCTGAGAGTGTATACGAAGACTGTGGGGAGTCGATACGGCGCCTTTCGCATCAACTTGGACTAACGTATGGAACGACTTGCCACATTTACGTGAAGATCCTAAATAGAAAGCATGCAAGATACCCCGTGTGCAAGAACTGAAGCCGCTCGACCTTCCCAAGCGACATCGCTTTACTCTTTGGGCTCTTGAAAAGTTCCAAGAAGATTCGACTTTTCGAGCAAACATTTTTCAGCGATGAGGTCATTTTCTAGTTCAATGGGTATGTAAACAAGCAGAATTGTCGCATTTGGGACAAAGAGTAATCTGAAGAAAATCAAGAGTTGCCATTTCGTCCAGAAAAAAAAATGGTTTGGTGTGTTTGAAGGCCGGTGGCATCATCCGTCCATATTTCTTCAAAAATGATGTTGGTGAGAACATAACCGTCAATGGCGGCCATTATCGCGTCATGATAACCGACAATTTGATGTCTCAAATTCAAGCTCTTGACCTCGGCGACATTTGGTTTCAGCAAGATGGCAGCCCTTCCACACATCGCATTACAAAAAGGATACGTTGGAACTGGCAAGTGTTTGATGTTGTGTGACTCTATACAATATCAGAACTAATTCTATCAAATAAATTCCTAACTGCTCCGAAACGTTAGTGCATGACAAACGTCTTACTGTCGATTGGCTAAATTTTAAAATTTCTGCTGCCATTATCGCGTCCATTAATAAAAGATGAATATTTTCCAATTTCTCAACGCCAAGCTTTTACGCAAACTACAGCGATAAGCTCCCCAGCCAAGCTGCTTCCTGCAGCTTGCAAAGAGGCGCTGTCGCACATTGAATTATGAAGTGTTTTGAGTTTCGCATTTCTTTATTACGCTTCTTAAGTATATCGTATTGGCTGGCAACCATCTGCAATCGTAAACAGTCAATATTATTAGCGAATTGCGGCTGAAATGCCACAGCCAGCGTTAAGCTGTGCGCTCGCTGTTTGCGAAGCGGCAGCGCATAAATTTGGCTACTAAGCAGCTTATGAGCGCAAACTTGCCGCTCAAATATTCTATTAAAATGTGTTATTTATTTCACTTTATTATTAATATACAACTTTGGCTTTAATATCTTTATTTTTATTTTCGAGCGTTTATGCCAGCCATCGCCGCTTAACTAGCGTGTTTGTGCAAGAAAGCGAAGAAAGTGGCGAAACCAAAGTTAAGGCGATTGGGGGTGGGCAGATCAAATAAGATATTGTGTTTTTAATATAATTTGTTTGCTAGGAAACTTAGGGAGAGTGTCGGAATAATATGGAGGTGGTAAATATTTTATAAGTCGTTATCATTTTTGTTGATATTTTTGAGAAATAAGAAGATGAATTGAGGAATTAAACGAGTCGATCGTTGCCGCTTTAAGTACTTCCATAGTTTGTTAAAACAGGAATTATTTAGTACCTGGAGAAGCGAATCCATATGACTGTCCAGACCAAAGGGCGATTGGAAGATATTCGGTTTAAGTAGAAAAGGAGATAAAAGCAACAAAAAAGCGACTTAAAACCTTCCAGGCTTTTAAAAAAAATTGGTCGTCAACAGTTTTGAGAGTATCGAACACTACCTTAAGGGGGGGGGGGTCCGAAAAAATTAAATATATTTACTAATATAACATACTACTTGGGTTCATTTTTCATTTTTTAAATCTAAAAAACTACTGGTTTAAAAGATTTCATCATTTTGTGTAGCGGACAATTTTTTTCGACTCAGTTCTTAACTGGAAACAAGGAAAAACCTCTAATTCGGTTCCTCAACTATGCCGCACCAATATGGTCGCCTGGATACAATGATACGCAGACGAGAAAGCTTCAGACTTGTCAGAATAGTGCACTCCTGACTACGACAGGAGGCCTCTTGATGTCTCCTATTGTACACCTGCATAGTGAGACCCGCAGAAATGATCCCCGCAGTCACCCGCCTGGAACATCAAGATGTCACTCCTCAATTACGTCGACTACATTAGACAATACGCCGAACAGACTTCGGGCGCAACAAACTTCCGACAAACGCTGACAGCCATTCACGGTAGAGTCATCAACGCCTTTCCTGATTCCCTTCCAGTGAATGGCGCACTCGGAGTCAAACCTCCAACCATTGCAGGCGAAGAGCTCGTGTTGCCGCGAGAAACGAGAGTGATCCTTGCGCAGCTTCGTTCTGGATACTGTGGCAGGTTAAACTCTTACCTATCTAGAACAGACCCCGATATCCCAATATATGTCCTGCGTGCAATGAGTATCCGCATGACATCTGGCATCTTCCTCCCTTTGCATGCCCCATCAACCGTCGAAACAGCACGTTTCTTGGCCTTCTTTGATGTCGAGGATAACTTGGCTAATCCTTACCATCCTTTCCACATAAGCTTTGATGTCGATCGGTTAGTTTGTAAAGAAGCAGTTTCAGTTACAGTCGGTTATAAGAAGCATAAAATAGCGCAGGGATTTCGTTCTCCCCTCTTTTAGCTAAATATTGTCTGAATTCCTCTTCTTACAGTGTATTCGGTTGATACACTTATGGTTGCAGTGAGCATACCATTCGTTTAGTGTCTCATCAAACTTGTCAATTTCGACAGACACCTCATCAAAAAGTATTATAACAATGTTTATTGCATACTTGAGGGCGCTTTTAAGCAAGAAATTTTAACTTTATTGAATTGCCAACCCACACTCCGCCCTCCACACTTCCCAACCTCCACATTTTCACACAGACGCGCAATCAAAATGACACAAACAACTAATTTAAATATTTTGCCTTCTCCACTTTCGTAAATAAATATTATATTAAAGCGTCAGTATAATTTCCGTCAGCTCAAATTGATTGCGTTAGCGGGCGTAAATAGCAAAATAGCGAAAATGGCATGGAAATTGCTTTGTTAGTGCGTGGGCGCAGCTGATGTCTTCCAGCAAGCCACCGACTTTGTTGCTGCGCAAATATAAATACCGCTATAATTACATTTAAGTGGACGGAAGTATGTGAAAGCGTTGCCGCTTCTCTGTTGGAAGCTGGTTTTCTGCTTTTAAATTCGACTCAATTTGTTGTTGGTTTGTCTTTGGAAAATCTTTCAGGTTTGGATTGACAAATAATGTCTTCCTGAGCCTCTTTCTTAACTGGTGGCATATTTTGTGTAAATTTTTCAGTTTTGCTTGAAAATATTTGGCAGCACTGAAGATATGCGACTGCCACGACATCTATTGATAAAATACGAAAAAACTTTTTCGACTACCCAATACTTTCAAAAAAGTAAAAAAATTTAGAATCTGGAAAAAATTTTAAATTTCGTTAATTTAATGTTTTCTTAATTTTGATGTACTTTTTCTCTCGATATTTTGTGTTTGCATTTTTATGCTCGTAATTTTCGCAGCTGCACGCCTACGCTGACTTGGAAGATCCTACTCAACTTTAAATCCACCAATAATGCATGTTGTTACATAATATTATTGTTGTTGTTGTTGTGAATATAGTCTTAATACATACAGAAGCTGCCATGTCCTTTTGCTGCTTTTCCATTACATTTGCGCCTTTTTGTTGTTTTTATGTTATTGTTGTTGTTTGGCATTTCTAATGCTATAAAATAAATGCTCAGTCATGTTTGGTAATTAAATTTCAATTAAATATTCATTGCTGTCGTCGTTGTCTCAATTACAAAAGAAACTTGTTGTGCCGACAAGATTTGCTTGTTCTTGTTGTTGTACACACGCTTATCAATTACAGAGCCCGAGCACAGCGTGCTGGCATGTGGCAGGCATAGTGTGTAGCGTGTGGCAGATGTTGGAAGCGAACAAGCAATTGTGTTGCGACATAAATACAGACACACATACACTCACTCACACACATATACATATACAAATACATACTTAGACATGCAATTAATTTTGTTTACAAGTATATTTTTCAATCAGAGGAAGCGATCTGGACTTTGCCTAAATTAAATTGTAATTGAAACGAACTTTATCACTGCTGTTTGTGGGCGTGTTTGTGTTTCGAAAGTGTGTGTTATGCAACATGGGGGACTTAGAAGGCCTTATGTATACAATATTATATAAATTTATTAAATTTATTATATAATATTCATTGGACTTGCTGGTCTCCGAAAACATCACAAGCCAAGTGCTATACCATGCGATTGTGAAACGAAACTGCAAATTAGCCAAAAAGCACCAGCCTTAGGTGTTTCTAAGTCAATTATAGGTATAAAGTTAGTATTTTCGCTTTCTTACGAAATACTTTCATATTCCGAAGTGTTTTTTTTTTTTGAGTGAATCATCAAATATCGGTCGAGTGATGTAGCTTTCGTCTTCGATAAGATTTAGGACTCCAAATTCACGTTTTGAAATCGACTTCCCAACTACCCAATCATTAATATGGAGTATCCATTTTGTCAAATTTACATAATTACTGTCAGTACTTTGTGCTTGCTCGTCTTGCTTCTTTGCTTTCGTTCAGATTTCAGCGATTCACACTCCTTGAAGAAAGAAGCAAAGATCATTTTTTCATATGTAACATGTTATGTAAGTACTAAGTTTCACCGCCGGTTTGTGCGATTCGCTATTGACCAGCGTTTGATGAAACGAAGGCATTTTAAATTGGCTTGGAGTAGGATGTTGTTTTCAGACGTGTAGCTTTCAATGAGGAAAACATTATTTCGAATTTATCATTCTTCATAGCTCCTACCTGATTTATACTCAAATTGTTCAGCCATTTAAGGGATTACATAGGTTTCCTCGGTTAAAAAACAGTATTTTTCCCAAAATTTTTTGACATATAAAAATGATATATTTTATTAGATTTTTTTTTTTACAAACATAAGCTATTAACAAAGAAATTCTGATATTTAAAAAAAAAAAAATATTTTAAACTCGGCCACTGCGACGCTATTTCCGGTGACCCCCGGGAAGAAGATGCGCCCGCGTTGGTAGGACAACTCCTTACAGGATCTTAAGTGGAAAAATACATGTTTTAGTTAAAACGTTAACTTAAAACTTAGACGAAGAAAAAAACTGAAATTTTATTTTTGGCAGACTTTTTTTTCTAAAAAAACGAAAATTTTGCGATATTTTTTTTCAAGTTGTATAATATCTCAAAGACCTGTGTACATTTTCATGAAGATTGGTGGAAGTTCTCGAGAAATCTTGCCAAGCTACTTTAAAAACACAGTTTCGAGAAAAATGAGTTCAAAGACGGCGCACTTAGCCTAGCTAAACTCGAGCGCCCAAGTTTCAAGGCTGTATCTCCGAAAGTAATACTCGGATCAACTTGAAAAATTTGGACAACATTCTAGAGGAAAAAAATATGAGAAAAATAATAAGAAATATAATTTCATAAAAGAAGATAAGTTTGTTCTTTAGTAAATAACTTAATCGCATTACAAAATGGTTGGGGATAAGGCAATAAAAAAATCGATGTTTAGTGAATGGCTCCAAATCGAGATCTTGATTTTAATAATAAAATTTTGTTCACCAAGAAACCTTACTTTTGGCTAAATGAGTCCACTAACTAACAAAGTTGTCGCGTTTGGAGTGATGGCAGTCCACAAGCCATTGTTGGGACGCTCCACCCACAACCACAAAAAGTCATTGTTTGCTGTGCTCTATGAACAGAGGGAATCATTAGTTCACATTTCTTCAAACATAAAGGCTTAAATATTACCGTCAATTGGAAATGCTATAGAGCCAATGCTTATTTCGTGCCTGAATTGGAGGATGTTAATGTAGACGAACCTTTTTGAAGAAAACTTTTGGGGAAGTCAGTGGAATTATTGGACCATATTTCTTCAAAATCTCCCGGTGAGAACGTAACCGTCAATGATGACCATTAACGGAATTTTGTTTTTTGTACAAATCGCATCTATTGAGAGAAGACTTCGTTGAGCAGATAATTTTACGTTTTGGGTCTGTCGATTGACCACCAAGATCGTTCGATATCACCCCGTTAGACAATTTTCTATGGGGATATGTAAAATCTGAACCAAAATATCATGCGTGTATGCTCGAACGAGTTATAGAAAATTGAACTCATCGGATGGAACCTTAGACGCAGCCGCAGCCAAATTATTTTTATATATCGATAAAACAAAGGCCATTATTTTTGAAATTCAATAATATGGAGATTAAACAAAAAGGTTTACAAACGCTTTCTATAGCAGACATTTCAGTCGAAAATTCAAAAGAGTTCGCATTAGTGTTTAATTCTGTTGGTATTAGCGATAGTATGGCATCATTGTGCTATGATTTTAAAACTCGAAAAACTCAAAATTTCGCGAAATTTATTAACAGAGGAAAGGGTAAAGCATTTCAATTCTCAAAACGCCTTTAATGTTTAATGCACGCTTCTATGTTTTTATGGTTGCCGACGCAGGACGACAAATTTTCTTTGAATATTCATTACTACAGAGTATTTTATGCAAATGTGTGCAAACGCATGAAGCTTAAATATTTAATAAATTTCGCTGTATTTGCCTTTCAAAAAGCCGCCAACGAAGCATTTAAGAAAAAAAGCGGTTGCGTGCGTTTGTATGTGTGTATGTGTGTGTATTCAATGAAAGAGTTGTTGTTCACTGCCTGTATTAAATGGCGTGGGAGTTTGATGATTCCCGTTGTTGTTGAATAAATACTCAGCTAAATACATAAACACATATATGTATGTATGTATACGCACACTGTTTATATTTCCCCGCAGGAACAAAGTGAGCTATAAATTAATGAATGATTGAGTGAGTGAGTGTTTGTGTGTGTGTGTGTGCGAGTGCCTCGGGCTGTGCGTAAATGCCGAGCGTGTGATGGAATACATCATCAGAAATGCATTACACAAATAAACACAGGCGCTTACAAATCACATTTGCGTATGTATGTGTATGTGTAGTGTGTGTGTGTGTGTGTGCGATACATGTGCGCTTGCATAAATAAAAGCGAATTTAGACAATCACAACGCATTTGCACGCACATGCAACAGTAATGCGCTTGTCGGTCTGAAATGTGTATGTGTGGATGGGTTTTCAACGTGCTCGCGCCTAAATGTATGCAATGCTTAATTTACGACGCTTTTAAAAGTGTGCGGAGTTGTTGCCACTTTGCCACCGGCTGGCTTGTGTTGTCTGTGCTCAGCACTTTCCGCTCGACAATTGTTGCTTGCAGCATTTGTTGTTTTTATTGTTGTTTGTTGTTTATTGTTGTGCGTTTGTTGTTTATACATATGGCAGATTTGAATTTTTAATTGCGCCCACTCAACGCAGAACGCAGCAGCTGAGTGAAATGATTACAGTTATGCCTTGTTTGCCGCTTTGTGGTTGCATCGCATTTCATTTCTGCTTTTTTACCGTTTTTACCGTTGTCTTATTGTGCTAGATTTTACTGTTGCACACTTTATTCTTGATATGCTGTTGTTGATGAGTTCTTGTTTTTGCTTTGTTCTTTTTCAACTTTCTCCTCTTCAGTGCCGTTATGATTGCTTGGGTTTTGCGCGCTCGCATTAACTCCTTTGGGCACTCGGCGCTCAAGTCCTTTTCCACATTTGTATTTACGTAAGCTGTTTTGCACGTTAAGCAAAAACAAGCGCAGAGCATACGCAATGCTCCAAAGCTGCGTCGCTTTATTGTTGTTGGGACGAGTTGTAGTCTTATCTGTTTGTATCCCCACAAGACCTGCCGGTGTGGCTGCGCGCCAAGCGTTTGCTGTGTCGTCGCATGTGCGGGTGTTGTTGTTTTTTCTCGTTTGTTGTTGTTGTTTTTTTCTAGTTGGTTTTTGTTGTATTTCTTTTGTTGCTGTTGTTTTTTCTGGTTGTTGTTGTTGCTTTTCTCTTTTGTTGACTTGATTTTCTCATTTGTTGTTGTTGCTTGTTTTGTTTGTTGTTGTCGTTGTTGATTTTCTCGTTAGTTGCAGTTGATTTTCCCATTTGTTGTTGTTGTTTTTTCTCGTTTGTTGTTGTTGTTTTTCTGGTTTGTTCTTGTTGTTGTTTTTTGGAAACGTTATCGTTCCTTTGCTTCATTTTTAAACACACATGCCGTTGGTTGTTTGCTGTTGGCAGCCGCTGGAGTACTTAAATTTGCCGAGTACTCTGCAGTTGACAAAGAATTTATTGTCTTAAAAATGCAATTAAATTCGGCTTGGTCTTTTTGCAAGCAGGCAGGCAGGCGGACAGGATTTTTTGGCCTTTGTTCTTGCGACCGCTTGGGATGGTGCCAGGCAGCACTTTAAGCAGTTTGTTTGACAAATTCATCTGCGTTTGCTTCGCATTTGCGTGCCTACACCGCCGACTTCCCTACTCATAAATGAGTGTCTTACATACACATATGTATACATATACATACATACGTATGTATATATGTATGTGTGTTTGTACTTTGTTGCGCCAAATTAAGTCGCCTTATTTATTTCATTTTGCTCTCTATTTGCGTTTTTGTTTGTCGCGCTCGCTTTACGCACTCTTTTGCTGCTCGGCCATTGTTCGCCTTTGTTTATCCTCGTTATTTGTATTTGCGCAAACAGTCGTAAAATGAAGTGAAAAGTCAAACAAAGCGACATTTGCATGTGGAAGTTGTAAACATGAAAATTATTTAGCTAAAACGAATGCGAATTTTATTGCGCCGTCCGGCCGGAGGGTGGAGGAGGGGGAGGTAACAATGTTGTAATTATGTTTATGAAGAAAAGTAATTAACGTTAAGGAGATGTAAAAATTATCATATCTAAATAAAAAAGTTGATGACGATGAATCAAAGTGGATTTAAGTGCCGAAGTTGCGTTGTTAAGTTCGTTAAGAGAATTTCTAATGGCTAAAATGACCGTGACGGAGATTTAATAGACTGACTGCAAGCCAGCAAGAAACCCATAAAATATGGGTAGAATGAAGTGGATACAATGTTGGCGCTCGTTTGGTGCAGTGTGAGTAGCGAAAGCTTATTTTCACATCAAATGGAGGAATAAGTGAAACAACTGCTTTGAGTCTGTCGTTCCTCTTAAATCTAGTCTTAAACTGCCTTAAAATGTGATCAGATGTGCGTCGCAGCTCCTCAAGTAGCCACCAAGTGCCCAGAAATCGTAAAAGATCATGAAAAAAATTTACTCGGAAAGGAGTGCATCGATGGCATGTGTTTGCCTGAGAATAGCTTGCAGTTGGGATGGTCTGAGAATGACGCGTTTCTCGCATTCTTCTTGCGCTAAAGACTTGAATGTTCTTATAAAGAAAGAGTCGAAAATTGGAGCCTCTTAATGTTCTAGCTGCTTTGAGAGTACATGCGATGCACTTAAATTTGATGAGTCTTCTTCTTTTTTGGCACTACAACCTGGGTCGAAACAAAAAACTTCCCAGTTGCTTCTATTCTTTGCGAGCTCACCAAATTTGTACAGCCCAGACAGACAGGCAGACAGGCCGCTAAGTACTTGGTCCTTCATTGAATGCGTGGGCGCGTTTGCTTCTATTGTCCACTTATGGGTCTCGAGTCGAAGGAGCTTTTCGTTGGAGCATCATCTTCCATGCGAATGACGTGGCTAACATGTGCTTGTGTATAGCTCTTACTTGGTTCCGTCTTCGATATATATCGCTCACGTGTAGGGATCCAAAGATCTACCGAGGAACAGTTCTCTTGTATGCTTTTTTCCATTTTGGTTTGTCATCGTAGTACTGGTAGAATTTATTTACAAGCCTTAACTTTTAAACATAGTAGCACAACAGTGATGTAGTTCCCAAGATGCGATGAATCTTTGCGTGGAGACTCCGAATACATTGTCTTGGCCACGTTCACCACAAGGCCAACCTCTTTCGGTTCGTTTTCTAGATCTGAAAAGGTTGCTCTAACGGCTCTGTTGTTAGAGCCTACGACAAAAAGCTGATGGGAATCGATCTGTTCTATCAATTTGCTCTAATATGTTTTCCTAACTAGACATGAGACCGAGTTCCTTGCGGTTATGTCGGCCCGCTATTTCTTGAAAACGGTATTTTCACAATAATTTCCCTTCTCCAGTTGTAATGAAGAGACTAAACAGCTCATTCAGTATTTGCTCTCAACACCGTTGTCACCACTTTCTTCTACACGTCAAAGTTAACGGTATACCGCGGAAATATTTATATAGTAGTAAATCAAACTACCTAAAGTCGAACCCGAAGCTTCACAGTAAGCTAAGAGTGCAACACGGAACCGCAACAAACCCTTGTATTAGACTGCCTCAGTTGTGCATAGCACAAAACATACAAACAACCACATGCAAAGAGTGCCACAAAATCCATTTTCACTTCAACTCTTCGCAGAACTAATCTGAAATTTGCTTCGCTTGCTGTTGATTTTGCGGTTTTTGCTGTCATTGTTGCAAGTCGCTACAAGTCTCCCATGCAGTCTGTCTGCAACGGTAAATTCAAAATCAGTGCGCAACAAAATGCAAAATGCTTGGATTTGCGTGGTAATATCTGGTGGTGCTTATTGATTGTTGTATGTTTGTGTGAAGGGGGCGGACTCGTGTATGAAATGCGTGACTTCACCGATGTTGAGCGCCTGATTATTGCGGAAATAGTACATGCATTTGCCGTGCCACAAACCGCATTTTGTAGTCACAGGTGGCGCATGTGAGCAGTTGCTCCCATAGCTTCACAACCCACATCATTAAATTTTACCATTATGACATGGCTTCCTTCATCAACTGAGGGCTCAGCTATCACGTGGCGCTTAGCCCAATGAAAATATGAAGTCCAGACAATCTCTTCTCGGCTCTTCTTACTGTGTCAGTTGAAGCAAGAAAATCAATGTCTAAAGGAGCCCACACTATTCTGGGATTGCTGTTGGAAATTTTTTAACTCCAAAAACGCTGAAAAATTTGGATCGTCAAGGCGATACACTTCTTGAAGAAGTCTAACAATTTTCCTAAACCATTTGGAATGTGACATTAAAACTACTGATTGGGAGTTTACCTCTTCGATGTTTAGTTGTCATTAAATATCTTTCTATCGAGCATTTTCTTGAGATCTTGGGGATTGAAGAGACTCGTTGGTGTCTAGAAACAAAAACAATTCACCAAACAAAAAAATAAATATTTCTGTCAAATTTCAAAGTCGTCCTTTAGTCTCTTCAAAAATTTGTTACACGTATTTTGCAATTCAGTTTATTACATTGTTGGTCTTTACGTTTTAATCCTTTTAAGCGTTGCCACCCGTTCGTGCGGCGGTAACTTTGGCTGCTCGGCACAGCCATCATGGCATATGCTCTATGACAGCGGCGATTACAAGTCCCAGCACAACTTTTGCCTATTGCAGGTAAATCGGGGTGCATTTTGTTGTTGCGTTCAGTAACGAACTTAAGCCTTTGGCGCCGCCACTAACACGAACTTTATCGTTTGCCAGCGCGCAACTTAGAACTTAGACCTTTACAAGTTTAACGTCAAACCGAATAGCGTCAGACATGTATGTGCGTGTGCTTGTGCGGATGTGTGACAAATTGAAATTCAATAAAATCTTTTGTTTTAGTTCCGTCGGTGCTTTAGGGTACCAAAAATTGTTGTCACGGTGGCGGCAATTGCCGAGCATTTGCCACAACACGTCAACAACCTTGGCAAACTGCTGCACCCGAAGCCTGTTTTGCTTGTCAATTGCATACACACACAAGGCCAACTTGTGCCATCGCCATGCTGTGTTTTGATTGTGTCACCTTCAAAGTGTTTCTCAATCGAATTTCAAACTTCGCGGCAGGTTCAAGCGTGTTAACGTTGGCAAGTCCACGGGGACGTTATGAGTTGCGTGCACAAAGTTCAAATGTGTAACCCTTTTGGTCCTTTCGTTGTTCTATTGCTTTGAAGATGAAGTGAACTGGGCTTTTATTGAATTAATGTTTTAAGTATCAAGAGAACAGCAAGCAATAATTTCTGTATTATAATATTTCAAGAGCCACTTCGGTATTACGCGTAAATATAGCCTTCAAGGTGAAGCCCCTTGAGTTCCTTTCGCAACTTCTACTCGCAACTTCTAACAGCTACTTAAAGAAACTGTAACTACCTTTTGGAAGTGGGAAGGCCTTGATAAATTTCCTAGAATTTCTTATCTATCTTTTGATAATTATATTGTTGTGTAATTCTTCTGTCTATGTATTCTCGTTTTCTGTTTACTACTTTCAAGTTCTCCTTTGAAATATTGGTAGTCGAAAAAGTCTTTTCGTATTTCGTCTTATTTTTCAAACTTCAACTTTTTTATATTTATTATGAACTTTAATGAACCAAATATGTACCATTTTGGTTAACCACTTTTTGTCATTTTTCCGATAGAGACATTATTCAGTGTAAAACTTTTCTGGTTTCTCGACGAAAAACTGCGACAAGTAATTTTTACTGCAACGAAATCTATAGACAAAATACGAAAAGACTTTTTCGACTACACAATAGTACGTTTCATGACATCTTGGTATTGGGAACGTCGTGATTAGCAACTTTGTCGTTATGACACCACGCCTAAATGTAGGCAACATTTTTAATTATATCAGCTGATATTAGTTCGATATTAATCGGAACTTTAGTAACAAATCTCTAAACATTTTATCACGTATTTAACACTGGATTGAATCGAAAATTCACTAACTCATCACATTCAACATTTTTGCAGCAAAGCCTGCAGCGGCAAAACCTTCAGCCGAAAAGCAGCCCCGCTAGCATGGTACCCAGATCCAAAAAAAATCCAACACTATAGTATAGCTAACAACTACACTCTGAACACACACCCATGGCTTTAGTTCCTGCCGCATATCCTTGCTTTCACATTTCTATCATTTTCTCTACCAGCCAGAGTAACACTTTGGAGGTGGCGGTGAAGACAAACACCAGAGATCCGCAAGCTAACTTTCCCACCCTTAATGTGGGTGGGTGGCAAGGTTGCGTGTTGTTGCAGCTTAGTTAGACACACGCATGAATTGCAACGCTGGGTGTTGCAAACGGCCGCACTGACAGCAATAACAGCGTTGACAATGCCACACATTGTTGCATTTTTCGTTTGTTTGCCCGTGGCGAAGTGAGTGCAATGTCTGAACGTGTAGCACGTAACAACTATAGCAGTGTGTTGCATGCATCAAGCTACAAGGCACCTTTATACTTGTACATATTCAAGGCGAAAAAAGGTGTTCGAGGGCTAGCAAGGTAACTGAAGCTCAGCGTAGTGGAGCATCTTACTATGCTCTAATTTTACAGTTAGCTGTAATGTATGGGATGTCAATAGTAAAATTGACCATCTATTTTCGGATACATCATAACCACAAAGTGTTGCATGCTTTCTTGCAGGCTAAGAAGCAGAGCGTTGAGATCAAAGGAGATTTAGCGAACATCAGCAGAAAAGCGAAGATTTTTTTAACAGTGTATGTACTACGGACGTGTGTTGGAAGTTATCAAGAACTTGATGGTCAGTTTGTCTGACAGTTATATGGTAAAGTGTTCCGATCTGAAAAATTTCTTCGGAGATTGCGCCATTGCTTCAGATATTAATCTATGCCAAATTTCGTTAAGATATCTCGTAAAATAAGAAAACTTTTCTTACAAGTACTTTACTCCGACCATTCAGTCTGTATTGCTGCTACATGCTATAGGAGTCCGATACCGGCGGTTCTGAAAAATGAACAGTTTATTGGAGAAAAAGGCGTATTGAGTCCTCGACGTTTCCTTCTGGATGTCCCAAACTTCGTGGCAAACTTTGTATATTCTGTTCAGGGTATAAAAAGTTCTTTATACAGAGAGACTAAGAAGATCTGAGTTTGTCTGTCATTTTTTCCTTCTATTGACTTCTGTCACGCTTTTTCGTATGTTTTTCAAGAATAACTTTGCTATTTTCGTGCCTTTCATCTTTGGCAGCCAAGCTTTATTGACATGACAAAACTCTTAAGTAAGTATGACTGCGAGAATACTCCTTAAGATTAGGTTGGGCGTGAAGTACAACTTACGGACTACAACTTCATAAGACTATTTTAGAAACTGGAGAAACAGTATTAAGGGACATAGAAGAGAGAAAAACAGAATTGTGGGGTATAAAAGAGAGAAAGAGAAAGTCGTCATTTTCTTCACTAAAGCTTGCTTTCAAGTAGGTTTCTATAGCGTTCTCCTTCAGTGCAGACCGTGGTGCGTCACTTCAAAGATAATGGAGTACAAATTAGATGATGTTTGCATCACGACCCAAGACCTAACGTGCGATTGTATTATTTTTATCTCAGTCTTTCCGAGGATGTGACTCACTATCTTGGGCAGATGGAGGTCTGCTCTGCTGGCGAACAGCAAATTGTGTGGTTACTTTATAAGTTACCTCTATACTTCAGATTCTAAGGAGAGTGCACACAATGGTTCCAGTTATGCAACATTTACCAAGCAAAAATTCTGGCAAGACGGAAACACCACTTTGAAAATTTTTCAAATAATCCCGAAAATAACGGCAAGAATTCGCCTCTCTTCGAATTAAAAATTCAAATTTAAGCGTCTCATTTTGTGCGAACACTAAGTGTTCTCACATACAAGTATATTTGAAGCGTATGCAATTGCGTGAATAAATATTCATGATGCTTCGCAGTCGTAGTTGCGGCTGGCGCGCTTGCTGCATGCAACACAGTGCAACGAAAAACACTTAAAATTTCCCAAAGCACCTGAGGGATTTACTGCTGCTTCTTGCGTTGTCTTCCACCAACGATGCCATCACGTCAGTGACATGCTTGTTATTGTTGTTGTTGTGCGTCCTCATTTGTTTCGCTTCTTTTCGCATAAACTTCAAACAGCTGTTGTGGCATTCTGCGCGTGCGCACTGCCGCTTATTGGATTTGGGCCAAGTTTTGTGGCATGCAACGCATATGCCACACCATACATACATACAAGTATGTGTATGAAATGCAACTGTTTTATGTCGCGCAAGTAATCTATCAGGTTTGCGACATATTTTCCTAGACTATCGCAGTTCTTTCGCTGTTTGCGGCGCATATGCACGTGTGGCACAAACCGTACGCCAGCAAATTCGTTGTGAGAAATTTGAGGACGAGAATTTTTGCGGATTTCATAAAACTTTTTCCATTAAGCGACAACGAGAGCTAAAGCTCAAAGCAGATTGCTTACAATATCCCTTCTGCAGCGCCGGAATAAAGCAGCGACAACTTGAGTCGCGTGAGTGTGCGTTCTCATGCCCGACATGTGTTTGCTGTGGCACCTGCATTTGTTTTGCTGTTTATATGCATTTGTATTCGCCATCCTTTCGGCAATTGCAATACGAATGTGAGACATGTTGAAAGTTCCAGGGTTAGCGTAGATATGCAACGCAAAACTTGCCGCTTGCCACTTGCCACTGCCGCTTGTGTAACCTCGAAGCTTCGCGCAGCCAGTAGCTAAAAGAAGAAGTCAAGAAACAATAGTGCCAACTTGGCGATTCTTCAACTTTCGATTCCCCACACTCCAGCGAAAAACCCATCGTCTCTGTAAGTCTTTGTGTGAGTGTGTACGGAGGTACATTGGTTGCTATAACTTTAGCGATTCTGGGAAAAGTCGGTTGCAGCACATTTATAACGGTTGGCTGACGCGCACGGCACCTGTCCTGGTGGTCCGCAATTGTGACGCTTGCTGCGGCATTTTGTATATCTTAAGGCGCAAATCATTTGAGACCAAAGACAAACAACCGGCGAAGACTTTGTGATTACAAAGGAAATTTGAACAGCGACAAACGGCGTACAACGCGATTGGATTGAGTGTGAATAAGTATGATGTGAGAAGGGACAATGAGACTTAGAAGTTGAAGGTAGCAGAGACTGTCATAAGTACATATGTCTGTACATATATAGAACATATATGACATATGTGTGTATGTAGTTTGTCTCTGCTTCTTTGCCGTTGTGTTAGACGCATAAAAATGTAGAGTCAAGTTATTAAAGCTGTCACTCGTTAGGTTTCTATAAATCCGAGATGCTTCTGATAATAATACGACATCTAAAAATAAAATAATATTGGGTGGTCGAAAAAGTCTCTTCGTAATTTTAATCAAATTTTGACCAATTTTTTTTTTTATATTTCTAATGGACTCTAATGAACCAAATATGTACCATTTTGGTCGACCACTTTTTGCCATTTTTCCTCTAGAGACATAATTCTATTAGAGTAAAACTTTTCTGGTTTTTCGTCTAAAAACTGCGACAAATAATTTCCACACGCTTCTCTTGAGCCAACTTTACTCCATTAAGGGAGTTCTGCATTGACCAAAACAAATGGTAGTCTGATGGTGCAAGATCAAGGCTATATGGTGGGTGCATCACAACTTCCCAGCCAATCTCTCCCATTGTTTGTCGAGTCATCAAAGATGTGTGTGGTCTAGCGTTGTCCTGATGGAAGACGAAGCCCTTTCTCTTGATCAGTTCTGGCTGTTCTTTTTCGAATCTCATCAGTTGTTGACAGTAAAATGTAGAATCAATCGTTCGACCAGGCTGGAGCAGTTCTTGGTGGATAATACCTTTTCAATCCCACCAAATACTCAGCATAACCTTTAGAGGCGATAATCCTGGCTTTGCGACCAATTGTTGAGCTTCACCACGCTTGGACCATGATCTTTTCGCACATTATTGTCGTATTTGATCTACTTTTCGTCTACTGGTTCAGAAATGGCTCGAATTCATTTCGTTTCAACGAAGAATCGCAGATGTTAATTCGGTATATTAAATTTTTCGCAGATAATTCAAACATCGAGCTTCTTTTTGTAACCAGCCTTTTTTAAATGGTTCAAAAGCATTTGATGATAAATGTTAAGTCTCTTAGCCATGTCATGGCTGCTTATATGACGGTCCTGGTCAATCTTTTCCTTTATTTTATCGACTATATTTCAAGCGATTATGATTACTTTTATTTAAACATTCCCATTACATTCAACTCTGTTGAATAAAACTGATTGCTTCGGTGCTAGAAGTCGCGCTGTCATCGGTCCATTTCAACATTTGCAACATTCTAAAAATAAAAAGAAATCTAAAAAAGCAAAAAACGAAAAATGGAAAAACAACTTTGCTCACTTTTCTTGCTGACAAAATGGGAAAAGTTTAAATGACGTTGCAGCATGAGTGTTGCGCTGCGTTGCTGCAACTCATACGTTAACACCGTTTCATTGTATGACGCGCGAACAGTCGACGGAAGTTGGAGAAAGAGTGCGCGGCTGTCGGCCTGAGTTTCAGATAAAGACGTTGCGGATAAACACAGCTGGAAGTCGGCAAGCCCAATCGTAAGGTAGCCGTTGAGTTGGTGAGGCGGGCGAGTTCAAAAGTGAGCATTACTTAAAAATTATAAAAATGCATGCATGTGTGTTTGTATGTGTGTACACGTGTTTATTTATTTAGAAAGTTTGAGTTGGAGATGCTCAGTTGGAGCACTTGCCGTGTTGCATTAGCAGGCTTGACGGGGCAGTTTTCCAATAGAGTTTTTTTCAAGAGAGATATGTGCATATGTATATGCATGGTTGTTAGCTTCTCTGTGTGGCTAGTTAGCGCCAGCACATATGTTTACGAGGGCGCATTGATAAGTTCTTGTCTGAAGAACAACAAAGTAAATCTCACCGTCATCAAACTGATTGGACCTTATCAGTGTGGCTTCTGGCCAAGAAAATCAACAACCGACCGGATATTCACCATGCGGTTAATCTTGGAAAAGACGAACGATGACAACATCTGATGAGACGATGTTACGAGTTTTCGAGAGAAATGTTCTGTGGAAGATTTATGGTCCTTTTATTGGTATTTGCTGGATTCGTTCGATGAGATGTATGAGATAGACGATGGCAAAGTTCAGCGAATTAAGATACAGCGGCAACGCTGGCTAGGTCATGTCGTCCGGATGGGCGAAAACACACCAGCTCTGAAAGTATTCGACGCAGTATGCGCAAATACATACGAATATTGTTTCGCGTTTCACCTTGACCGTGGAATAATCCATCCGAAGCATGTAAAAGATCCTAAATAAAGTCCAATACTACGTTTAATACCATTGCTCTCTGAAAGTGTTAAATCTATTGGAAAATATCACTCAAATATTTTTCGTATCATAGGAATCTTATTTTTTCATAGACTGGCAGACTCTTTAAAGTGCCCCAAATGCAGTCTAAAGTGCATAGCGAAACCTGCACACATATAAAAGTAATTTCCAAGCACTTGCAAGTGCCGCAGTTGTTCCGTTAGTTGTGCATTGTGGAGTCTGTGTATGTTTTTGTCAGCAAAACTTTTCATATTTGCAGCTCGTTTCACGCGACGTTGCCACTTGTGCAATGTTGTACGTGTCAAAAAAAATACGAAAACCATAAAATTTGACTACAAAATTATATTGAAAAAATAGAGTGAGAAGCGAAAACAAATAAGCGAAAAAAACTGTGTAAAAGTTTTGCTTGCATTACCTTGCCACTCGTAAGTGCAAATGTGACAGAAAAAATAAGCAGCCAAGAGAAGCTTGTCAATATTTAAGAACAAATATTTTTTGTTGTTGTTTTTTTTTGGCTACTCAGAGCAGCTTTTCTAGTGAAAATGCACGCAGAGACTTAGAAATATATTTATTACTTCAGTGCAACGCATTTAATTTTTTTTTTTTTAATTTAAGAAGGATAAAGAGCTTTTTAAATTAAAAAATTAGATAGTAAATGTTTTGTTGTTAATGAGGTACCGATATTTTTGCTGAAAATTCGTTCATTCAGACCTGGATCATACATACCTTTATTGTATTCACACTGCTGTAACTGGAGGCAAAAATTTTCATTTAGAGCTCGACAAGTAGTCCGGAAACGCCGTGAGGGTGCTGAAAAATTTATTTTTAAGGCACTCCGAAAAAAGTTCCATGGAAATATGTTCTCTTTGACCTGTATGAAAGTGTGGACCAATAAACCCTTCTGATGACAAATATCACCATATATTGACCTTAGGGAATGCGGTGAATCAGTTGATTTAAACTGATTTGGTTTAGATGAATAATTTGAATTATAAACCACAGAAAGCTGAATGAATTTCAACAGTATCGTGAGTGCCACTTTTGAGAAGATAGGTCGGCTTAATTACGAATCCAAACTGTAACGCAATCTGCGATCTGGTCGAAATCAATCGGCTCGTGGTTGATTCATTGTTTCATCAGTAATTTCATAATTTTTTTTCTGCTACCGATTCTGATGTAGGTTAGGATAGGTTGAGATGTCGATTCCAACATGGATCTCACTTGGACAACTCAGAACGTTGATCTGTTATGGTCTGTTATGGTACTTAAGTATGTTATGGTAATTTCAGGTAATTTTTAAAGTTTCGTAAAAAAAGGCAATTAATATTTTTACTATCCATTTTTTACTAGTTATTTCTTAATTTTTGAAGAGTACAGAAAAAAAATTAAAAACTAAAAAAAGTAAAAATTTTCAAAAATTATGAGCTGACGAAGTGGGGGGTCTCTAAAAATTTCCACGTGACCATGCCCATGATTTCAACCCCCCTAGTTATTTGAAACCAAAAAAAAAATATTAATCTAGAATAATGTCGCAATGGTCGGAACTACGAAAAAGTGGGAAACATTTTTTTTCACAAAATGGCGACTGCCTGAAAAAAATTTTTTGTATCACTTTTTCTGACTATTTCGAATTTTTTAAAAATAATAAAAATGAAAACTTTGAAATGGGGCTAGTTCCAACCATAGACAAGCCTATAAAGAAGAATCTATAAAAATTTCAAGTAAATCGGTCCAGTAGAACCTGAGAAATCGTGGGCATCGTTCCAAAAAAGTTAGTTTTGAGAAAAACGCGTTTAAAGTTCTCTAATGTATTTTGTTCGTTTAGTTCCGGTCGAACCAGTTTGGATGCCGGGTCAGAAAAATGCCTATATCTTCGAAAATAATTTGAATTTTGCAAAATCCTCTTGTACACATATTCTGGAATAGTTAAATTTTAAAAATATAAAAAAAAAATTTCGATTTTTTTTTAATTTTTAGACTAGAATACCCCCTTAAAGCACCTACCTAGTAGGTCATAAAACCCTTACAAATCGACAAAGCGCTTTGAGCCTGGCATAAATTTGTTGAGATGGCTGATGCTAGCTTTTGCTTTGTCTGCTGGTTCATGGAAGGTAAAACTACATATTTTAGTTTCAGTCTTGCAAAGGCTGGTCAATGGTAGAGAAAGTGCTGGGATGTTTCCTCCGCACCTTCTTTCACACAACTTTGAGAACTAGTCGGTGTTGAGCCGTACCTCAAGAAATCCTATTGAACAATCCTAAGTAAGAGTCCGTAAAATTCGCAAAATAAATTTTTCTGAGAGCAAATTACCTGCAGCCTACACTGCCTTTTAGACTCCTACGCATATTGATGCTGGTAAATACAATATTCGTGGAGAGCGCAATCATTTTATACTCGTATCTTGTCAAATCCGGCTACCCCATTGATGTCATATTCTTTTAAATATTACAACAAACACTCACCGTTATACACACATACATACAAACACACACAAATATACAAAACTGGACTTACTTGTCTGCGATTTTGGGACAACGCTTGACCTTTCGCACTTCAGCTGTTCTGCATAATTTGATTCCAATGCCGTGGCCACCGCAGCAGCTGTTACGGTTGGCTGCTCACTTAAGATTCGTCCATTTCAATTTTAGCCAATTCTTCTTGTTCAGTTGCTCGTACATACAAAATTCCTTAGCCTCGAAGCTTTTGTCCGCTGGGGCCAAGTGCGTATACTTTTCTGAGTTTGTGCTTCTGCGGATGTGTGTGCGTTTGTGTAGGTATTTTCTGGCTGACCCGGCAGGGCATTTCTTGTTGTTACAATAATGTACTTCAAAAGCAATTATTAAGTGTCTTAATGGGGTCTGATATATTTAGAAAAGGTTGAAATTGGTACGAAGCAGGATCTAAAACGAGGACAGTTTTTTCTAATTTATTTTTCAAAATACGGTTCACCTACCTTTCTTGATCTAAATAGTGACCTTTTGAGCTCTTTTTGTCTTCTATAAAAGAAGAAAATCTTAAAAGCTCGATGTTCAATGATATGGTATCAACTTTTGAGGAATCCCAGCTTTGAAAAAGGTGATATCCTAGATGAAATGTTGGTATAGTAAAGCTTATAATAAAATCGTGCACTTAATTAAGCCTTGAGAGAACTAATGCTCCACAGCTTGTATCTTACTCAATGATTAAGAACCTACTTCTGTTATTGGATCCGAAAAGCTTTTGAATCTAAAATTTTTAGACGTGCGTTCGGAACAAAATAAAATCCGTAAAAGTCTTACTAATAATTTTGTGTCCTAGTGGGAGTGAGCATTATATTAATTTTATACTACGTCGCTGTATTAGAGTGAAAAGTTTAGTGGAGGGAAATGTTCTACGGATCATTCTGAACAACTTTGCCTAAGAGACTAACTGAATAATCGGTTACCTAGCCAATTCCGACAAATTATCAATATATTTATTAAATTTTATTAAGATGCCACAAAATAAGACGAAAAATTTTATTAATCTTTAAAAAAGAAAATCCGCCTTAAAAATCGCTCGCTCGAGACCGGTTTTAGACTCATCTTCTCTTAGGCAAATTTGTTCAAAATGAACCATAGAGTATTTTCTGCATTTTTCCGTTAAATCACCCCACTCTAATGTATAGGTACATATGTCTTTATATGTATGTATATGTATGCCTTCGCGCTGATTGCATTGCGGCGCCGAAGAGCAGGCAGCACCCGGAGCAAGCGAAAACTTTTAGTGTTTCTACACCAAAAAAAAAAGAGAGAAATAAACCAAAACAAAAACAACAAAAATGCGATCTTTTCAATACTTTCATTTCATTATTTGCACGAATTCGTAGATTTGGCACCGAGGTGATTGTTTAGTTGCCTCAAGTGTTTTGCTTTGCTCAAGTGTTTGAGTGGCCGTGTACGCCCCGCCGCCGCCAACAGCGCGCGGCTGTACGCCTGAAGCTGCTCATTACAGCAAAGTTCGGCTGCCAGTTTGTTTGCATTGCTGGGCGTCGAGCGGCGCCTAAAACTTTACCGGCGCGCATAGATTTAACGGTCAATTGATGCTCTGCAGCATTTGCGGCGGTTGGGTACGCTTCGCCATGGCAATTGTGTGTGTGTTATTGCGCATTCATTTCGGCGCCCCCCCTCACCATAACTTCCGCTGGCATGCATGTGTACGCAATCGACAATTCGGCTGTGTGATTTCCTTGTGTGCTCCCTGGCTGCGAGGTAGCAAAAGTTTTTAATTTTATTTATTGAAAAGTTTGCGGCAAGGCAAATCAAGTAGAAGCGACTGCTCGCGCTGCAAAACTTCACGCTCCAATATCGGCTTGCTCTGCGTCACCGCTTGCCTCATTCAACCACATTCAACTACATTCAACTTTTCTGGCTTGTGCGCCGTGGCCGTGTGGCACAAGTGCACGTTTCATTCCGCTGGGTAATTTGGTGGCTGCTGCGCCTTCGCTGCCGCTTTGTTAACGCTATCGCCGATCGTCGTCGTCGCACTGCGTGTGCTCCATCAACAGCCTGTGCGGTGCGTGTTATTATTGTTGTTTGTGCACTTTTTCATTTCTTTGCTTAAATAAATATTGTAAATTAAGTTTTATTCTTTGCTTTCAAAGGCGTCGCATACGAATGCTGAAAAGTTTTTATTTCATTTGGCAGCAATTGTTGCTGCCCCAAATTGCATTTATGTTTTATTTATTTTGATTTGTTATTCGCAATTTGCATTGAGTTTAGGCGACGCACGGCGCGAGTGCGTGCTTATTAAATTATGTGTACATGTTTTTCTTTAATTAAAAGCAACACTGGTTGGCTGGCAACTGCCAAGAAGCGTGGGAGCGGGAGAGGAAAGCGTGTGTGTCTGCGTAAAAGCGCGCCTTGACTGCGTGTCCTTGAGGAAGAAACTTTGCTTTAAAGCGTAATTAAAATACCATTTGCCAACGTCCTGTTATGTTTCCCGTTGTTGCCGCAACACTGCTTGTGGCGCCGCATGATACGAACCCAACCTCTATTCTTTATAGTGAATACTCTACACTCCCTAATTGAATTATTACGTGGCGGTCTTCATATTCTTTTTCACTATTTCATCTTCAAAGCTGCGCCGTTCACCGTTGGTTTCGTCACTTTGGTGGCTCTGTCAACATGCAGCTTGGTTGGCGTACTGTTTGAGCTACGTTTCGTGAGTAACTTACACCTTCGAGTGGCAGTGTTGGTAAACACACTTACATATGAACTACAGTAGACACTCTTTTACAGGAGCCTTGCCGTGAGTCCGGCAGCGCATATACATAAATTTAAAAATTAGCACAATATTCACGGTCAGCTGTTCAAATCATAGCTGCCAGTTCGTTTTTGAAAGCTGCAAAAATTCTATCCAAAAGTCTTAGTTATTTTGTCCTCCACTGAAACCTAAAAAGTGTTCGATTCACCGAGTCAATTTTCATTTCTGTATTGCGTTCCCTGAATACACTTTTTAGCGCTCTTCGGAGATTAGTTTCTAAAAACCACGCCTACATGTGGGCGTACCAGCTGTGTTACTCGAGGTTGCTCTCTCACAATAAAGCGGGAGTGAGAGAGAGAGAGAGGGGCAAAGGAAGAGTGACTCAGAGAGATAGAGAGAGAAGAAGAGAGAGAGAGAGAGAAGAAGAGAGAGAGGAAGAGCGGGAGAACGAAAGAGAGCCGATTAGGAAGCTTTATGATAATGCACACATTATTTCGTCTGACACAGAGAAAAAGAGAGAGGAGGAGAGAGAAAAGGGAGAGAAAGGAAGGGAGAGAGATCGAAAAGAGAGACGATTAGGAAGCTTTATGATACTGCACATACTACTTTGCTTATTTTTGTGGTTTTTTATTTATCAGCTGTGGCTTGAAGGTTTCCTTAATGCTGTTTGGTGTTGTAAGGTATCTAATACAAGTGTCTTGAGAAAATAGTCAATTGCTTTATCTTTCTTCAATAACCTATACTGTATAAAGGTGTGTTATACTTTTACAGAATACTGTATATAGTCTCTTCAAAAATTATGCCCTCTTCAAAATCGAAAATTCAAAAAATAATTAAAATAATTTGCCAAGTTGTTCTTTGTATCGAAGAAATACGCCACCTGGAGCATACTGTAGCGTTTCTCGCAAAACTCTGCCGGCAAAAACAATTTATCATTTTCCTGTCCGCTAGCCAACAGTTGTTGCTGCTTGTGCATGCATTTGTTTGTGTGCATTTATTTGCCGGTAATTACAATTAAATTAATCATGCGATAGCTGCGCACATAAATACTCGTATATAAATACTTAGACATAACTGTAAGTCTAAAGCAAATATTGCGCTGTTCACACTTACTAAACTTGTTTGCTTAGCTGTGTGCGTGTGCGTGTGTGTGTGCAGTGTATATCAAGTAACGGAATTATCTGTTAATGAACTTGACGCCGCTGCTGCGTTCTAATGTATTTTGGCTGCGTGTCGGAGACTGTCGCAAACAGCTGCTTCAAGCTTCACCGCAAATAGCAACGGCAACTCAAGACTGTTGACAGAGTTTAACAAAGCGGCGTGTCTAAAATTGCTTGTCTGCAAATAGAATTGCTGCTCTTCACGCTTTTGTTGAGATATTAATGCACAATGGAAATAAATACACAAGTTTAAAGTGTTTATTTTTGGTAAGACATGAGAAATTGCTTAAAGATTTTATCAAATATAACCGCAGATAGTCAGTTGTAAAGCTCAATTGAAATTCTTTTAAAATTTAAGAAAATTTCTATACGTAAGTCGATTGATATTTTACGAAAAATTAAAAATATTTAAAAAATTTTAAAACGGTTAAAGAGAAAAGCTTTTAAAAAGTTTCGAGTGCTCGAAAGCTTCGTGACCTCGGAGCTTTTACCTGTTCTTCCTTACAGTACAGAGTGTAACCTGTTTCGTGACTTAAGTTTTTAGAACTGCTACTGAGAGAAGCTTTTAAGAAGCTTCGTGAGCTCGTAGCTTTTACCAGTTCTTCCTTGACAGAGTTGAAGCTGTTTCGTGGCTTAAAATTTTAGAATGGCGACTAGAATAAGCTTTTAATAAGCTTTTTAAAAAGAAATTAGCTGAAGAAACAGTTTCAGATTTTTTCTTCACAACCCGTTAATAAAAGTTTTAACACTTCGGCGATTATGCTATAACCTAAGCTTACGAGATCCAGTAAGAGAGGCTTTGTCAGAACTTTCTTGGATAGCATTTGAGCAATTGCGGCAAAAACTAAGTGTAAAATTTTCTCTTGAGTAGTGACGTAGAAACTGACGTAATCTTTCGAGCTGTGCAGAGCTTTTCCCTCAGTCCGCTCTTCAAAATTTCAATAGCTTTTGTAACTGATGTTTTTTCGTATGCTTCAATCTCCTGCTTCACGAAGCGGGATAAAATATTCAAAAGTATATATAAAAAATTAAAAAGAGTTGTTGCTGTATTTGGAGCCCCACAGGCCATATGTGCTGAAAGTGCTTCAAGGAAAAAATACTCTTTTAATTGCAAAGAAGCTACAAAATGAAATTTGTTGCCGCTCAACCATTTTACCCTTCTAAACTCACTGCGACACTTTTTAATTTCCTCACTCAACTCCACTCAACAAGGATGCCGCAGCCAACTTTACGCATTAAACTCCTAAGGGTATGCTATTATTTTCGCGCACCAAGGAACTTACGCCATCAAATACGCAATTTTCATCATTGTGACATGCTTAAATAGTTACGGTGGCTAAACGACAGCACACACATACAAATAAATGTCCACACGCTCATAATTGAGTGTAGGTCTTAAGTTCATTGGCGTAGAGAGCGTAGCAGGCTTGGCAATGGCGCCAGCTGGTTGCTAGTTCCGGCTTGCTTTTTCTGCTTTGGCCGACCGGCAGCAGGCAACTGACTAATCTAACTAAATTTTGCTCGGCTACGGCTTCAGCTCCAGTTATTTGCCTTTGATGTCTTGTGACACTGCCACTGGAGCTGCCGCTGCGCAACTCGCTTTGTACTTGCCTCTGCTACATTGCCTTAATGGCCACTTTATGCCGCTTAGTAGCTGCAGTGCTGACGCTCTTTGCTTTAGCTTTACGGCCAGAGTTGCCTCCCATAGCGTTGCTTTAATTCTTGCTGTTCGGTGCTCCTTTGTTCGCAGTCGCTTTGTCTTTGCGGCAAGTCGATTTTGTGGCATTACATGCTCCAAACTACAGTTTTGGCATTGTTGCAATTGCTTCTTGGCGCCACTTTTTGCTGTTAAATGTGCTTGGCTAGTGCTGCTCCTGCTCCTGCGTTGCCTTTTGTGTTTTTGTGTTGTGCCTGCAGTTGTTTTCTATCGGTTGCTTGCTTAATGTTTGCGACATGTTCTCCGGAGTGCCTTTGCTGTTTGTGCCACATACTCGCACACTGCTGCTCGCCGCCAAACCCGCAACGGAGACTGCGGCACTGCCAAGGCTCAAGTGTTATTTTGTTCGGGCTTCATGTATAATTTATTGCACTCAAGAGAATAATCAAACAACTTGCTGTTGTTAATGTTGTTTCGGTTAGTCGCAGCGCTGTTGCTGCTGCCTTGGCAATTTCTTTCCTAGATTCTTTCGCACTTTTCTTGGTTGCGGCTGCGCGAGGGTTTTCTTTTTTGCCAGCTCTTCAGCGGCTTGTTTTCTTTCGGCTTGCAGTGATGGATTAATGGATGGCTTTGATATAATGCAAAAAAGTAACGATACATAGTTGTTGTTGCAGGAAAGTGCATAAGCAAGGGTATGTGTGTGTGGTCTGCGCGTACGCCTGTACTACAAGCTCAATCTGGGAAAGTTATCGGCAGTTAATGCGCTGTGAAATGAAGTTTCGCTAAATGTGCGCGTGAAAGTTCGACTTCTCCGAAACCAAAATTAATCTAAATGGAAAAAGTAAGCGTACCCACGCTCCTGTCTGCGTTTAACCACAAACTGTTCGCATTAGCGTAACTTTTAAGTACCTGCATGTACGTAAGTGCTTAGCAAGTTTATTGCTTATTGACTTGCAGCAAGTACATGCTGCTACTTTAACCCGAAAGTAAAACTGTTAATTTTTTGTTGTGTTTTTACGAATTTTATAAGGAAACGCATTGGTTGTTCTTCTTAAATTTGCTTCTTTGTTTTATCTATTTTCGTTCATTGGTTGGTGTTTCATTTTACTTGGATCCAAAGGTTGATTTCCGGGTTGAACTTTGGGAAACCAGAGGGTGCAGTTATTAGGCAATTAATTGTTTCCATTAAACAGTTATCGATTTGTGCGGTTTCCTTTTTCTTTTTTAATGGAATTTATGTTCGAACTTCTTCATGTGATTAGTTTTAACTGCTTCAGATATAGATCAGCGAAAGGAACTGTATTGATGAACTAGTTAGAGTGATTCTATGCCGGGCAAACAGTATTCTTTTCAAGGAGTGAAGGTCTACGAGTACATCAGTTTTCTCTTGTAGTTTTTATTTGCTCATGGATAAAGGTACTTACACTCAGAAAAAATCGATGCTGCGAGCGAAATGAGTAATTTTAACACATAAAAGGTTCATTGAAAAGTCTCCAGGATACCATAGTAAACATTTTTTTATTGATCGTCGTGATCTTCAAGGGTGATACAATGATTATAGCGACCCTTATTTTTCTTTTTTTTTTAATGAAGTAATACGATTTGCTCTTTGCTTTAAAATACACCTCAGTTTCCGCTTTCAGCGAGCATTCTTTTGAGATCGGAAATAGTCGCTGTAGGTCAGATTAGGAGGAAACGATGAATCCGAAGCGCAATTCATTGATTTGTGTCATCGTTTTCGTCGTTTCAAGGTAGTCAATAAAAATTATTCCACGTGTATCTCAAAATACAGACGCTTTAACTATGCCAGCCGACTGTAGCGTTTTTTTCAATGCTTTGGAGCACGTTCATCGCGTGCAGTCCACACGGAAGACTGTCCATTGGACTTTGGAGTGCAATTATGGAGCCATGTTTCATTCATTGTCAAATATCGACGCAAAAACACGTGTTCTCCATCTCCAAACACTGTTCCGAATCATTAAGTCTTTGCTATTTCTGGTTAAAAGTAAGATTGTTCATATACCACTATGGACAAGGCTTTCTCATACCTAAATATTTATGAATGCTACGATGTACATGTTAAGTTGATATCTTTAGAGAACCTGCTATCGCAAACAACTTAATTTTACGGTCATATATAACTATTTTGAGGACCTTTTTGATATTTTCGTCTGTGACAAACTCTTTTGGGCGTCCATTGCGTTCACCGTTTTCGGCGTGGATTTCATCAAGTTTTATCTTAGCATACCAATACTTAATGGTTAATTTTTCGGCGGCAGTGTTCGAGAGATAAGTTTTTGTTTCAACTGTATTTTGTCCCTTCGAAAAGCATCATCTTGCCAACTTGCGAAATTCCTTTTTAACCATTTTTCACAATAACGAAAGTGGCTGCGCCCAAAATGATATAATTTTGCCTTCTGAAAATTAGGGTTGACCAAAAACCATATGAAATACTAATAACGCCATTTCTGAGTCAATTGATCAGTTATATTCTCGAAAATTAACTACAATAGGATTTTACATTATGAATTTTCTGTAAAAAATACTATTTGTGGTAGAAATTGTCAAGATGACACAGAGTGACACAGAGACTTTGAAAATCAGTAAAAATATTTTTATAAAATTTGAGAGTTTGAACGAAGTCTTGACTTAGCGCTTTATATTTGATACTATTTCTGAAAGAGCGATGTTTACTTTATGGTTTTAAAATTTACGGAAAATGCTTAAACTCGGGCAATGAGTACATGATTTCTCATAATTCGACTTCAGCGCCATCTAGTGAGTTATGAGATACTAAAAACTATATCGACGATAACTAATAGAAAGCATTGCATATGTCCATTTACTTGCCAATTATGTTACTGTAAGCCAAGCTATAGAATATTGTGTGGCATTGAGAAAGTAGTAAGATGATTTTCTTGAAATTTCAACAAACTTTTAATATGATTTCTGCAGTCCTCAACTCCAATTCCACACGTACATGCCAAGTGTATATGTGTGTGTGAGGGGAGCGAGTGCTTGCATAAAGCGTGCACATTTGCGAGTTCTTCTAACTGCTTGCTCCTCTTTTAGCAGCAATTTGTCGCTCTTCAGCTTGAGTTTAGCTGCTGCAATTTAGCAGCAATTAAAGTTAGTTAAATGTCGTAAAAACCCTGGCAATTAAGTAGAATTGCCGCAAGTGACGGAGAAGAAAGGCTTCAAGCGCTGCAATAAATGCACGCAGCGCCAGCGACAGCACGAGCCGGAGAACTTCTGAAACAACTGACAGGCGAAATATTTAAATTTACATGACAGTTTGTATGGGTGTGTGTGCGTATTTAACGAAAATGACATAAAATAAAATAAGAAAGTGCTCGATAAGATGTTTGATGCGCAAAAAATGCATGAAATGGCAAGAAGCAGCACTTGCATAGTCTTAGAACGAATTGCCGCCAAAAGAGAAGAGAAGCGGAGCAGAAGAATGCTTTTTTGCATTTCTTAACGGCATACGCACAGGCGTACATTCAGCCGAAGACCACAAAATTGCACTCATTAAAAGTTGTGGGAAGACGTAAAAGTAAGCACTCAACCAAATATATGCTACAGCGTCAGTTGGCAACTCGTTACGCAATTCGCAATTTTATTGCTTGTATAATTTTAGTTTAGTGCGAATATTAGCAAAAGCTGGGAGCTGGTCTGTACTAGTTGACTACAATGATGTTACTTGGACACTTTTGCTTTATCATTTTATTGCTTTATTTAGAGAGGCTATAGCAAGGGCTTACTTTCGAATACTTGTTATTTTTTCGCTCTCTCGGTACACCCTGTATCTTAATTGTTCATATTTGCTTCACTTAACGTTAGCTCTTCGGATTTCAAGGCTTGCCACACTCGCTTACGTGGATTGATTTGTCTTCGACGTTGCTGTCGCTGGAGAATGATTACCTAATTACCAGTAATTATTACAAAAGCAACGCCAGGAGAGATAATTAGCCAATGCTGCAATCACAATCTCGTATAAACTAAAATGTCGATATGAAAAGCGAACAAGAAAAGACGTTAACTTTGGTTGCATCGAAGCATATACCCTTCATAAGCACAAAAGATTCCTTACAAAAACCTGATTCCGATTATTCAGTTTGTATGGCGGCTATATGCTACAGTGATCTGATTTGAAATATTTATTCGGAAATTGCACTTTTGGTTTAGATAATAACTCATGCCAAAATTTGTGAAGATATTTCGTTAAATGACAGATAGACTCAGCTCATCACTCTGATTATTTAGGTACACAAATGTATTTTTTAGTGTCTCAGGGTCTCCGAATTTTCCTTCAGGATGTCACAAATATCATACCAAACTTAATATACCCTGCTCAGGGTATAATTATAAAGAAAATAAAGAGAATAAAGCAAAAGATTACTACCAAAAGTAGTGTGAGAGATGGAGATAATGAGAGAAAAAAAAAACATACTATGAAAAGAGTGTTAAATTCTCCTTTTTTTCTCCCTGACACAACTGTGAGTTAAATTTGAGAACTTTACAACAACACTAGGGGAGTTATGTTGCCTGCTTTCACTTAGCGCTATGAAAAGTAGGGCAATCAATATGGCTGTGTTCCTGCATGTGTGTGTGGACTCGCTGTCTCGCATAATGCTGGGGTAGATAGTGTAATAATCAATATTAATTTGCGCAAATGTACATATATATGGCAGATATACATACGCCAGCGTGTGTGCAATCCATTAGCAGTTACTCAACTCTTCCTATTTCGAAATCAACAAGAGCGGATGCACTTTGGCAAGTGAATCGTGAAATAACTAATGAGAGGAAGTGCAAGTGTTGCTGCCACAGGTCGGGAAACTACGCGCACATACACGTGTGGTACACATGTGTAAGTATAAACACAAATAATGCCGTTGCTCAGCAAGCGCTCATGCTTTGGTTTCTAATGCTAAAGGCTTTTGCTTTCATATTTGGCAAAGCCACAGGGCGTATAAGTAACATGCTGAGGTTGCTTCGGCGGAGTTCACATTTGCTTGTGGAAAGTACGGAAAGCGCTAATTAAATGATGCATTGTTGTAATTAATACGAGACTTGTTCTATACAGAAGAGGATATAATGGTTGATAATTTGAAATAGCAATCTCCCATAGAAGAAAAAAATTAAAAAAACTTGCGGATAAGAAAGCCATCTTGGGCTCAACTGAGTTGAAATATATAAATGCAGATACTTCAAAACTCAATTTAATATCGAATATTGATAACAGATTAAGAAATTCGAATTTGAATAATTTGGTTTGCAGAGATATTGGGTAGTCGAAAAAGTCATTTCGTATTTTGCCAATAGATGTCGTTGCAGTCGTATAACTCCAGTGCTACCAATCACATTGTGTCATGCCATATAGTGTTGGAAATGTGAAATTTTAAGCTTAATTTAACCAAATAAAATTAAATTTTTGTACATTAAATATTGATGAGATACCAGGGCGTATGAGTAATATGTAAATTAGAAAAGGGTGAGTTTATACACAGAACTTAAGGGAGTTATTCAGAATTACTAATCTGCTTATAAGCTTATTTTCGTAACTAACTCTTTTATTTGGAATATTACGTACATGTGTCACCAAGTTTTCAAATGAGCGTCAGTTCTGTAACAACGGATTTTTAATCAACCCGTTGCTACTAGTCGAGTTGGCTTCCACGCATTTTACAGAACCTTCATACAAGCTTATTTCATCATTATACACTTACGTTCAATTTATATCAAATTGCGCTGAGGAGGTCCTTATAAAACTTACGGCCGCCACTAACTGAAGCCAACAGCTAACGGCACCTTATTATGTAGCTGCCATAAGCTCAATCCTACCAACGTCAGCACCACCATCCACTTGGCAGCGCATAAATTCCAAATCAACAGCAACACATTTAAGTAGTTTTAGCACACACACAAACACACTCATACTAGCAAATGCCACGTGATGGGTTATAAAGCTCACTAGTCATTATTTTTTCGTTAAAAAAAATGTGTAAAAGGAGAATCGACATTGTCTGTGACCTTTAAAATGCTGTCAGCGAAAACTTACAACTGAGCGTGTATGTGTGTGTGTGTTTGCAATTGTGTTAGCTTACAACAAGAATGCATGGGTGTGTATTGGCTTACTCCATGTGTATGTATGTGCGCATAAGCTGACTTAAGTTGTACCCTTTCATGCAGCTTTCTATTATTCGCTTTTTCCACATATCAAACCCATACTTTTTTGCTTACGCTTCAGCGCGGTTCTGACTAAATTCCCACAACAACAGCAGCGCCATTAAAATGAAGTTAATTTTTTTATGTAGCAATGTCACTTTTTATTACATACAAACACGCCGCCGCTGATGTGATTGCCTTTTTTCTGCGCACTCGTCGGCCGCACCTTTGTGTTGCGGCGACTTATGCGGCTTCGCTGAACCTGGAAATTGCAAAAAGATTGACTTTGAAGAAAGGATAAAGCATAATGATTTTCCCATTTACGTCGGCTCAATAAGCGGCATTTTCCACAGCTACAAAGCATAATGTGTATTAAATGATCGCTGGCTATCCTTAAGCAGGTTGTTAGTTCCACTCACAAAGAAGATGCGGCACATAATCCTTCCAATATAACAGGCAACGCATTAAACTTTTTAAAAATTATGTAATTTACTTGACATATTTACGTGTCAGCGCTGCCAGAGTAGTTTTTAACAATTTTAAATTGAATTTTTCAAGTCGGAGCTGACGTTTCCAAAGTCACAGCACAAAAATACTCAAGGCTGGTTCGCGCTACATTGAAATATAAAAATATATATTGAAACTTTATTGTATATATCCTAATTCCGATACAATCACGGCGCTTGTTAAACCAGTCGAAGTCCCCAAGAGGCTGCTATGCTGCTATGGTCTTAAAGAAATACCCAACAAGATTTTGGATAAGTGTGAAATGAAGTTGATTGTTGATAGGTGATACTTTAAAGAAATCATGATGACACTTTTGGACACATGCTTTAATAATATATCACACTCACATATATATATATATATATAAAGCTTTAAGCAAAGTACTACTTGTAAGTCCATCCATATGTAGTTCAAAGAAAATCTTTTCTGGATATTTAGCGACTAATACTATTAGTCCATAAAAAAGTCAAATAGAGGTTCACTGTTTGATCTGAAATCCTTCATACCGGACAGTAAAGCCTTTCTTGAGCTTTAAGAGCGACTCGATGTCTAATGTTGATACTTGATCCAGGCCCTTGAACTGCGAGGCTCCTAGATATCGAAGACCAGATCAGATAATATTGGCAGGGAAACATAGAAGGTGTTTCATCGTCTCCTTTTATTTCCTGATTCCCGACACTTTAGCCAGGTTTTCGTCGTGACTTATGGCCAACCGGATCGCATGCGTTGTCAGCAGGTTGTGACTTGTCATTGGACCAACAACCATCCGGCAGTCCTTTCAAGACCATGTGAGCACACGCTATTTTCTTCGGGGATCTCGCTTGTGATCTGGGGTTCCGAATGTCCTTAAGTCATTCAATCTTGTCCTGATCCGTCTGTCCAATCATTTTAAAAATTTTATTGCACATCATTTTAAGTGACTTCCGTATTTTCTGAACTGGTTCAGTAGCCAGAGGAAGTTACTTATGGAAATTCATCCACACTTTTGGTTTCCCGGAATTGCTTTATGACCTGGAACCCATATATACAGCTGCTCCGTTAGGTAGAAAATTAGTCATCTGGTTTCGAGTTGCTGTAGCCTTTTCAACAGTTTTCTGTATAAGATTTTGCTGACAGCGGTCCATCATACCAAAGCTGTTGATATCGAAAAAATAACAGCTCATTGTATCGCGCTCAGAAACTTTCTTTGCGCAGAGACCTGAGTATACTCACATATTTTAAAACTTAATAACTGCTTCGAAAGAAGTTCTGGTGTCACCGAGCGCCTAGTCGTTTACCATAATTCCAGGCAACTTGAGTTCAATGAGGAAATAATATATATATGTATTTATATATATATATATTTTCTCGTCGCTGCACTTATCACAATTCTGTTACCTAATTAAATCTGCTTTCAATGAAAAGTTACTGAAAACTTTTACGAGGGAATTATAAACATGTAAACACATACGCGTCTATATATTAGTAGTATTAGTGTATATTGTATAAAATTTACTGAAAAACTTAACGTGAAAAAGAACGAGACTGCATTGAATTGCCTTCCAAGAAGATGCAACACGGCAAAGCTCCTCGCTAAAAGTCGGTGTGTGCTTTACAAACGCTTTGAGAAAATATCTGAACCTCGGTAAAAAAGGTTGCGAGAACTGTGTCGCGAGCGTGCGACAACACAAAAATGAGACACATTAAATTCTATGTGCTGTTGTGGCGTTGGCAAAGCGGCGCCACGATGCAGGCTTATATATATTGTATGTCTCAAACTGTGCACTGATATATCAGCTGACGCATAAATAAAGATATGCTCTTGATAAGCAGTGAGCGTTTCCCATGTACGTGGCAAGGACAGATGCATCCAGCACGACTGCTGAAACTTAAATAAATAATTTTTGTGTTTACAAATGTAAGTGCAGATGCATGTGTTAGTGCCTCATGCGGATGTGCATTCAACGATTATGTTAAATTTTTTTTTCATATTTAAGTCACACTTTGTGGTTGTTCAAATGAGTTGCTGTGGAATATTTGGTTAACTAATGGTGCCATAAAGCAAAAAATTTAGATGTCTGAGATTTACTTTCCAGCGAACACGAAATATTTTGGGTAGTCGAAAAAGTCTTTTCGTATTTCATATTTTCAAATATTCAAACTTCAACTTATTTTTTTTTATATATATAATGAATTTTAATGAACCAAATATGTACCATTTTGGTCGATCACTTTTTTCCATTTTTTCCGCTAGAGATATTATTCCATCAGTGTAAAATTTTCTGGTTTCTCCGCGAAAAACTGCGACAAGTAATTTTCACAGGCTTCTCTTGAAGCCGACTTTACTCCATTAAGGGAGTTCTGCATTGACCGAAACAAATGGTAGTCCGATGGTGCAAGGTCAAGACTATATGGTGGATGCATCAAAACTTTCCAGCCAAGCTCTCCCAGTTTTTGCCGAGTCATCAAAGATGTGTGTGGTCTAGCGTTGTCCTGATGGAAGACGAAGCCCTTTCTGTTCATCAGTTCTGCCGTTTTTTTCGATTGCTTGTTTCAATCTCATCAGTTGTTGACAATAAAATGTAGAATCAATCGTTCGACAGGCTGGAGCAGCTCATAGTGGATGATTTCTTTCCAATCCCACAAAACACTCAGCATAACCTTTCGAGGCGATCAATCCTGGCTTTGCGACATTTGTTGAGCTTCACCACGCTTGGACCATGA
This sequence comes from Bactrocera correcta, assembly GCA_027475135.1. NCBI lineage: Eukaryota > Metazoa > Arthropoda > Insecta > Diptera > Tephritidae > Bactrocera > Bactrocera correcta. The sequence goes on from CM050326.1 coordinate 93,599,716, forward strand.
TCTTTTCAATTATTGTCGTATTTGATCCACTTTTCGTCTTCTGTTACCATTCGCTTCAAAAATGGTTCGATTTCATTTCGTTTCAGCAAAGAATCGCAGATGTCAATTCGGTCCATTAAAATTTCACAGACAATTCTTGTGATATCCAAACATCGAACTTCTTTTTGTAGCAGCCTGTAATAAATATTTCAAAACCGTGTGATGATCTTAAGTTACTTAGCGATGTCATGGGTACTACTATATGGTATGACACAATGTGATTGTAGCACTGGAGATTATACGACTGCGACATCTAGTGCCAAAATACGAAAAGACTTTTTCGACTACCCTATATATAAGAGATTCCAGACCTTAAATATTGAAATGAAGATCAATGCAGTACAAGTAGTAGTAGTCTTTCTCGATCAAATACGATATAAATAATACGAATACGATATGAACCAATCGCTGGTGAAATCACTTACGCTAAGCGAATATGAGTATTATTCATTAATTAATTCCTAATATGTTTGCCACATCTGACAAAGAAACTAGTATGCAAAAGTGAGGATTGTGAACACTCTGAGGATTTCCTTCTCATCCAGTAATGAAATGCCCTGATTGTTACTGATTCTGAAAGTTCATTCCATTCACATTACTTACAATAAATTATTACGAACTTTAACGGTTTTTGAGCTAAACGGATTTCTTTAAAGTTTGCTACTCATTTCCATTTATACTTCACTTCAGTTCACTTCACTTTGCGCTACTTGCAACTTTATTAAAACATCTGCCCTATCAATTGGTCATTCATCAGCCGTCCAAACAATGTGCAAATTCATTCTTCGCCAGCGCGCTGACTGAAGTGCTGAGAGAATAAATAATAAAATATGAAAACAACAAAACATCATTGAAAGTGCATTTAAAAGTTTCGCTAGAAAAACAACTTTGACAACTCATTCGAAACTGATTAAAGCGACGCGCTGTCTTAGAGTACACACAGTAGTTCTCCAACAGATGAAATTGGTTTAGAAAGCCAGTGATAGTACACTTTCCGCTTGTAAGCTATAACAAGTGTGCTTGTGCGCCTTCCCCCAGCCCTCGTTGAGGCTGAAGTGCCATTACCATCTGCATTTGATTTGGCCTACTCACGGGGACACGCCGCCCCCGCCGCACTCCCTCCGCGCACACGCTGCCATGACAATTGTTTTCGCAAAGCTGCTGTTTAGCTGGAGGACTTTCGATGAGTGAAGGGGTGCCAGATTGGTAGTGGAGTGGAGGGCGACTGGGCGTTGTTTCGCTGAGCGTAAATTACGCGAAACTTTCCCACTTTCCGATCAAAGTTAGCGGGGAAACTTTGTCCGCGCTTCGCAACTTCAAAATGATGAATTTATTTATACGCGCCGAGCGCTGAATCGTCCAAACCAAACGAACCGAGTGGTATAATATCACAAGTGCCGCTATTTATTCCCATCCAGCTAATCTGTGCTATCTCCGCTCGGCGCTGCAATGTGATACACAAGTAGGTCGGCGCGGCCCGACAAAAAATGTCCTCCATAACAAATGGAGGCTGTGAAATATATGTGTCTATAAAATAAATAGATAAGCAAGCACTGAATGAACTCAGCGGCAGTCATCAGCCAGCAGTGATACCGACTTCGACTGCGACTGTGACTCCGACACCAACGCCCACATCCGTCGGCACTGCCAGCGCTGCAATAGTGTTGG